>CM053763.1:14657522-14685528 GCA_028658305.1 Pachyuromys duprasi
AACACACATAAGACAAAACCAATCAAGTCTTTGACCTTTTACATTTAGCTTCAAAAAGATTCAAAGAAGAGTGACCATTGCAAGCCCAACCAAAGATTACTGAAGGTCAAAAGAGGTGCCACTTATGCAGGCTTATGAAATTGGAGTTGGGTTTGGACTGATAAAATAGGGACAGGTCTTTTTAGTTTTTAATGAATGAATGAATTAATTAATTAATTTAGATTTTTACAAATGACAACTGTATTTACCAGGACTCCCTCTTATCCAACAATTCCTCCAGGATATCTAGTTACTATTGTTACAAAATTATAACAAACAAATATATATTCATGTTTATACATACAAATAATCTACTGGGTTCAATTACTGTTGTTGGTGTGTGTGTGTGTTTAGAGATGACTACTTGGAATTTGTTAAATTATCAGAGAGCTGGTCCCAGAAGACTTCTCTTAGCAGCAGTTAATTGCCCATATCTCTTCATATTACAAAGTGGGGTCTTGTAATACTTCTCCCTTTCACACTGACATGTCACCTAGTGTAACTATGGAGGTCTTGTTTAGGTGACCTCACTGATGAGCTCTCATACATTCATATTCTTTGTTATACCTTGGGGACATTATTTGGTATCAGGTAGCCTGGGCCTCTGGCTTTTACAACCTTTCTGTTCCCTCTCCTGTAAAGTTCCTTTAGTTTTGGGTGTAGGGGTTGTGTTTTAGATGTATCAGTTTGGGTGTGTTCTTTTTGACCAGTTATAGTAAAAACCTAAAGATTTGGAGCTAGGATCCTCAAATAAGAACATTCAGTTTTTGTCTTCCCTCGCTCCATCCATTTACCAGGAAATTTCAAATTTTAATTTTTTACAGCCAAATAGAATTTTTCTTTACTTTTAATTTATTTTTTTGTAGAATATAATTTAATTACATTCATTCCCTACTGCCAACGACTCCCAGATCTCTCCATCTCCCTATGCATACAGCTTCGTGTTCTCTCTCTCAGGACAAAACAAAGTCAAAACAAATTATAAAAAAATAATAGCAACAACAACAATAATGATAAAAAGTACCAAAACCAAATTAAAAGTGTTTTCTGTTGGATAAGACTCCTGGACATGGGAGGGGCCTGATGTATAGTGTGGCTACTATACCTAGTGATGATCTACTGGAGAAAATTAATTTTCCCCTTTTCGAATTTGTGTTCAAAGTACCAGGCTTCACTGCGGCATTTTCATTCACACTTTCTTTTGGTTGGTTCTGTTCTCTCACTCCTCTCCCTCGTCTTCCCACAACTCACACACTTTGGTTCCCAGCAAGTTTCTCTCCTCCTTCATTTCACATGTCTTCTATTACCGTTTCTCTTCCATAAAAGTTATTTTCCGGGCCAATGTGATAGCTTAATAAGCAAAAGAGCTTGCTCCTGCAAGCCTGACAACTAGACTTAGAGCCTAGAAGTCATGGTGGAATTTCATGTGAGTTTGCACATATACCCCTGCATGCACACAACAGTAATAATAATGATAATGATGATTATGATAATAATAAATAACAATAATGATGATAGTAAATGACAATCAACAAAACTGAAAATCTGATCTTTTTCTCTCTTCTTAGTCCCTTTCTAGTTTTATGACCCAAATTCATACTCATTCTGAACATGCACGATTAAATATCAATGCTAGGCTCACAATCTGAGTGAGAACATGAGATAGTTTCCTTCCGGTGTCTGGGAAAAGAAGGGGTGGGGATAGTAAAGCTGATGTCAGTAACCAGCAGCATAACCTCACAAGGTAATCCACGCATTGAGAAGTGACCCCTGGCATTCTATATCTCTGACAGGTAGAGTTAGGCAGTTTTACCTGTCACCATCTATCATTTTGCCTAGTGGTGTGAGAGTCTATTTGCTCTAACATGAACACTGGGTGGCTCAGGAGTAACTTGGAGTATACTCTCATCCTTAAGCAGTTCACAACCTAATGTAAACATTAAAGGAGATTGTCATCTACCCATTAATCCAATCTCCTGTGCCAGAGTATTAAATGACTGAGAGGTGCATTATATTCTTGAGGTATTACAGTATAGTAAGGAAAAGTGGTTCTATGCAAAAATGACTCGAGAGGCTCAGGGACAAGGGTATCCTTGCACATTCTCTAATTTTTGAATATCCAATTTCAAATCTATTTTATTCTTACTTTTCCATTCTCATCTCAACTTGTTTCTACATTTATTTTTGGAAACAGATTAAGAAAAGATATCCTAAGAACTTGAGCATTGTATTAAGTATAGGGGAGGGAGAGGTGTAAATCGGGTGGAGGGAACATCCCAGAGGAAGGATGGGCTTTCCAAAGAGCTTTGCATTTATGTGTTTTCACAAGTGTAGTTAGGACTTCAGGAGCTTCTGAAGTCACACCAATCAAAGGACTTAAAAACGTGTGTGAAATGTCTTCATATGTTTTTTACATAAGCAAATTTTCTTCCTTAAATAAAAATTGCACTCTTTTTAACTAGATTTTTGCCAATTCAGTAGATGAGTGTCTCATAAACTAGTGTCTTCCATCTCTGTGTTGTCCCTTACCTCCTCTCCAAGCACATTCTTTTTGCACATGTCATTTGTGTTCCTGCAATAAACTCTATGTGGTTGAAAACAAAACAAAACAAAAAGAAAAAGAACCAGCCAGGCATGATGGTACAGGCCTGTAATCCCAGCACTCAGGAAGGCAGGGGCAGGAGGGCTTCTGTGAATTCCAGGCCAGCCTGGTTTGCACATTGAGTCCAGGACAGCCAAGGCTGCACAGAGAAACCTTATCTCAAAATACAAAACAAAACAAAACAAAACAAAACAAAAAGTCAGCAGCAATTAAAATGGACAGCAATGAGAATCGAAGGGCCTCTCATCAATACTAACACCACTTCTGATTTTTTTCCTTGTGTCTCATGCTGTCCCGGGCCACCGAGAACTGCTCTACCCCTTTGTTCTGGCCACCAGGAGCAGCTGAGCTGTGTGGGGGGGGGAAGGGGGGAAGCTCCACCACCTACTTCCTAAATGACTCCCCAGGTGTTCATCTAACATGTTACTTATATTTGCATCGGCACTTGAACCAGTGCACACTGTTTCACTTTTTGGTAGGTTTATTTGGGAGTATTTTCCTCTTGTTATGAATGCAGTAGTCAAAGCAGAAAGCAGGAATGATTTAGATATAAGAAAACCACATCTTATAAGAGGATCAAAATAATGTAGCTGGTAGAAAGGCCTCAAAGTGAATTCCAGGCTTCAGTGTGTTCCGCCGTGCTGGCTGACGGTAGGGCAAACACCTCTCCAAAATTAATAGCCCTTAATTGCAGCTTGAAAGGCGAATAAAAATGTTTGCATGGGGTTTATGTCTCTTCTTATTTCTTCCTGTTATGAAATGTGACCCTTCGCAGTTTGTGTCGTCCCCTGGATACCAAAATCAGTTGTTCCTGCAGACTTTAGGCAGGTTATTGTCCTGTTTCTCGCTTCCCATTGACTTCACCAGAAGCAACACATTCTGTTTTTTACATTCATTAATTTAAAGATTGTGACCTAATTTGGGGAAGTCATGTGACTGCGTTTGTTACAGAGCATGTTCGTGGAGGGCAGATAATATCCTGACATGATTTCCCTCTTCATTTCTTGGAGTGATGATAACATCTCTGATATTATTCCTAGAATGCCGGTTGTGTTCTAAGGCATTTTGATCATTACTTATTTTTAGGTTTTATATAGCATCTTTCCTCTGAGGAGCTCAAGGAAAATTTTGTAAATGTGAACAATCTTCTTTTGTTAGTGTGTTTTGGTTTGGGAAAAGGGGAAAAAAAGCAAGACTAATTTCCTGTCTCTCCAAGTTCCTCCAGATATCAAGTGGGGCTCCCTAACCACCATCCCTCGTCTCCAGTTTATGGAGTTTTACATTATATAGTTGTTTATAAGGAAAAGCTTGGACTTTGAATCTCCATTAGGAGGGCTAAACCATTAAAACAGGATACAGCAAGGAAAGCCTGCAGAATATGTAAGGCACAAGATGGACTGTCAAAAATATTGTAGGTGGTTGGGAAGATTTCTGTGTGAGAACTCTTTAGTCAACACAGGAGGTCACTTCATGTTAGCGACAGCTGCCTCATTACAGGAGATATGGCCCAGTCTATGGGATGTTTATTTTGTAACCATCTCCTTAGGCCCTGGAAAGGACTGTTTAGTACTCTTGTTCTCTACTGGGTTTCCCCCCCCCCCCACTCTCTTTCTCTTAATAAAAAACAAAATCACTGTTGAACTTCAGAAACCTCTCCAGGGAGATTGTAAAATAGAAATAAAATGGAAGGGAAGAAATAAAATAAAATAAAGAAACACAGAGATGGGGAGAAGGAAGGAGGGAAGGAGGGAGAGAGAAAGAGGGAAGGAAGAAGGGAAAAAAGGAAGAGAGAAAGAGAGGGGAGAGAGATAAAAATGCTGTCTTTAATTCATTTGTTCTTAAGGATTATTTTCAGTAGAATGCTTTTAAGGTTCAGTGTTCTCCTTAGAAGTGTGTGTGTAACTGTGTTTGTGTGTGTTCCTAAGTAAGAATCAAGATTGCATACTAAAGCATGTCTGTGTAAGTAGTGTCAGTATAACCCACCAGTCAGCATTATTTACTTAACTCCTTGGGAAGCTGAACTCTGGGAACAAGAGTGACACAGAACGGGTACAGAAACGTCTACTAAACCATGCTGTGCTGAAGGGAATAAAAAATAGACTATGATACAAATCAAATCAAATCATTCATAAACTATTAGGAAAACCTAGACTCAGAAAGTAGTTCAATTTTAATTTTGCTGTGCAAAATCTTTAGTCAATGACTTGAGCTGGTGTTTGTCTTTTTCTCTTTGGCCAACCAAAAATTATCCCAATGTACATAAACCTTGAAAAGGAAAGAATTAAAAAAAACATCACTGTGTGTTCTGTGACCTAAGTCATACACACCAGACACACTGACACTATGAATTTATATGTATTTGTGTTTCTACCTACTCCAGAGCCATGGGTTTGTGAAAGAATTGAAGATAGATGGCTGGAAAACCACAATGCCAGGCTTACAGGCAGCTTCAGATGATGGATTTGATTTAGAAAATACCCAGCAATATTTCTGCAGTGTGTACAGGAGAGAAGCAGATAGAACCCTTGCTTCAGTCACCTTGTTCCTGCTGAGTTCTTTGATGAGTTGTATTCTAGGTAGAAGAGTCTTAGGAGTACTGAAGGTAGACATACTTTGTCCCCATTTCTGAGTAGCTTAGTGATTTGCCTAGAGACCCTTGGCTCAGTTCTGATGTGTGGGAAGCAGGCTCACCTGCCCTTCTGCCCTTGCTCAGGGCTGTCTCACTTTGCTTTGTAGTCTGGACGAAGCAGAAGATCTGGAGTTACCACTCCCACAGACAACAGTACAAAGAATACACTGAGGCTAATTCCTCATGTGTGCCCTATGTTGAATACAGCAAGGAAAAGTGTATTTCGATTGTAAAATGAGACTTGCTTTTGAGCACAATCTGAATAACTCAAAGAACATGTTATACCAAGCACTTCATGTCATGAACCAAGAAATCTAGTGGTTATCCTTAAAGATAAGCAGAACTGGGGCTGGGGAAACAGTTCCGTTGAATTTGCATACATTAGGACTAGAGTTTGAATCCTAGGTGAAAAAAGGCCAAGCAGCTGGGCTCAGTGATGCACACCTGTAATCCCAACACTGAAGGAAGCAGAGGCAGGTGGATCTCTATGTTTAAGGCCAGCCTTGTCTACAAAGTGAGTGCAGGACAGCCAAGGCTACAAAGAGAAACTGTGTCTCAAAAAACAAATAGCAAACAAATAACTCCACCCCCAAAAAAGGAAAAGAAAAAGCCAAGTGGAGTGGTAAGGGGTTTATAATCTCTGTTGTGGGAAGCAGCTGTAGATAATTTATTTGGGCCTCAGAGGCCATTCTGCCTGCCTTACTTGGTGAGCTCAAGGTCAAAGAGAGACCCTGTCTCACAAACAACAAACAAAGAAGATGCTTCTGAGGAACAGCCCACGAGGTTGTCCTCTGGACCACACCAGGAATGCTCAAAAACATGCATACTTGTGCAGAAGAACCTGGATTTTCCTCTTTCCTCTTGTATCTTAAATGACAATAATAACCTTATGACAAATTTGTTGGTAAGGTGAATAATCATTTTGAAATGCAAATAATGCAGTCCTGAGGAACTACTCTGTCTCTTTGAAAAATGCTGTGCTTCTATCTTGTGTTTCTTTTACTATTTGAGAGAGAGAGAGAGGGAGAAAGAGAGAGGAGTGTGTTTTATCTCTGTATCTGTGTAATGTTTGGTGCCTGCAGAGGTCGAAAGGGGGCTTTAGAGTCTCTGGAACTAGTTAACCGATGGTTGTGAGTGATTGTGTGGGTGCTGGAAATCAAAGCCAGCAAGACAAGTGCTCTCAACCACTGAGTCCCCTCTCTAGACTAATTTTTTTTTTTAATGAAGTAAACATTTTACTATTGTAGTGTGACTCTTAGAGAAATCAGGAGAGAAATGTGAGAACATTGTCTCTCTATATGACAGTTAAGAAAACTCTAGATTAGGAATATAAATGAATTATTCAAAGACATCAGAAAGTATGGTAGAGTTACAATGAGAATTTCATTCTTTACATTATCACGTCCAACATTTGCATAATAATTACTTAAACGGTCATATTAAATAATACAAATATTACCTTTTGTTTTTCTTGTCCATCTATTCATGATACTAGAAATCACCTCATCAAAAACTAGAGATAAGGCAAATATATCTTAGAAAATTATTGAGACAAGAAAAATAAATATTGGAAAATTAATGAGTTAGCTATCAATTACTGCAAATTTATTTATTTTTTTTATGTAGTTAGATTCCTTGGGATGCTGTATAAAATTGTCAGTGGAAGTCAATAAACCTAGTAAATGTTCCCTGGTCCTACCAATGACTAATAGTAAAGTAAAATTGAGTTGTTGGTAACTTATTTGTTAGCAGGCTGTTTTAATTATTGGGTGTAGAGAGGTTTTGCAACTTCTGGAAACCTTAAAATGTTTTGTCTCTCCTTGATAATTGAAGTGGAGCAACACGGACTGAATCATTTCTCATCTTTTTGTCTCTACTGACTTCAGTCAGTTAAAATTGCATGAGTTGTTAATAAGCAATCTTTAGGATTAGTCAGAGTGAATGCTGTTTGCCAGTGTCAGAACCAGTTAGTCAGGCTCTGCAGGCCTGACCTACATTGCTTCTTAATGCGTCTCTTTGTATAAAGGCAATTCTAACATTACCATTGACCTACCTATTACCTAACCTCATTTGTTGAATATCTTCCATGTACAGGACATTTCACTAGAGAAAAAAATCAAAACAAAACAAAAAACAAAAACAGGAGGATCAAGGTCATAGAGAAAAAAGAGGAAAGGATCTATTTTATAATCAAATAAGATATGGCTGAGTGTTTATCATTTGTTCTGAGTCAAAGTAACTTTATTAAACGCATTTAGTTTAAGTTACAATGAAAAATTTGGTAGGTTACAATGAAAAAAATGAATAATTAATTACCTGAAACCCATATAAACATAAATAAAAATAACAAATTTTATGTATATAATCACGTATTTTGTATATATTTGATCTTATATTATTCATACTAATAGTCAGGAGTTTAAGCAATGTATTATGTCTTTGAGTTCTATAGGTCAGTGTTAAAAATCATTGTAACTATTATCTATCACAAAATAAGGTGATGTAAAATTGATTATACATGAAAGTAGTTTCCTTTTTATTATACAAAGATCGCACAGTGACTTAGTGGGCTTCTTTTATCTTTGTTTCATTTGTGAATGTCTTGCTGTTGGAAACTGCATAAATGAAGGCCGACTCTCGGAAATTAGAAACATCAGCCTTCAAGTCAAGTTCCTATTCTGATTTCAATCTATGCTTCAGTCTGAACCATTCAGTTCTTGGTGTTTGCCGGAATCCTCCTAGGACTGGAATTTCCTGGGAGATATCCAGTACTTTGGAGGCTGTAAACAGTAAAACAAACAGCCTTTTTTGTAGTGTTATGTCTAGTGCTAACTGAATTCAAGAAGGATTTTTTTTAACTTATAAATTTGCTTTAGTTTAAGTTTTAAAAATTTCTCAGGAATGTGTTTCTTTTGGGAGAATTTCTTTACTATAAAAATGTAAGTACAATATATACTACCTAGATTATAAATTATCTCACACAATAAACTATGGCAATGAATATTTTGATGTAGATATTTTCATTATAGTGACTTAGTGTGCCTTATATTATATTTATATATGTATTATATGTATATATTATATATAATATAATATATTTATACATGCATATATAGTATATTTTTAATTTAATCTCAACATAAGTCAAAAACTTTCTGATGTTATTCCATTGCATAGGGCTGGGAAACATAGGGCAGATAGAAATAAATCACTTGTTAATACTTTGATAGATAAATATGCTTAATGTCAAATGCAGGTATAAAATTAGGTTCATTCTTCTATTAGAACTATCTAAAATATGTATGAGAAATAGCTCCTGATATTGACTTTTCTTTTTTCATTTAACAAAATTCTCATTTTTCGGGTTGGCATAAATCACAGGAAAGGACATTTCCCTTTCTAGTTTGCCTGTGAAGACAGTCAGGCATCCAGGATGGACCCCGTGAAAGCTCACTGAGAGTTATGCGTATTACTTCTGAAACATCTTCTTAAATACAATGGTTTTTTCTTATCCCACTCCTTTTATTGTTTTTTTAGAATCTATTGTTACTGTAACTGTCACAGCCATCTGGGACCTACATTTGATGGTGCCGGTGGAAGTTCTGTACTCAATGTCTGTTTGGTAGCTGCGTAAGACACTGGGGCATTTCAATGAAACATAGAATTGTCATCTTTTTAGCCTTCAGACTCTCTTTTTAGATTCTCTGTGCATCCAAAAGAAGCTATATTATTTAGGGCTCTATATTTGTGGGATTTTTCTCACACAGCAAAATAAAACCTAAAACCTGACATCAGTAAAAGAACTAGCAGAGAAAAAGATGCCATAAAATGGAAAACAAGCAATTATTTGGTTAAAAAACATTTGTTTAGGCTTTTGCTACCTATGTCTGGGTAATCATATCTTCTGAAGAGGTGTAGTCATGGAGAATATGCAAAATATTAACTTTGATGAGGAGTTTTGTTCACAAAATGAGCAAGCCCTGAGGAGCAAGGCCGTAAGCAATGTTTCTTGGAGCAAGGCCGTAAGCAATGTTTCTTTATGACCTCTACCTCAAGAATCCTGCCTCAAGATTCCTGCCTTTGACCTCCCTCAGTGAAGGACCTAAGAGCTGTAAGCTGAAATACTTGCCTGTCCAAGTATTTGTTTTGTTTAAAACAAAGGATTGCAGTTGTAACTATATGACCGTTCTCTTCAGTAGGTGGGCTTGCTGACCAGAAGGCCCCACACTTGACTCTTTTCTCTGCACTTATTGCCAATGTGACTGGATACATCACAGTGTTCTCTTTCTAAGAAAGATAACCAAGGTTAGTGCACTCTAACATCTAACTCTGAAGTAGCTATACTTTATAATCATTCTGAAGTAGTTTTGAAGGGAAATTTCTTTCCCACCTGTCAAGTCATGTTAATCAAAATCCTATGTAGGTTATACAATATTAAAATTATTGCATTCACTTAGAATGATAAAGGTTTAATGGGGCTGCATTTAAATGAGATTTAAACCTTGAAGCTATCTGCTCATTTTTATTGTTTGTAAAAAAAAAAAAAAGAAAGAAAGAAAAATCTCACTCTCACACATCCAGGTGGGGTTTGTTTTACCATTTTTGGATAAGATGTGATTTCACTCTGATTTGCATCCTGCTTACTAACTCATCTCCAGATAGCTCCACAATTTAAACACTGTTTTCCAGGTGTGATTCATTTGTAGCAAAAATGCCATTCTCCGTCTTGGTGGAGGCACATTCCTGGAATAAATGTCTCTCCTTAAGGAAATGGTAGGAGGGAATAAGTTCTTAAGGGTTTTAATGAGACAGAAAAACAGACAAATAACCAGCATTGAGTTTCATATTGCTTCTCATTTAATCCACCTTTAATCATCCAGAGATTTTCCTTGTATATTCATTATGAAATTATTGTTTTCAATTGTGCGAACAGAGAATTACTCTGTTATAGAGAGTTATTTCTAGCTCCAATCTACATATATTCAATCCTATACCATTGTAAATATATGTATGTATGTATATGTGTATATATATGTATATATATATTTATATATATTTATATTTGAAATACAGCTTTTGACAGTGACCGTTTTAGAATAGGACAAGAGTAAATGTATGCAATGCCCTGGGCTTAACCCTGGCACCACAGAAAGGATTTTAAAAAATGGTGACATCTGCTTCCTTAGTGCCATAGGAAAGAATCAGTCTCATAAAAGATGGGGGCATAATACACTTGAGAAAAATGTTTGCATGTACTCTCTTTAATTCTTTTGTAACTCTAAGTACTTATTGATTTATTGTGGCGATTTTCTCCAAGCATTTTTGTTACTCTGTTTGAGGCTTGCATTTCTGACTTTCTCTGGTGCCATTATTTGTAGAAAGTAGCCACAGGGAAGGTGCCTGTATTCCTTGTAAGATTGGAGTAAATAAATCATTTACCTTTCAGACAAAGGAAAGGATACCTCATTCACCTTTTTTGACTTCTCTCTTTATTTTGCTACTTTGCTATGTCTGCTAGGTCCTCTGTAGATTTCTCCATGCCATAATGCTAAAATAATGTCTCATTAGTCAGACTAGCAACACAAAATTAATGTCACTGCAGCATTCAACCAAGCTGGGAGTATGGGATGAGGTGATAGAGAGGCCAGGTTAAAAGAACCAGAAAGCAAAACCCTTACCCGTCAGAAGCTAAAACATTAGGGCAACAAGTCACAGAGGAAGTAACAGACAGAAGCCACGTGTCTTCAAGTGCAAATTGACACAGGACAGATTGGGAACCGATATGTTAACCTGTAGGTGACTTTGTTGATGCTTAACAGAGAGCTACTTCTACTGAGGGGAGGATGTACTCACACAGAAGGTAACTCCTCATGAAATCACTCGCCTTATTAGAAGTGCTGTGGGAAATTTTGGAAAGGTTTACTTTGCAAGTGTGGAGAAAACAGCATGAGAAAAGAACTCAAGTGAGCAACATACCGCATGGCCCTATCATCTTTAACCTTTCATGTCACTCAGCCAATTACTTTGTCCTGACAGCCAAGGAGGCAGATGTTCTTACTTTAGGGTGGACCTGACTGAGGATCTGAAAGATTGAACCATCTGACCAGTGATCACTCTAGGAGTGCATGGTAGCATAAAATGTCAAGCTTTTCCCCCCCCCACTCTGGGCATTGGCTTCTAAATTCATACTTCTGGTGTTTACATAAAAATGTCCCTGATTATATCTCCTGCTATCGATAGCTTTACATTTCTTTTTATTTATATTTTAAGGATGAAGCTTCTCAGCCTGTCTTAGAGGAAAATGCTAATATCAACAAGAGTGAAAATCATCTTAAAAGTAAACAATTGTGTCCAGATTGTATAAATTTGTACATCTGAAAAATATTCCTATTTTCCTAAAGAAGATCAGAATATTTGTCGTTTACAAAAATGTGAAAGGGCACTCCTGGTAGTGGCCATTCTAATACTATACAAAGAAGCTCTAACTCCAGGGGATTTGATGGTCTCTTCTGGTCTCCAAGAGTGGCTGCACATATGGTCCATGTGCACTCCTGTGTGTGTGTGTGTATGTGTGGTGTGAGTGTTTGCATGTGCACACACACACAACATATACACAAATATGTAGAGACAAAAATGTTTTATTTAAAAATGTAGAAACATGAGAACATCTCTGAGTTTGTAAGAAATTCAATGGGCAGCCAGGCACAGCGGTGCACACCTGTAATCTTAGCACTCAGGGAGGCTGAGGCAGGCAGATCTCTGAGTTCAAGGCTAGCCTGGTCTACAAAGTAAGTCCAGGACAGCCAACACTTCACAGAAAAAAATCTCTATCGTGAAAAGAAAAAGAAAGAAAGAAAGCAATTCAAGGGGCTCCTTTTGGGAAGGGCAATGATGGATAGATAGATAGATAGATAGATAGATAGATAGATAGATAGATAGATAGATAGATAGGTAGATAGCCATCTTTTATAGTTGAGTGGTTAGTTAACAAATGGTTAACTTACCTCTCAGTGTCCAGTTGCCTTTTTCTTTTCTGCTTTTCTTACTTGCTGAACCATGGAACGTCCTTGCATCTGGGAAGTGCTTCTTAGTCTTGCCTTTTTTTGAGGACTGGTTTGCTACTATACAAAGTAGAAATTTCTACCCTGGCACTAGTTGCTTTGGAAGATGGTTTGCTCCCCCTGCCTTACAGGGTCATGTTACCATCACATCCTTCAGAACTCACGTTAGTACATGATTCTTAAAAAAAAAAAGAACAAAAAAAGCATGTGTGCCTATGTATCTAAGCATTCTCTTGTGGATAGTCTATGTTTATGATCCTCAGAAGAAGTGGAAAAACCACCTTTGTTGAGTCTGAAAACCTATAAAATTATGTACAGTACCATTAAAAATGTTTTTAAGAAATTTGTGACCTGGGGTTCTATATGTAAATGTATATATTTCTCCGGCGAAGTATTTCTAATGAGTAGCAGAAATGAGTCTAGTAATTGTTTTGAAGTTACCAGTAAGGTAAATATCATTTTGAGATATAGAAACAGACAGAAGAAAATTTATGCGATGGAGATGGTTATGGGTTCTGCCAGTCCTATTTTGGTATTGCATTCACTGAGGAATAAAATGCTAACTTTCTGCCAGTGGTTCATAAAAATAACAGCTTCCCTCCTCCTTGAAGTTTATAGATGTCTATGGACCACTCAGACCATTGTCAATAATCTAGCTCAACTGTAGACTTCGGCTACTAAAACCACTGGGGCATTTATATAAGAAACATACCTATGTAATTAATAAATTAGCTTTCAAAAAAGAATAAGTACTTACTCATTTAAAAATTAGATTTTAAAAATAAGATTTGAGAGATCATACATATTGCTCAGTTCTAAAGGCACCTGCTGCCAAGCCTGATTTCCTGATTTGGTCCCAGGTGAAGGGAAAGAACTATCTCCTACAAATTGCCCTTAGCCTCCGCATGTATTTGTGTGTGAGCACACACAAATAAGTATTTTTTAAAATTAAAATACACAAATAAATATTTTTAAAAATTAAAATATATAAAATTAAGATTTACATGTTGGTATCATAAAATAATTCTGAATCATTATTCATTGTTATAGCTCATATCTTTAGGACAGGTTTTCCATTTTTAACCAAATTATCTACTTAAAATGCAAAGAGGGCCACAGAATAAATCTTTGACAACACTAGAAAAATTTCTGGAAGATAAAATCATGTGTGGTATGTTTAGAGCAATTGTGAGCAGACATAACTGTACAATCACTCAACAGTGCCATGAGGTTATAGCAAATACATTTGAAATCATGCTAAACTATAGTAGATGCAGCCTATAAATTTATAACCCAGTTAAAAATAAATATGCTGGAAGCTAACTTATTTTTGCTCTTTCTTCGGACATTATGCAGGCACCTCTTCTTTGATATGCTACTTTACAAATTCTATAAATTTCTAGGGTAATTTTCTTTGAGTTCAGATGAAATTTTCTTAATTTTAAATATTTTAATTCATTTATGGCAATAAAATTTGCACGTTGTATCTTCATAACCTAGTCCCCATGTATATTCTTTAAACCCCCTCTCTTGCACATCTATTTAATGTAGAGTTTTGCCAGGTACTGTGCTGAGACAGATAAACAAGGAATGTCCCTCATCTGGGTCTGCATCTTGCAAAGGCATTGAATTGGTCACATTGGACTTGAAATGTCAGCAGCTGGTTCACCTTGAGGGGCCGGACTTGCAGGAAATTAAATGTTTCCCAGAATGTCTCTTGCTAGGTTTTGTCTTTTCTCAGTCTTCCCAGCATCATTTCCAACTGCGTTTTAATTAATTGAATTTATACCTCAGTCATAGGCCCCTCCCTCCTCTCCTCTCAGTCCCACCCTCCTGTGATCATTCCCTCTCCTCTCTTACTCAAAATAGGGGAGCCCCACCTACCCATGGGTGACATGAAGCCTAAGGTGCCCATTGGACTTCTCTTCTTGGGATCTGTCCATTGTAGTATGTCTATCATGTGCTATATGATTAAAATCTGCTTATAAGTGAGTATATATCATGTGTGCCTTTCTAGGTCTGTGTTTTCTCTCACTCAGATGATCTTTTGTAGTTGCCACCATTTGCCTCCAAATTTCATAATTTCCTTGTTTTTAATAGCTGCATAGTATTCAATTGTGTAAATGTACCACAATTTCTGTACTCAGCTCAGGGACATCTAGGTTGTTTCCAGCGTCTGGATATTATGAATAAAGCATTAAGCCATGTTGTCCAGTCTATCCTTACCCTTAATGATATTGCATTTTTACAACACTTAATTAACTCAGGAAGTTTGAGTCTTCTACTTTCCAAAACTAAGTTTTCCTGGCTGTGTATTGTTCCTTATTCACCTTCTGTTTGGGGTGGATAATCATTTTGTATATGAGTGAGTTTCTGAACTTCCTGTATAGTCAACCTTTTGTTAGCTTTTTCACTGTCTTTATGATTGGAAATTTTATAGTTGATATGCTAAGAATTTTGTAATTGAAGCAATATGAATCAGTAAAATAATAAATCGTAATATAATATCAAATTTTACTTACATATAAATTTAGTGATTACTAATAAAAATCAGCATATGTTTTTAATTGACACAGTGATTCTACACATTTATGGGGTACAGCATATATTTTTATATACACATGCTGTGTGTAATAGCAAGAGCAAGATAATGTCTTTCAACTCGAGCACATGTCATTTATTTATATTGGAAACATTCAAAATTCAAGAAGTTATTTTGGAATATTTGGTTAAGAATTATCAATCTTCGTTATCCCACCATGCTAGAGAAATTATTAGCCATTCCTCCTATCCAATTACCATGCTGTACCCAAGAATCATCCTCTCTCTGTTTTTTTTTTTCTTCATGTTTACTGCTAATGCACTTGACAGCTTCCTATCAACATACTGAATTATCTGTGAGATGTAAAAGAGAGAGGCTTTGGTTCATGGATCTGAGACCCAGAGGGCTGGTACCTACATCAGTGCTACAAGGAGCTAGAATGGGAAATGTGGATCAGAATAAGCTGTTCCAGTCCAGCCATCTCCTCATGAGGCACAACCCGAGAGAGCCAAGATTATCTATCACCCAAGGCTACACACACCTCCCAACTGTGCCACGGTCAAGACCTATGCTTAAACATATGAGCCTTTGGGAGTGTTGGCATCTAAACCATAGCAAGATGTTATGATTCATCAATTCTACTGCCTCAAGAGAAAGCATTGCTTCTTTATATAAGTGAAACCATGTAATACTTGCCATTCTGTGCCTGGCTTATTTCAGTTAACATAATATCCCCCAATTCTTTGGCTCAGTGTGTTAAAGCTGTGTGTGTGTGTCTGATTCCTTATAAAATTTAATAGTGCTTTCTCTTTTTCTGTAAAGAATTTTATTAACATTTTTTCTGAGAATTGCATTGAATTTGTTACTTTATGAATTCTTTAACAATTTCAATTCTTTCAGCTGAATATAAGATGGTCTTTGATACTTTTGATAATGTCCTCAATCTCTTCTACATGCTTCATATAATTTTCATTTTAGAGAGTGCTCATTTTCCTGGTTAAACTTATTTCTACATATCTTGAGGCTGTTGTAAATGATTACATATGACAAATTTCATTCACATTTGTGTTATTTCACTGTGTGTGTTATATATATACACACATGTATGTATGTGATACACACACACACACACACATTTCCCTTACCCATTTATCAGCTGATAGACACCTCGGTTGATTCTTTAGCTTGGCTGTGTGAATAAATCTGCCACAAATGTGGTTGTGTGGCTTTTTAAGCTGCAGAGGTACGTTTCTTTGGATTTACACCTGGTGGTGGAATGAGAAGCTCACCAAGGTTCCAGTTTGAGTTTCAGAGGAGCCTCTATACTGCTTTCTATAATGTTTGTATTAATTTCCGTTGCCACTATAACTAAGTACAGAAGATGGCCACTTTCTCTGGTCTTGGCCAGCATTTTTTGTTTTGTTTTTGTCTTGTTGTTTGTTCTGTCTTTTTACTTGCTGCTGTTCTGAGTAGGGATGATATGGTGCTATGGCTTTGATGTGTATGTATTTCCATGACAAAGAATGAGGATAAGAAGTTTAAAAAATAATCTTTCAGATTATTTATATATTCTCTTTTGAGAAATGTCTATTCAGATCATTTGCCCACTGTAAAAATTAGATTACTTAAGCTTCTGCTATTGAGTTTTTGTTAAGTGTGCATTCTGGAAATCAATCCTTTCTTAGAGGAATAGTTTGAACATATTTTCCTATTCCCTCGGAAATTTTTTTTTCTGTCAATTCTTTCCTTTGCTGAATGAAGTTTTTAGTTTGGAAGTACCACATTTAGCAGATTTTACATTTGTTGTGTGTTTGAGATCATATCCCCCCCCAAGCACTGTACTCTGCAACATTCCTCCCCCGCCATATTTTCTTCTAATAAGCATCATAGTTCCAGGTTTAACATTTAAGTCTTTGATTAATTTTTAGCCAGTTTTTGATACTCAATTTCTTCAAAATATTGAGTTTTTCAAATATTTATTAAGGAGACTATATTTTCTTCAATAAGTATTCTCGTTGCCTTTGTTGAAAATCGGTAAGTGAATTTATTTCCGAGTTTGTGTGTGTGTGCGTTATCAATGCTGTGCGGTTTTGTAGTTATTGCTTTGAAGTTGGTTTTGATATCAGATATTATAATGCTTCAAATTTTGTTCTTTTGTTCTTTAGCCATTAATTTAATCCTTAAATGGAAAATTCATTCCTTTTCTTTTCCTGAAAAATAACTACTAAACAAATATAAAAATATGATAAGAGAAAGAAGAAATTTTGTAACAAAACAAATTGAAGGAAATGAGCTTTTTTTATAATTTGAGTTAGAAATGTGTTTGTGTTTGTCTCAAGCACATAAGATTGGCTGTTTAAAAGAAAATACTACAGTTTGTAAACAGGCAAAACAAAGCAGTATTTTTGTTTTGTTTTGTTTTTTTCCAGCATACTGGTTATTCTGTCATGTACCTATGTAAACTAACCTTAATTGGTTAGCTTAATTAGCTTAAGAATTTTTCTTTGATCACACAGAAACTTTTAAATTTTTCTAAATTTTTGGTATGTTTGAGGGATGATGTATCTGTGAGTGTGTGTAGTATTTGTGTATGTGTGTGTAGGCCAGATGTTGAGTTGAGTTCAAGATGTCTACCATAATTGATTCTCCACAAATTAATTGATTAGTTGACTGAGTGATTGATTCACTGATTATGAGTCAGTGTTTGTCACTAAGCCTGGAACTCACTAACTGGTAGCCTGACTGGCCAGTGAGCCTCCAGACTTTCCAGTGCTGAGCCTATAAGAATATACCATTAGCTTTGCTATGGCCGCTGGGAATCCAAACTTGGGTCCTCAGTCTTGTACAGCTGGCACTTTGACTCACTGAGCCATCTCCTGAACTCTGCCAAATGCAAATTTTCCGAGGGAGTTCACAGGAAAGGGAGCATCTCACTGAAATGACAAGCTTTATCTGATCAAAGAGAGCACTATAAACTCAGATATCATAATGAGATGTTGTGGTTTGAACATGAAATAGCTCCCTTGTGGCAATGTATGGGGGCTTGGTTGCAACTGATGGGCTTTTAAAATGTGACTGGATCCTAACTACTTGGATTTCATTAGCAGATTCATTCATTGGTTTAAATTTTGAGTAGACTGTTGGGAATGTAAACCTTATTGTTGGAGGTGAGTGAGTCAGTGCACACGGATCTCTAAAGAGTGTATTCTAGCCTTGACCTTTAACTATTACTACCTTTAGCTTCCTGTGTGCCACAGAAATTACTTCATCATGTTCTTCCATCTCACTAGACTGAAACCTCTAAATCCCTTACCATAAATAAATTCTTTTTCCTGTCAGCTGAATTTCTTAAGTATGTGATCACAATGAATGGCTGACTGACTAGCATGAGAGAGGTGGTGTCACTGTGACTCTATTTGACCATGTAGTTCTTATGTTTTAGAACTTTGAATTGTGCAAGAAATCTGGAAATGATTAGAGAAGTTATAATGCTCCAATAAGGAACTTAATAGTTGCTCACAGATAGGAGTTTTGTGTGCATCTCAGATAATTTGAACTTAGATATCTGAGCAGTGCCTAGACTATTAAAACTGGGGAAACTGTGCATTTGGTATTTTGAGATAGACTTTATGGCTTAAAAGTTAAATTTTCTCAGACATGAACTCAGTGACTGGCTCTTTGGTCACTTCCCCCTGAGGGGGGAGCAGCCTTGCCAGGCCACAGAGGAAGACAATGCAGCCAGTCCTGATGAGACCTGATAGACTGGGGTCAGATGGAAGGGGAAGAGGATCACCCCTATCAGTGGACTGGAGGAGGGGCATGGGAGGAGATGAGGGAGGGAGGGTGGAATTAGGAGGGGATGAGGAAGGAGCCTACAGCTGGGATACAAAGTGAATACATTGTAATAAATAAAAAATAAAGAAAATGAAAAAACTAAAAATTAAAATTTCCTCAGACATTTATGTGTTGGTAGCTTATTTGTTAGCTGGTGGGCTTTTGGTTGGACTATGAGAATTCTTTATAAATAGATTAATTCAAGTTTTGACTGGAATTTTGGGAGATGGTGGACATTTTTTATAGGATTTTGGTGACTGGGGATGTGTCTTTGAAGAGTATGTACTTCTGTCTTCCTCCTGTGTGCTGTGAAGTGATAATCTCTTCATCGTGTTCACTATTATGGTGTTTAGCCTCACCTAAGGCCTAAAGTAAAGGAGGTAGCCTACACCATAGGAAACCCTCTGAAACCATGCATCTGAATAGGTATTGATTCCCATTAAATCTCTCAGGGTTTTGGGTTATAGCTATAGAAAACTAAGTAATATATCAAACAACCTCATATGTGTGTATTTATTATATTTAAATGTAAATACACACTCAAAAATTCATTTGTAAACTTTGAATTTTTTTTTAATGTCTTCTTCCTGTTTGTTATAAGCAATCCCTCATTAATTGTCTGGGCAGAACAGTTAAAACCTAGATACAGTACATTAAACGTCATCGAATGTACTTGTGGCGTTTGTATAGCATGAACACCCTAGAGGGATTTTTCAACAACTGAGATGTTCCCTCATTGTGTCCACAAGATGAAATGAGGTGTTAGGATTTACGCAATCAATTTAAAGATGCCAGGTTTGACTTTTGATATTTTACCCCCTTTTGTTCAAATGAGTGGGACCATATTAGACACAGGAGCAAGAGTGTCTGTGTCAGCATTGACTTACTCTCTACAGTTAATTGAATGAGTATCTGCTTAACTTTTGGGACACTTTTTACATTTTTCTCAAGATAATTTCTTGTTAAGTTGTCTGTCTCAGTAGCTGGAAAGATATTTTACCATCTATATTGGTTTCAATGTATATGAACTATTTTCTCACCATATTGCTGGTTGAAGCTTATTATGTGTTGATGATTTTGGTCATCTCCATAGCAGGTTTTGAGAGTGCTCCAAGGAAACCTTTCCATGCCTTTTAACACTCTATGACACATGTTCTAAATGTCATCATTAGTTTAATCTTTCTGTAGATTCTTGAATGAAGGAAACCCTTATGTCATAGAGTACATGTAAGAATTAATTTTTTCAACTAGATTTTTTTTCTGAAGTCAGAAATCAAGTGTTTGGGAGTTGGGAGGTGAAGCTGCTCTGAAAGGAGACCAAGAAAAAGGCAACGATGGAGAGCAAAGGCATTTTTAAACTGTGAACTTTACTATCAGTTGACTTCCTGGTAACATAGACTGTTAGGTGTCATGGTATACCCATCATCTTGATATCCTGTGATGGAGCTCTGTGGAGGTGAAGCTCCAGGGGATAAGAGAATGGCCAGTTTTACAAGCTATGCAAACCTGCTGTGAGGGAAGAACATGGGGACACTTCTGCAGCTTTATTTAAAGAAAAAAATCTAGATGCCATGCCTGTGGTTATTATCACATCTAAATGATGCAGGTGGGCTTTGGAGGAGGGAGCTGGGACAAGCTGAGCGTCAGTCCAATTTCTTCCTAAGTCTGCATGAGCACTCATTTAGCTCTTTTGTATATAAAGTCCAAGTGAAGTTCATTTAGCTTCCACACTGCCACTCCGTCATTAAGTCTTTCCTTTGGAAGGCACTTTCTTTTCCTCTCAGAGTTACAGTGGCTGCTTCTCTTGACCTCCACAAGTAGGAAATTATTCACATACTGCTGAGTTTTCAGAATTTGTATTGCCTACAGCAGTCAAATGAGATGATTGCCTCAGCCTCAGCATTGGTCTCAAGGAAGGTTCGAATACACTTTAAACCAGAAAAAAAAAGTTGGGGGGAAGGGAGGGGAGGTGCAGGGAGCCAAACTGATTTGCTCCCTGAGATGCCAGGTTTTCCGAAGACGCTTGTGAGATGCAATTCTGATTTAAATATTTATCTTCTAAGGAAAAGACCTCCTTCAAAAGACAATGATCTTCAGACTACTTGGAATAGTATCTCCAACAAATTCAGTTTTTAGCTTTTATATTCTGGTAATCAAGGACACAAATTAAAATGCATAAGGTGCTTTCCAGTAGCCTGTAATTAACTTGGGAGGGTTGCTACCTTTAAAAAATGACCTTATGAACAGTGTCACAAATAATATAAAGGCTTGATTATGTTTTTTTTTTCTCTCAATATCTGGAAGGTGCACTTAAGAGCTGATCTTCTTTCTCATGTTGCCTTGATTGTCTACTGCTCTGAGAGAATTAGTGCTCAGGAGCCACTCTGGGCTTCTGACACTCTGGGCTACAGGTACCAGGTACAGAAACAAGGGAGAGTATTCGGTCTCATTGATTTGATCAAGCTTAGTAGCTAATTTAAAGAATGGGGGTTTGTTAGCACTTCTCCAGGACTTATCTAAAGAGGCTTGCTTTATAGAATTGGATTTTTTTTATGGTTGTCTTGTCGGTACTACCTGATTTCATACAAGGGTGTGAAGGGTGTGATAGTCCCTTGGTTTGGTCTATTTCAGATAATTCTGAGTTATTTGGACTTAGTCAGTATATTCAGGATTGTTCTTTTTCAGGTTGGAATAGTCATCCTTGAAGTGAACAAAGACCCAATTGAGCTGACTTGGAAGACCAACCTGAAGTGGCTGGGTTAGTGTCCAGAGCACTGGGCACTCACTTTATAAGCTTACTGGATGCCTGTTCTGTGCTATTTTCCCCCATTTCCTTCCTAGGAAAATGCAAAAAGTGCTTTTCTTCACACCATTGGATAAATTACCTCAGGATAAATTGAATCCTGTTTACAGTCCGGTGGTTTTATGTAATCATTTTTTTTAACTCAAGTTTCAAACTGGAACACTTCAATAGCATCAAGAATCTGTTTAGTTTTAAGAGTCCTTCTTCTCTCAACTATAGGGATACATTTATGGTTTTAGGTCTGAGCTCAGACTGTCCCTTCTGCTACACAGTGGCCTTCAGCAGATACTCACTTTCTTCTCACTTCCCTTCCTTCATTGAGTATAACATTTCCTTACATAACTCTTTTTTTGGTGGTAGTCAAATGACATATTGTAAAAATGAATTTTCTAGGTTTAAAATTTTAATAAACAGTGACATGATTTTGATGATTCTTGTTCTTGTCCCTATTAAGTGGCCAACTGTCTCATCAGTGAGCCTTCATTGCTGCAAGCTTTGTTACATCAGCAATAGCAGAATGATGGCAAAAGGAGGGTGAAGGGGGGCTGTCAAATGAGACAAAGGGAACAGTGAGGGCATAGGAGAAAGACTGGCATATGGTGTTGGGGGAGGGGCTCCCAGAAGACATTGGTCAGTGGAAGAAATGCATGACTGTGCATGCACACACACACACACACACACACACACAAGCACACACGTGCACACACTCACTCATGTGAACACGCACACACGCACACCCTCCACAGAATTAGCTCTTGCACATAAAAAAGTAGCTTGTAAGGTGACTACGTCTCTGATCTTTCTTACCAACATAAAACCAATTCTTAATTTCAAAGTGGCAGCTGCAGCTGTGATCCTTTAAAGAACTGTAATTACTCTTGCGTTTGAGTGGAGTAACAGAAAAGTGCTCAAAAGAAATATAGGTTTGTTTGTAGATTTTTACTTGAATTATCTGTTAGCTAGGCAGCTGCCACATTCATCAAATATAAAGTTGAAGGTACGTTTTGGCAGGCTGGGTGTGTAAACCACTCTGAAAACATCCTCTAGCATGCTGTCAATGAATTTCTCAGCCTCCACGTAAGATCATAAGACTATTGGATTCTGATTAACATATAGCTGTACCTGAAACCCATTTTTAACTTGTCATTTGGGGCCTGGTGGCCTGGCTGAGAGACTGTGCTCCGAATGACTTTTAAGCAATAAGTATATCCACACAGCTATGAAGATCTGTGATCTAGTCAGTGTGTGCCAACACCAGAGTCATGAGACCAGGTCAGCCTTTGTTGCTGTAGCTCTTGGTTGGTAGCCTTTGTTGCTGTAGCTCAGGCCTCAGGCACCTGAGCAGTTGGGTCATAGCGTTTTTCTCTCATTCCTTATTGTATATTTTGAACCTTGGGAGCTCTTGAATGTTTTTCTTTTTCTTGCTTTCTTTCTTTCTGTTTTTTTTTTTTTTTTTGAGTTCAGCACTTTGGGTTGCATTGGTGAATCACAGAACACACCAGCCTTTTTTTTTATGTGTCACTTTTGGTGTGGTCAAGGTCTGTGGAGTGCACACTTCTGCAAAGGAAAGTCTCTTTAGGAACTGGGAGGGATGCTGAAGAGAAACAAAACTTGATATTTAGGGCAGGGGCTACTGTCATGCATCAATCTACATCAAAAGGCTGGAGGCTTCCGGCTGGCCCTCCCCCCTTTCTCTGAAGCCCTCACATGCCTCAGATCCAACTCTGCTAAAAAGAAATTCGAGGAAGTGTAGTTTCACAGGAATTAACTCTTGCAGCTTACCAGGCACACAGCATTGCCTCAGAGGCCCTGCCTGATAAATGGTCATGTCATTTATTTATTTGTTTTTGTCAACGCTGGTGTTCTGTTTTGTTATTACTTTGCAAATTCAAGGAACATTTTCCAGGTAGGAAATTAAACAAACAAACAGGGGATGCAGAAAGCACATGGAATCACTTATTGCTTTGCTTTATGTTAAAAAAAAAAGAAAGAAAAGAAAAATTCTTTGGAGCACGAAAGAATGTGACTGTGTTTTTATTTATGGTCAATAAGCACAGATGAATATGTGGTAAACGTTGCTGAGGCTGTTGCAAAGCAAATCACCATGTCACAAGAAACATTATTAAATTCTATAATTTCCTTTTCTGAAACTAGTTTCTCTGGATGGAGTTGGAGAAAGAAAATTACATTCAATATTCACCTTAACTGAAAGACAGCTGAGTGTGGTGGCTGATATCCTATAAATAGCAGATCTGTGACCTCATTGCTGTTCTCTCTCTGCCTTGCAGTTTCCAGTTTCCTGCTGAATAGAAAATTGTCAATCATCTGGGGAATCTAGCATATAGGCAGCTTATTTGGCTAGCTCTGGTCTGGTCCTTGTCTCCCTGTAGTGACCAGGAACTGTACCTCTGGGTGAGAGCAGCCTGCTGTCTGTTTGCTTTTTGCCTCCATCGCCCAGGTAATTGCAGTTGTGTGGAATTGGCCTAAAGTGACCTTGAAAACAGTTTTAACTTTTCACAGCCTCAGGTTATCCGTCTGTAAAGTTAGTGTTGTAGCTGCCTCGGCCTCATTTCAATGGAATGCTTTGAGAATTGATTAGATAGTGTGCATAAAGCAAGCTGACCTCTTCCAGAAGAGATACAATGTATGATTTTATTTGCTGGGCTCAAAGCTCTCCAAGCAGGCCTCTTTAGTACAACGTGGTCATTCTCTGGGCTCTTGGGCTGCTTGGAGAGGAAATTCACACCATTCAGGACAAAACAATCCACTCTAGTTTCTAAATGGGGGATTGTCTATCTATGAAGCACAACTTCAACAGATGGTTGCCAACCTTCCATTTGATTTTGTGCTTCTTTAAGCTGTGTTCATTAAAGCTTCAACTTGCAGATACTGAGCCTATGAATGACAGTGAAGTCAAGAATGTAGCCCAGAGAGCCTGCAGAATCTTATTCTGATGCTTAGAAGCAATCATTAAATTAGTGTGTAAGAGATCAAGAAGGGTTCCTGTATCCTGTGGACAGTTAAGGCTCTGTAGTTGTTTCCCACGGGTTTGTAGTGCTCCTATGGAGGTCAGTGTTTTAGCACCTCACTAATAAATATCTCTTTCCGGATCTGAGCACTTGGGCTCCACGTTTACTTTCAAGTTCCTATTTGTCAGAAGATGAACATGAACCTGGAGCAAGGGCTTTATGGGGTTGGGGGTGGGGGAAGTGATCAAATCTGTTTGTTTTCATTTTGCAGTGTTCACAGAAATGCATCACAGTGTAATGTTTACACCGAAGGCTGCCATTTCTGAATCCTTTTCCCTCTTCTCTGTGGCCATGTGTGTGTGTACCTGTGTTCATTATTCATCTCGTTAAATTTTCATCTATCTAGCAAGTGTCTTGCTTTACTGAACATTTCGGCTGTTTCCCCGGATCCTTTTGTCACAAGAAGTAAATGTAGTTCTTCAAATGATTTCTTTCATTTTCTGTCAACTTGGGAACCAAAATAAAATTGACATTCCCAGAAAACAAAAGGTGCTGTGGAACTCAGAGGCATTTACTCTGAAATAAAAATTTGTGTTTACTCAGAGCTCAGTTTCTGTTGAAAAACAAACATGAGAGACCCTTAGCAAAAGAAGAGAAGCCCCCCACTGACACATTCTCTCCTTGATTGATGATGTTGTCTTGGCAAAGCAGCTTCAGAAATGGGAATCAGGGAACAAACGGGTTGGTGTTATTCAATAAAATACCTTTTAAAAGAGAAAAGAAATCATAAAATTCAAAGGATTGCATTTGAAACCAGTGGAATCTAGCTGTCTCAATTTGTTCTTTGGGAAATAAAGAAAATCAGATTGAGCTCTGTCCCCACTGCTGTGATACCGGTGTGATCTGAAGTACTTGAAGCTACATCTTTCTTACAGTGGGAGGTCCCCACAGGTGTGTGCATGAGCTCCTTGTTTCCCAAATAATCTACATCCTGAGTCCCACAGGCTGGAACTGGGAGCTAGGTAGTACTGGAAGATGGATACTGGTCAAAACACAGTTGAGGTTTCTGAATTGTTCTCTGAGGGCCTAGTACAGTGCATGGCAGAGATTACCTCAGTTTACCCTCAGATGGGCTATCCACAATAGTCTTCACTGTTGTGAAGTTACCAGCCAAATATCACACAGAAAGGGAAAAGCAATGATGGGATTTGAACTTAGGCAGACTAACTTCAGAGCCCTTCTTTTTAAGTATTGGACTTAAACCATCTCTTTGCATAAAAACAAAGAAACCCCAAGACACTGAGGCCTTTAGAGGCACAGTCTCTTCACTGCCCTCTCATTGTCCTTCTCTGCTTTCAGCCATTTTTAATGATTGCTTTCCATTTTCCTTGTAACTGCTTCTTACTTAAATATCTTTGAACTCACAGTACCATAACAATTCTTAAGCACGTTTTTGCTGCTGTAGGAGTCTATTAAATTGCCTATCAAATAGTATAAATCTGTCAGTCATGTAACTATACTGAATAAGCATGTATGCCTTAAATCTTATTTTCAAAGTAAAAATTGAGCATGGAAGATGGCAAAATGGGTAAATCCTTGCCACCAAGACTGGTGACCTGCATTCAATTTTCACCCTCACATGGCTGAAGGTAAGAACTGACTCCAGCAAGTTGTTTTCTGACCTCAATTTGCATGCTATAGCATGCATGTGCCTTTTTCCATCCCCTGCAAAAACAAAAGACCAACTTCTATAAGTGTAATAAATAAACTAAAATAAATATAATTTTAACTTTTATAATCATATCTATGTTACCCTTCCCAGACCACAATTTCTCATGATTTGGGGGCAGAAAGTGTTCACTAAGATGAGAATCTCCAAAAAAAAAAAAGAAGAAGTTTAAACACTGTCTTTCCTCTTTTTGTTTTCAAACCCTGCGTTCTATGTACAATGCCATAGTTTAAATACACAAGGCTTACAGGTCTACAGCATTCACCAATGTATCTTTCTAATTTTTCATTATTTTGGTGAATACTTATTGTAAACACTGACTTAATAAGAGGAATTCAAAATAAATATAGGATTTTTTGTTATCTAAAAGTTTGTAAGCCAGTTTTGATTTTATGTCAGTCAAAAAATATAAAACTGTGACAATACAGTATAGTGTTTACCAGGGGCTTTCATGCATATTACAGCAGTTTGAAAAATATATCAGGACACAGTTCAGGTAGACTATTCCAATACTGAAAGAGTCAGACTCTCCTAAATTCAGGATAAATACAAGTGTCAGAGAGAGAGTTAATGCATTTTGGCCAGCCAAAATGCAACCCTATGTACTCATAAAATATTGTAATTCTCCCTAAGTGGAATATTAAAATTCAAGTTTAAACAGTTAAACAAAAAGAAGAGGAGATTTTCCTTCAGATGGGCAGAGACTTCTGGTAGGAGCTCAGATATAAAGAGGTCAAAAGAGAAAACAGGGTTGCTTGCATGCTTGCCTTTACCCCTTGCCGGGCACCCATGCTCCTCATTGTTGCCGCTGTTGCCATCCTTTGCTCATGTTGGCACCCACATTTCCTCATCTTCTAATGTGCACTGAAGACCAGTGGCTCTCTAGGAGCACTTCAGGCTTTCAGCACCAGAATGGGACTGATGAGGCCTATGGCTGAGGCACCAGCTCTCAGCTTCTGCAGTATGCACAGGCCATTGTTGTATTACCCAACTAGCAATATGTTAAGCCAGTCCAATAAATCCCCCTTTACGCTAGGTATTCCTTCTATTGGTTTTGATTCTCTGGAGATCTCTGGCTAATAAACCTCTGACAGAAGTTTATGTGAACCTGAACTATTTTTTGCTCTAGTCTTCATCAGAAAACATCAGTGAATTTGATGCTATTCTCAAATATTTCCAATTCAGAGTCAAAAGCAATTTAGGATTGGACATTGATAATCTTCTTGAGTACAAGTGGCAAAACATAAATAGCAGTGGTTGGAAGCTTTTGTTTTTTTGTTTCAAGTACTGTTTCCTCTATGTATTAGTTAGCATGGGCTGCTATAACAAAACATAGCAGATTTGATGGTTTAAACAACAGCAATTTATTTCTCATAGTTATGAGGCTGGAAGGTCAAGCTTATGTTCAACAGTGTGGGCTTTCTTATTTATTTATTTATTTATTTATTTATTTATTTATTTTTATATCAATCACAGGTTAGGTACTTTGCATCCCAGGCGTAGCCCCCTCCCTTATTCCCTCTCACCCTCTCCAACCTTCCCTCATCTCCCTCCTCCAAGTCCACCAACAGGGGAGGACCTTCTCCCCTTCCATCCAAACCCAGCTCATCCTGTCTCCTCAGGGCTGGCTGCAATGTCCTCCCCTGGGATCTAGCCAGTCTGTCACTCCCCGGCTTGTATGGGGGAGGGTCAAAGAGTCAGCCATCAAGTTCATGACTGAAACAGTCCCTGTTTCCCTCACTAGGGTCTTCAGTCCTACACCGAGCTATCATGGGCCCCATCTGAGCGGGGGTTCCAG
>CM053763.1:14685628-14696875 GCA_028658305.1 Pachyuromys duprasi
CATAGAAACTGTCTCATACAAGACCCCTGTGCCCTGCTCTGTTTGGTCTTTGTGGAGCTCTTGTTCTCCCCAAGTCTCACCAACCTCCCCCAGATCTATCATTACTTCTCGGTGGGCTTTCTTTCTGATTTGTAGAATGCACATGTCTTTTTGTGTTATCAACTGTCTAATGAGTCCACAATAAGAGTCTTACTGTCTGTGTATCTTCAGCATGATCTAGGGATAGAGCATTTCCATCTGTGTTGGAAGATAAAAGTCAGCCTCATGCTGTTCAGGCAGAATCTTGTCTTACAATCTGCTCTACTAACTAGAAACCTTATTTATCCTTGCATGATGGTGTTAGCTTAATCAGCCTCAATAATTTGGTAGTAAGGGTCCATTGGAATAAAATGAATATAAAGAATGTACATTTATAAGATAATAAGACTGACTTTCTCAGGACCTTCTCAGGGTCCCTTCATTTGAAACTCAATAAGTTTATCTGCCAGGTGTAGAATTTTTCTGGCATGGAGTGTGTCTGTGTGCATCCTGAGCAGCTGTGTTATGGACTACATCTCTTTTTCCTGGAGCAAAATCTTTTAGGACAAAAGGTACAAAGTAATTGAAGATTGAATTTATGTTTGTAACTCTAATAAAGATTCAGAAGGCAGAAGCTTTCACAAAATGAACCAAAGTGACTGGACAGTGAGTACTCAAAAGCCTTTTCTCAAGAGAATGCAGAACACTTTAAAAACCACCATTAACAAGAGACAATTCTATTGGAACTTCTTAAGGGTCCAGAATAAAATAAGAAAACATGGTAACTGTCTTAGTGAAGCTTTGGAAAAATTCTGTTTTATTGTAGATGTGTTTTTAGGCTTTCTACTCTAAATTTGCTTGCTCCTGTAAGAAAAATATTGGTATTGCATGATAAAATTATTTCAAAATATTGTGTGTGTGTAACACTGGTTTTCATCTCTGGGCTTCCTTTTTGGAACCACTTACATGACTAAGATTTTCAGTTGTCTTGGTGACTTCTGCTTATAGACAGCATGTGGACACACTTCTTAGAGTGTGGCTGGTAGAGAGAGGAAAAGAAGGAACGGTTTACGAGGAAATTATGGCCAGGGAAAAGGACAGGTTTAAATCTAAACTGTTTCCTCACTTCCCCTATGCTAACTGATTGTGGGTTTTGTTGTTTTGGCGAGGTTGGAGTAATACTAGAAATTGAACTCAGAGCCACTCACACCCCAGACAAGTGCTCTTACCAATATATCCTCAGGCCAGTGGCATAACATTTATCAAGCATTGTGTGAGATCCATGGGAGTGTGTGTATGTGTGTGTGTGTTTGCTTCATTGCACAGATGATTGGAAATAAGAATGAAAACTGTTTTTAAGCTATTCTTTAAGGATCCAAAGTCCACCATATGGTAGAATCAGCTATCAAAAAACTGGGACTGCAGTATGGATAAGAGTGCATACAAAGGGCTGCAGTAACTGCTGCGATGCCATAGTGGCCGTAATTACTCCACTAATCTACTGGTTTTGAGTTACATCATTCATTGATTCCCCAGATTTTGAAATTTATAGAACTCAATTATATTACTCAAGAGAGTCTCAAGTTCCTGGACTAAGCTAAAGTTTAGATCAGCCACAGCACATCAACAGGGTGGGAAGGAGTTTGGATACTGTTTTTTCAAATTTTCAAGTTGCTATGGATCCCTACCAAGGAAAGGCAGAGATACTCTAGAATCAGACTCCGATGAATCTGAAGTTTATGGTGACAACTGCGTGTGTGCAGAGATCCAAGTGTGTAAGCAGTGGCTCTTGGTCCAAGATCCTGATTTTGTAAGGGGAACATTTCCTTCTTCAGAACTTTGCTGCTCTGGAGGTGAAATCTAGGTTTCTTTCTTATACAGAAACAAAGAAAGGTGGGGGATGGGAGAGAGGAGTTTAAATGACTGAAAATGCCAATTTGTGCAAGTATTCTGCCTGTACAGAACTTTATTTTCCTTTGTTTGGATTGATTATATTTAGTTAGATGTGGTTAAGACCAGAAGGTGAGGCTAAGTAAAAACACAGGTAATTGCCTGATTCCCTTTCATGCTTTGTCCCTTGCAAATTCATGCACATTTGGTGGAAGTTGATTGTGAACTACTTAGCACAAATGGAAGAAGTCAAGTTTTTTACTCTCAGGCAATCATACTTTGTATTGTGCTAGTAACTTTAAAATTATAATTAAGTACATTGTGTAATAGAGCTTCTTTTAGAAGTAAATTCAGCCTGAGTCTCATTATGTTTGGTCTCTCGTTTTTTTCGTTCCTTCTTTCTTAAGTGGTAAAAATTTGTCAACCAGCAAATCTAGACTTTCTATGTTGCATTCTTAAAGTTGTATTTGCTGTCAAGGGATCCACAAGCAAATCCACGTATTTTTAGAATAATAAATGGGTCAGTTTCTGACTGCCTGCTCTTCCACTTCTAATGCAAAGTTCTAATCACAAAGTATTTTTTGGATGAAGTGATGACAGATGTTTCCAAAATGTTCCTATTTCCTATCAATGAACTCCTCTCAGCATGCACATACACACATATGTGAAAGACAGCACAAACACACCTCTTGTTTGGGAAGAGGCTGAAAGAAGCTGAGTTTCAGAAAGTAGCCATGTGCCAGCAAAGAATCAGGCAGCATTTTTCGAATTCCAGAAGAAATCACTAAGTTAGGGGCACTAGAGAACCAGCTTGGACAGTGGGAATTGTATCTGGGGGGAGGGGAAGAGATTGGACAGCTCTTTATATCCTTCTTTTCTAGGAAAAAAAGAGCAGCCAGCAGAGAGGAGCCAGGGATCAACGTGGGGCGAGGGTGGAGGGGCTGGCAACTGCTGAGCCAGTCAATAGACAGATTGTTCATCACACGTTGCCAGAAGATTAGCTGAGCAAATGCACAGACAATGCTGATTAGTGACTTGAAATGCATCAGTTCTTACTGAGGAGAACAAAGCCTGTCTAGATGACTACCCTACAGCTCAACAACACTAATGGCACCCAGCTAAGCTTAGCATCATGTTTAGAGCTGAGAAATGTGGGCACCCTGTCTATCTGTATTCACTAACAGATACTCTCTCACCTCCAGAATGGCCTCAAGAGATACAGATCTTATTTTTCCCAGGTTCTCCAGGGACAGTGCTCTTATAATCACACCCCTGCATGTGTCAGCCCATTCCTTTGTCCTCTGTGTGTTTCTTTCTTTTTAATCCGGGAAGGCAGATATCATTGCATTGTTACAACTTGGCCTCTTTCTCAAGTTGACCTTGCAAATGCAGGTAATCACATGGGAAAAATATTTAAATTTCTCTCCAAGAGCATTAAAAAAACCCTTACAATCCTAACAGTTATAAATATATTTGAATAATTTAAAGTCATGAAATGAAGTAAAAAAATTGCCTTTTATCCTTTTTCCAAATATTCTTTAGACGAAGCCTCTTTATTATTTGTTTTATTTGGACTTCCTTTCTTCTTAAGAGTCTTCTGGTGATTTGATTCCAGCACCCTCCTTTGAAGGTTTGGTTTGGGCATCTAGGAAATAGATAATGACCTTGGGTTGGCACTAATTCTGGGATGTTTGAAATTTTCAAAGAAACTCTTTATGCACTATTACCATATCCATTAAATATCACCTTTCCATTTAATTGATATTATAATTATATTTTACATATGTAAAATAATTTTGATAGTCTTTATAGATTGGTGTTATTCTTTATCAGAAGGCTTTTCTCTTCCCAGGATAAAGAGCTTGGTTGTCTTCACAGGCTCTTAATAGGCTTCATCTGTCCAGAAGCACCAGGCTTCCTTGTCTTCCCAAAACCTCAGTGATGTTATATACCTTAGTGGCTGTCAGTTTTGTTTTCCTTTGTTCATTCTTTCTGTTTTCTAAATGTCCAGCCCTTTCTTACTTTTTTTTAAACTTACTAACACTCAACTTCTCTAAATTAGCCAAACAATTTTAAAGCTTCAGAACATTTTGTAGAAGCAAAGCTTTTTCTTTTTCCTTTTTCTTTCTTTCCTTCTTTCCTTCCTTCCTTCTTTCTTCCTTTGTATTTTCTTTTTCTTTGCATTTGACCTGCCTGTTGTTTAAATATGAAAGTTTTGAGAGAATGAGTTGCAACCTATTTCAAGGATAACAGAGTGTTAATTATGTTCTTAAAAGCTTCGCAAAAATATTTTGAAAAGCTTAAGCTCACACCCGTCTCCCCAAAATCTAGTGACAAAGGTGAGCAAGGATATAAAAAATCCACTGAGACATAAAATGCAGAAAGCAACGAATATAGGAAAATGCTTGTATTCTCTGGTAAATTGGATCAAGTGCATATTTTAAATAGATCAGCATCAAATTGGCCAAAAGACAGGTAATACCTAGTATTGACAAAAATTTAGAGTGTAACTTAACACTGTTTTATTTTCAGTCAATTTGCTAATAATCTGTCAGTCATATACAACTGTATATTCTATCATTTATTGATGCCATTTCCAAAAATTTATTTACTACAATTGCAAATGTGAATACAGTTTCTTCTCCTCTTTAAGAATGCATATACAGGGCTGGAGAGATGGCTCCGAGGTTAAGAGCACTGGCTGTACTTCCAAAGGTCTTGAGTTCAATTCCCAGCAACCACATGGTGGCTCCTAACCATCTACAGTGAGATCTGGTGCCCCCTTTTGGTGTGCAGGCACACATGCAAGCAGAACACTGTTATTAAATAATGAATCAATAAATTAAAAAAAAACAGGATCAATAAAAAATCTTATATCTAAAAAGAATGCTTATACAAAAAATGTAACCAGTGTAACTGATGTTATATTTATAGCATAGGATACAACGTGAGGGGCAAGGAGAAGAGCTCACTATTATGGAAATAGCTACATACTACGTTAAATTTCAGGATGAAGAAGGTGAATCTCACAAACAAGCATACAATGAATTAATGTTTGTAAAAAAGAAGGAAACCCCCACAATATATGTGTATAAAACTATCATAAAAATTGCAAAGATAGTATTTCATGGCCACACAGTCATCTCAGTGTAAACAAAGGTTTGTGACCAGGAAGAACAAGGTAGGTTTAATAAATGATTCTGTATTTTCACAATTAGGTTTTATTTTTGCAACACAAACCAATAAACACAATTTACTTTCAAGTACACAGATTAATTGGAATTAAGGTAAAGGGGATGTTAACTAAAAATGGTCTGTAAGAAATAAGCTTGAATGTTGAATGAAAAAATTGAGAACATTGTTTTTTTTTTTTTCTGACTATTTCATCAATAAAATTAGTTCTTCTGTAACACTTGCCTTGAGAGTGTGGTGTTCCCTCCCACAAGAGTGATGTACTAGGGAATCAGTAAAAGTTAATGCAAATACTGTCTGACGTGTGACTTCATGAACGAGAAATGAGAAAATTCAGAAAACTACATCTACAAAGAAAAAGACCCCACAAAATGTCAATCACCCAGAAAACCACAAATTGTGTATTACACACATGCAAACCATCTACTCTATTGGCTATGGTTCATGTACATATTGCTACAATTTTGCTTTTCATTAATTGACATTCTTTTGTGTAAGCAAAATTCTTATACAGTGAAGTGCCATGGTGATTGTAGCATTGGCCTATTGGTTTACTATCATTCTTGTCTCTTTCACTGTGAGAGATGATACTGGTAGCATTTTACTTCTCTCCATATTAGCTTCGTATTTATTTTAATGTGCAATTGACAGATCCTTGAGTATAGTGTTCTGACACTAACTTTCTTGTACACTGTTTTCCTTTTTCTTTTTCCTAGAGCATTGAGACTTTGAGAGAATGCATATGCTGTAGTATTATAGAACTGATTTTTACTGGTCTAGGCTATTACGTATCAAATATTTGGTTTCATAACCTCATGACCTGCTGTGTGTTCAGACACCATGTGACCTTTCTGGTGTTACCCTGTGGAGCTGAGACTGGGGCAGTAGTGCAGAAATAGTACCTCTCCGATTTCTGCTTTTCTTGTTTTTGACTTCTGAGTTGTGTAGCTGTGTCTGCATTTGTGAAACTGTGGCAGACCAACAGGCTGGCTTGCAAATGGGGTCAAGAAGGAAGCTCTTTACATATCATGAACAGCTTCGTGTGGGACACCTTACTTGATGGATATCGTCATAAAAATGTTGTTCAATATACTTATGATCTTATTGAGAAGATAGCCATCATTAAATACTGCTTTCTTTTTACTTATTTTTTAATAAAAATTTTACCTAGTGTATATGTCTGTGTAGGGGAGGAACACATTTGTAGATGTCACACATGAAAGTCGGAGGACAAGTTTTGGGAGTCAGTTCTTGCCTTCTATTTTCTTGTCTTTGCTGTTGCATTGCTCACTTCAGGGTAGCTGGCCAGCAATCTTCCAGCCCACTCTCCTGTCTGCAACACCCATCTTGATGCCAAAGGAATGTTGAGATTACAATTGTGCAGTCATCAATCTGGTTTTTTTACTTGGGTTCTAGACTTGAACTCAGGTCCTCAGGCTTGTATAGCAGGTGCTTTATCAGTTGAACCATCTGTCGTTCTTGTCTCTTTCTCTGTGAGAGATGATACTGGTAACACACTGTACAAACACAAGGCATGTTGGGAAACCTAAACTGAGCAGTGCTGCCAGTGACCAGCAAACAGGGTTGGAAATATGTCTAGTTTTCATCTTACTTCACTAAATGAACAACTGTAAAAAAAAAAAACAAGTAAGAAAAAATTAGGTTTAAAAAATAACTAAAAGTATAAGAAGAAAAATAAAAAAATATAATCTGACACTAAATATTTTGTGATATAATTGGTTTTCTTTTGGATTCTTGGAAAGAACATTCACTGAAATATAAATAATTCTATAGTTTGATTGATTTAATCATAATATATATGTGTCTATATCCTACAAGAAGCACAATAATAAGTAAAGAAATGAATAAGTACTGTCAGTGTTCCCAAACTACATACAGCAATGTGGGGAGAAAACAAAGAAACATGCTCAGACAAGGCTGAAATTCAACCACAGTGGTGGAAAACACTAAAGGGTCATGGGTACCCGATAGAAGGGTGGGAAAGAGGAAGTGGGATTTCCTGAGAATGGAAGCATGAAAAAAGTGGCACGGTATGTGGAAGTGGAAAAGCTAATGCAAAATGTAAGGGAAGCTAAGGGAGAGGGGCTGGGATCAGGTTCCCAGATACTCAGTTATAAAGTGCCACGAATAAGGATCATTGATCTTAAGACAGCCATTTGTAAAACTAAGAATCTCTGCGGTGTATTAAATGATCAATAGTATTTTACAATCTGGCATGTTGCAATTGCTCTAAGTCAGGTGGCAGCTATTCCACAGCTGTGCAAACGACTTTATTTTTGTATGACAGTGAGATAAGATTGAGAGAAGTACAGATAGAATTTATTTTAAATCAATATGATTTTAGGCTAGAAAGATAACACCTCAAAACTAGGGAGATGGCTGAATGCTGCTTGCTACACAGGTTTGAAGACATCATTTCAGCGCTGCAGCACACTCCTAAAATGGTAGACATGGTGGCATGTGCCTATATTCCAAGCACTTAGAGGGAGAGATAGGGCCATTTCAGGGACAGCCAGTCCAGAGTCAGTGAGAGACTCTATCTTAGTAGATAAGGTGGAGTGCTATTTTGGAAGCCACCCAAAGTTGACCTTTGGCCTTCACATGTACACTTTCAGGTGAACACACTGTACACATAAGTTGACACCACATACACACACACACACACACACACACACAGCAGGGGGGACGAGAGAGAGAAAAGACATAAAGCCTAGAGAATGAACTTTAAAATTTGCAGAACAATATCTTGGCTAATGCTATTTAGAAAACCATGTTTACCATATAAAAACAATCCTTGCTAGCTTTGTGTTTAGAGTTTAATCTATTCCCCATTTTTGGTTCTCGTAGAATTTCTGAGCAGAGATATACTCATTTAATGGGTAAGAAAAGATAAGTTAAGAATTGTTTTGTAAATAATGAAATATGGCATTGTTGACTAAAATTTGATTTTAGGTAGTTTTGAGAATTAAATTGTTGAGAGAATAACCTGTATATTGTACAGAAGCAAAGATTGTCAATGGAGCCTTTAGGATAGGTAGAATATAAGGTGTGACACCCAGTAGGCAGAAAGGATTCTCAAATAGTGCCAGGCACATGAGATTCGCCTAGGAAGACATGAGAGAGGATAGGTGTAAGGTATTTGAGCAGAGTTAACCAGCCATGTGGCAGAATGTAGATTAGAATAAATGGGTTATTTTAAGTTATGAGATAGTTAGAGAAAAGTATAGCTATATGGCCTAGGTATTTGTAAATACATTTTGAGTTTCACGAGTCCCATGAGTCATTCCAGGAGCAAAAATTGCTCAGTATTAAATGCTGGTTTCAGAACTATTCTGTTCATTATAAAGTTCTTTTGGATGTTTTTGATGAACCACACTAACTGGCAGTATTCTTGTTAGTCTGTTAGAGCAGTGGTCTCTAATGTGGTAAGAAAAGAGTAACTTTTGAAGCAAATATTTATCATTTATTCTGATCCATTAAGCCAATTATGTGTGTAGGCAAGTATGTGCATATTTATGTATTTCTGTTTTAGAAAGTGAACTCAGGCCTTGTACATACTAGGTATGTACTTTATCATTGAGTTACATCTTTGGACAAATACTTATTATGTTTGAATTCATATTTATTACTCTTGTACATTTGTTTGAAGTTTTTACAACATTGACGCAGAAACAGAGTGAATTAATCATGTCAGTAATCTACAGCAAACTTAGCGATCATATCAGATTTCTAAAAGCTTTAGTTAATATTACTAACTTATTTTAGCATCTAGACTGAGTGGTTTCACTTTTTTTTTTTTAACCCAGAGAGGTTGCACAGAGTCTCACAGTAAAGTGCCAAAATGGCAAATTCAAGTTGGAAGATGAGTCAAGACATTGGATGACAATGGTTTCCAATGGCTGAAGACATGTAAACAGGATGGTGACTTAGACAGCTTCCACTGGGTAACCATTTAGAATTTATTGTGTTAAATTATTATTTGAAGATTAGATCTCTTCACTTTGACTCATAAATATTGCTTTTCTAGCTAACTTTGGGGCTTTTCTGTGCTCTTGGCTTTCTCAAACTTGCATGAAAATGGCATCTTGTTCAGGATGCTTCTGTATCTTGTTTCGGAATTTAATTTGTTTTACTCTGCTGGATCACAAGCTAATGAGAAGAACTGGCTCAAGTGGTTACAGAAAGATATGGACCAGTTCACCCTGGCCTTGAACTGTGTAGCATCTCTTTTTAAATCTGAAAATTATATGCCAGGTTAAGATATTAATTTGAAAAGTATTTAAACTAGACCAGTTTTACATTGTGAAAAATTTAAAATCTGGGTTATCTTTGTGATAATAATTGTTAGAACTTGTTATGACGAACCGTTGATATGTGAGGGAAAATACACAGGCTGACAGCTGGCTGACTCATAATAACAGGCCCATGGATTCTTGTAAAAACTGATAAAGTGATGAGTATGCTTGATACTTCTACTCCACTAATCATAATATCATGCAATTACAAGAACTAAAACATTAGAAGCATTTTAGTAAAATCAAGATCTTCTTGAGGAGTTGTTTGTGTTGGGTGTTTATATTTCAAAATTCACAGAGCAAAGCCAGTGTATTCATAACTATGGTCTCAGTTCTTGCACCTGGTAAAAGAGAAATTAAGTTTTAAGTATTATATGCGCATTTTTATATATTAGAAAGATAATATGTGCTTTTGTACAGGCAGAATCACCTGTGATGTGGTTCTAAATGGCAACACCTCCACAGAATCATTTGGGGAACCTAACTTCAGTTACCTATAGAACGCTGATATGTTCTGCCCAGACCCCAATGACTTCTCACAAGGATTTCATAGCTGAACTCATGAAGGGGGTTCTCAAGAAAGGTGATAAGAACAGCTGCTCCTTCAACCTCCAAAGAGTTCCCACAAGGAAAGCAACTTATTGTGGGATAATAGTTTTCTCGCTTGGCCTTTGTAAGTTCCCAACTCCCCAAATGACCACTTCGATAAACCCATTTTAGAAGTAGAACTCCATTCTTTAGATTTATAACAGACCTTGACAGACCCTTACAGTAGTGTCTATGAAGAGGAAACTCAGAGGACAATATTTGTAATCTTTGTATCATGGGCTAGATACATTTAAGGTAGGCCTCTCAATTAAGATGGGAGAAAGAAACATTTACAGCATAATAACATTGGCTCAGTGGGCACATACAGCAAAGGATTTTTTTTTAATGTAATTTATTTATTTTTATATCAATCACAGGTTAGGTACTTTGCATCCCAGGCATAGCCCCCTCCCTCATTTCCTCCCACTCTCCCCATCCCTCCCTCATCTCCTCCCCACCCCCTCCAAGTACACCTACAGGGGAGGATCTCCTCCCCTTCCATCTGATTCCAGATCATCTTGTCTCCTCAGGGCTGGCTGCAATGTCCTCCCCTGGGATCTAGCCAAGCTGTAACTCCTTGGCGTGTACGGGGGAGGGTCAGAGAGCCAGCCATCGAGTTCATGACTGAAACAGTCCCTGTTCCCCTTACTAGGGTCTTCAGTTGGACACCAAACTACCATGGGCCACATCTGAGCGGGGGTTCTAGGCCATATCCATACATGGTCCTTGGTTGGAGAAACTGTCTCCTAAAAGACCCCTGTGCCCTGCTCAATTTGGTCTTTGTGGAGCTCTTGTTCTCCCTAAGTCTTACTAACTTCCGCTATTTTTATTGCTGTTTCCCGCCCTCTGCCGAAGGTTTGGTTGTGAGTCTTAATATCTGCTTTGATACATTGTTATATTGATTCTTTCAGAGGCCCTCTTTGGTATGCTCCTGTCCTGTTGCTTATTTTATCCTCCATTCAATGTCCATCCCATTTGTTCATCTAAACGAGCATTGATCATACCAACCTGGGTCCTCCTTCTTGTATATCTTCCCTAGGTGTTTAGATTTCAGCATGACCTTCCTATCCTATAGGTCTATATAAGTGAGTATATACCATATGTTTCTTTCTGCTTTTGGGATACCTCACTTAGGACGATCGTTTCCAGGTCCCACCATTTGCCTGCGAATTTCATGATTTCCTTGTTTTTAATTGCTGAGTAGTATTCCATTGTGTAAAAGTACCATAATTTCTGTATCCAT
>CM053763.1:14697375-14748535 GCA_028658305.1 Pachyuromys duprasi
TATTAGCCCTCTGTCAGAAGTATGATTGGTAATGATCCTTTCCCAGTCTGTAGGCTGTCATTTTGTTTTGATGACAGTATCTTTTGCTTTACAGAAGCTTTTCAGTTTCATGAGGTCCCATTTATTGATTGTTGATCTTAGAGCCTGTACAGTAAAGGATCTTGATGTGTTATCTAATGAGAGTGATGTCACCTGCATTAAGTAACTGATTGGTTTCAGTTTTCAGTTCTATCCTTTAAGAAGGAGATGTTATATTAGAACCCTCTAAACACAGATATAGGAATGTAGGCCCAATAATTCAAGTGGTATTTAACTTGGAGGCAAAATTGTCTTTAGTTCTCAATTTCCATGTTGGCCATTCTTCTCATTACCCTGAGGGATACAATTATCTCCTTGGGGAACTGATCAATCCAGATCTGTCCAAATGCTTGGTATATTTTAAAATATTCTCACATAGGCTTTGTATTTGCCAACTGCCTTCTTATTTTTGAATAGGGTATCTTGGATGATTTGGCAGAGTCTGGTTGAATAATAATATGGAAGGTTTTGGGAATCACTCATATATGACATCTCAATATTTCATGACTCATTGTCCTGTTTTCAAGTCTTCACCCATTTGAAACCATTCTAATCCCATGTCTTGACTCATCTTCCAATTTAAGTTGTAAAACTCTGTGCAACCTCTCTGAGTGTGAACAAAGAAGTGAAACAACTTAGTCTAGATGCTAAAATAAGTTAGTAATATTAATTAAAGCTTTTAGATATCTGATATGGCAACTCAGATATATGAACATGGTTTACCACATGTTTATAAGCTAGGAGTTCCCAAAATAAAATAAAACACTGGACTCCATTCCTAACTGAAGATGCTGTAGAAGCAGGTGAAAGGTATTTGCCAATGTTTCCTATTGCTTAATTTATTAGTTTCCAACATTTATTACTGATACAACTGGAAGATATCGCGAGTAGAAATTATTGCACTCGTTCTTTAAGATAACATAGGGTGCTCTGCCTGGTGGTGCATGTTTGTAATCTTAGCTGTCTGGGAGGCTGAAACAGGAGGATCACAAGCTCAAAGTACACTATGGCTACAGCGTGAATTTAAGAACAGTTTAGGCAACTTATTTCAAACTTAAACATTAAAAGAAAATAGGTTTGGGGATTCAGTTAAGTTGTGAAGCACTTCCTAGTATTTGAGATGCCCTGGTATCAATCCCCAGTACCAACAAGACAAAATAAAACAAAGAACAAAACACACACACATACACACACACACAAGAGCATGTGCTCCCAGATAATAATGTTCTATTTTAAAAAGCCCAGTGTTTAGAGTGACTTTATTTGGCTACTTCAATTTTTAAAACTTATGGACTTTATAGTTAATGGAATAATTTCTTCTTCCTATTCCCCAGACATATGAATATGCATTACATGGCAAGGAGAAATTAAGGTTACAGCTGGAATTAAGGTTGCACTTGCTGGAGATGAGATTTTTTTTTTTTTAGATTATCACTGGGGAAGGAATCATTGTAATCATAAGGCCTTTCTATGTGAATCAGGGAGGAAGGTTTCTCAGAGTCAGGAAAGAAGTTGTGATATGAAAGTTGAGGTCAGGATGATGAGATCTCGGCTGTGAAGATGAAAGGAGGCCAGCAGCCAATGAATGCAGACATCTCTTATGGCTGCAAAAGGTTAGGAAATGCATTGTCCTCTAGAGTCTCCAAAAGGTTCACAGCCCTCTGACTCATTGATAATAGCCCAGAAAAATATGATTGTAACTGTAAGAGAATAAATTTATGTCATTATAGTAGTTTATTACATAAGCAACAGAAATGAAGGCCACTTTAGTGACATAGTCTAGTTTACCAATTAATCTCTGAGTCATTGCATATATCATTTCCTCTTGCTTTTGGAACTTTTTGAAAATCATGGATTAGGAAATATTTGAGGCAGCAGAAATTTTCTTTCCAAGCTTAGACTTTTTATTGTGTTATTAATTAATATTTTTTACAATTTATCATTTTATATCCCAAATGCAGGACCTCCCTTATCTCCTCCTAGTCCCACCCTCATTCCTTTTTCCTCTAGCCCACTGAAGGGGGTAGTCCTCCTCCCCTGCCGTCTGACCCTAGCTTATCAAGACTCATCAGGACTGCCTGGATCCTCTTCCTTTGTGGATTGGCAAGGCTGCATTGCCAGGGGAATGATCAAAAAGCAGAATTCATGTCAGAGGCAGGCCCTCTTACTTGGGCACTCACATGGAGACTAAGCTACCTTTGGGCTACGTCTGTGCAGGGGTTCTAGGTTCTCTCCATGCATAGTCCTTGGTTGGTGCATCAGTCTCTGCAGGCCCTCTGGACCCAAATTTTTGTCTTTGTTGCTTTCCTTGTGGAGCGCCTGTCCCCTCCGTGTCCTTCTCTTCCCCACACCCCTTATTCCGTAAGACTCCCCGCGCTCTGTCCAAAGTTTGGCTGTGAGTCTCAGCATCTGCTTTGACCCCGTTGGGTGGAGCCTTTCAGAGGACCTCTATGGTAGGTTCCTGTCCTGTTCCTTCTCTTCCACCACTTCTTTTGTCTATTCTGCTTGCCATTCTGAATGAGACTGAAGCATCCTCCCTAGGGTCCTCCTTGCTGTTCAATTTCTTTAGATCTGCAGATTTTAATATAGCTATCCTATATTATATGGCTAATATCCACTTATAAGTGAGTATATACCATGCATGTCTTTCTGGTTCTGGGTTATCTCCTCAGGATGATCATTTTTAGTTCCAACCATTTGCCTGCAAATTTCATGATTTCCTTGTTTTTAATAGCTGACTAGTATTCCATTGTGTAAATGTGTCACAATTTCTGTGTCCATTCTTCCATTGAGGGATGTCTAAGTTGTTTTCACATTCTGGTTATTGCAAATAAAGCTGCTATGAACATAGTTGAGCAAATGTCCTTGTTGAATAGTGGAGCATCTTTCGGGTAGATGCCCAGGAGTGGTATAGCTGGATCTTGAAGTAGTGCTATTTCCAATTTTCTGAGAAATCGCCAGATTGCTTTTCAAAGTGGTTGTACAAGTTTGTATTCCCACCAGCAAAGGAAGAGAGTTCCTCTTTCTCCACATCCTCTCTAGCATGTGTCATCACTTGAGCTTTTGATCTTAGCCATTATGATCTGTGTAAGATGGAATCTGAGTTGTTTTGATTTGCATTTCCTTGAAGACTAAGGATGTTGAACATTTCTTTTAGGGGTTCTCTGTCATTCTATATTCCTCTACAGAGAATTGTCTGCTTATCTCTGTACCCCGTTTTTAATTGGATTGTTTGGTTTGTTGGTGTCTAATTTCTTGAGTTCTTTATATATTCTGGATATCAGCTCTCTGTCGGATTAAACTTAATTCAAGGCTAACTTTTGTTCTTATGTTGATAATGGAAAATTGACAGGGTAAAGAGACTTGTGATGATATCAGAGACACTAAGGGCAAATGTCATCTAGCAAGTACGTCTCTCAATCCCCAGGTAATAGACAAGAAACATATATGTTACTGCTTCAGCACCAGGAAAATCACACAATATTGTATTTTTAGTTGAAATATGACTAGGAATATTGCAAATGTCATAGTTGTGGGCAACCTAATTAAGCATGGTCTTGTAAGGGGTGATAGGGCTTGTGCCACCCAGATACTAAGGAGAACTGTGTCCAGAAAGCTTGGGACACACCCCAAATGGCCTGTGTTGCTTATAAGGGCATGCAAATGACTGAGCCTTCACACACTCCGGGTTTTTTAGCTCTGTGCAGTCTTGCTCCTGGGAAAGTGAGTGTTGTTCCTCTGGAGGCTTCTGGCTTCATGTTTAATGTGATGATGGATTATAGAATTCTGTCTGCTTGCTCCGGAACATTGTTTTACATCTAAAACCTTGTGTATTCTATTAGCCTAATTACTAGGGCAACCGATAGATTTATTGGTGACTGTTATAAAGGAAGCCAGGTGACAAGCGGGAAAGTGAACACAAACCCAACAATCATTTTGACTGAAGTTTTTGCCAAATCATAAGTCAACCATAGTGGGGCATTAAATTTGCTGTAAGGAGTGGCTAAGAGTATCAAAGGCAAAATCAAAGACTAAAACCTTATAAATGTCATTGTTAAGAGAAAGTAAGTATATGTTAAAATCTAGATTCTTAAAACAGTTTAGAGAACAGAAAATCAGAGAAAATGAGAAATAATACAGGCCATCTAGAGTTTTATAGTTACTGGGTCTTATGTATAGCTCTTCCATTGAAGCTGTTTGTAACCATTCTTTACTTAAAAGTTTTGAGGGGATTTGTTGTTGTTATTAGTTTTAATCTGAAGATAATGTTCAGTTGAAGGATATTGATGGGTGTTTCTGGTTAGAACGCCACCCAATGATGATATGTGAGTGTTCAAGAGAAGGATGAATCTAATAACCCTCAGTACTTTATAGAGATTTGACTATTATGTTGGATAACAGTCTCCGTTATGCCCTTATCAGTGAATAAGTAAATCTACTTACTGTGAGAAATTTCTCCCAGTGCAATACATTAAATTCACTGTATTATTTTTTTTTACCTTTTACTTAACCTTAATGGCTTTGATGTAGGAAAAATAGTACACATTTTAACTATGTTGATCTGTGCTTTGTTACTGTGGCAGATAACTGGGAGAATATAAAGATGTAACTAATTTTTGTCTCACAGTTTCCAAGATTTCAGGTTTTTTTTTTTTTAGCATACTTCATTCCTTGGATCTTGGGTATAATATAATGGCAGGAGCATGACGAAATGGAGTAACTCACTTCGTGGTTGTTGGGAAATAGAGAGGAGAAGGAGGGAAGAAGATAGGGAAAGATATAGATAGAGGGGGAGAAATAGAATAAGAGGAGGAAGAATGAGAAGAATGATGACAACAGATAGAATACACACCAAAGAAATTTTCCCTAGTTATCTTCCTGCTTCCTTCTGCTAGGTCCCACTGCTTAAATTTCTGAAATAGGACCACAAGCTGGAGACTTCAACATGGGAATCTAGGGAGTATATTTCAAACTCAAATGATAGCAATAACATTTAAATATTATATATATATATATACATATATATATGAATACAAGTTTACATAAGAGACCTTTATATCACAGACTTATATTTTATTGATGTATTTACATATGTATACATCTAAGCATTAATATATAACATTAAGGCTTTTAAGCTCATCCTTTGAATGCAGTCAATTACCTGTTAACAATAAGAATATGTGTCTTATTTTGACATTACTATTTCAAAGAACTAGAAAAATTCCCTTCCAAAAAACCAGGCAAATCACACTGACTATTCTGTATCAAATTTCCTGTTTCTCTGTAACTACTTAGTTTAATTATCATCTATCTATAACTATAGGGAGCAGATTTTGTTTTTCTACTGCATAAAATGCTAGAAGATAGTAATTCAAGAATTATCAAGCTTTGTTTTCTGTAAGTACTTATGTTCCATAATTTTAACATATTTTTAAGATGACAAGGGAAATATAATAAAAAGGAATTTCACATTCTATTGTGAATACCTGCTTCACATTGAAAAATATAAGAAAAAAACAGGGCCTGACAGCACAGATCTCTAATCCTAGCTTCTTTGGGTGGAGGCTGGGGGCTCAGAAAGGAAGAATACAAATTCAAGGCCTTCTTAGACTGCAGTTTAATTTCAGACAAGCTAGTGAGACCTGACCTCAGCATTAACGAATGAAAAGAAGGTGTTGCACATAGCTTGGTGGTAGAGTACTTACCTAGTATTAGACCCTGAATTAGAACTGTAAGAGAAACAAAAAGAAATAAGAAACTGAAGAATGAAAAATTGTTATTTAAAGTAATATTTAGTGATTAATATTTCAAGATAGGACTTTTCTTATTTAATTTATGTAGGTGCATGTCTGTAATTCTAGGACTTGGGGAGGCATAGGCAGGTGGATCTCTGTGACTTCAAAGCCAGCCTGGTCTAAAAAGAGAGTCCAGGATAGCCAAGGCTACACAGAGAAACTCTGTCTCATAAAACCAAAATCAATCAATCAATCAGTAAATAAATAAGAAATAATTTCTTAACCAATATAATTTAAAATTAGCCTTAGCAGTCAGGCACAGTGGTGCACGCCTGTAATCCAGCACTCAGGGAGGCAGAGGCAGGTGGTTTGAGACCAGTCAGGTCTACAAAGTGAGTCAAGGACAGCCAAGGCTACACAGAGAAACTCTGTCTTAAAAGCAAGCAAGCAAACAAACACACCAAAAACCAAAAAGCCCCCAAATTAACTTGTTTTATATGTTAGAAAAAAATCTAGTAAATTAGGTATATTCATGGTAAGTATTCTGTGTCTCTAATTTTCTTTTAATCTACAAATAAAGCTTATCTCTCCTAATAGGTAAACAATTTTTTTTTCTGACTTACTGTCTTGGCACGGAAAAATACATACAACATTAGAGTGACTTGTTCTTGTTTGGGAAATTTTTGATTGTTTATTTTGGCTAGCTATACCTAAAATGTTTATATCATGACAAAACAATTTTTGGATGAATTTATCTCTAATGTTGCCCAAGAAACAGACAAAAAGGAGAGGAAGTGAGAGGCAGCATGTTTCAGACAGATATTAAATTATCACTGCAGATGGCAGACTATCTTGTCCTTTATAATAAGAAGAGAAATAATAAGAGGAGAAAGCTTGGAAAAAGGAAGACCCATTTCAACATAGACACACACAAACACAAAAGGCTAGAAAAGAGACTGAAACTCATTATAGTTTACTTGAAGGTATCTAGGGCTTTTTACGATTCCAACAAGCCTTCTAATTGTATAGTAACCTCCTAAGTATGATTGTGAGAAAGCAAAACTTGCTTGACCAGCCCATCAATAACTCTATGATTTTTTCCATGCCTCTTTCAAAGCATCCTTAGCATTGTCAAGTTTTCCCAAATAGCCCCTGAAGAGTCAGATTATCCTGGGTAAAATTATTTTAGGAAAGAGATGTTCATGAGTTTACAAGAGATCACATATAAGCGATAGCAGTCAGAGGTGGCTGTTCTGCTTTTTGCTTCCTTAATCTTCTCAAACATAATCTATCAACCTTTGGGGCCAAAATAACCAGCTAGCTCAAGGAAACAAAAATAAAGCATGTTTTAAGGCTACAAAGACAAGTCTCAGGAAAGCCTCTAAAGGTGGTTTTAAGATTACCTTTATTAAAGTATAATTTATGACCATACATTGTATTTTCTCAGAGCACAGACATAAGATGTTTTAAACCCAATACAAGTTGTGTCTATAAGGATGCCAGTCTTATATAATCATTTAACCACATTAGTTCTGGGATTGGAGTTATTTAGACTATGTGCCTTTACTCCTACAGACTTTTTCTTTCAGTTTCTTCAAGAACAGAAAGAGAGAAGTTCCAATATGATACTAGAAAACAAACAAACAAAACCCCCAAAACAAAACAAAAAACAAAAACCCTAACACCAACAGCAAAAAACTTGAGGAAGGGGATCAGTTTAAATTTTTTTAAATCTTTAATTGATAAAAATAAGCTTAACATTTATGACTTACTAGGACAAAGTTGAACAGAGGTCTAATTTTGTTGGGACTTTAATAATGTGAGAAAACTCCTCCCCAACCCCAGCTTAAGGTCAAGGAACCACAGGGGATAGACATCTCCAGCCCACTTACTGGTGAATGCAGAGGCTCAGTGGGACATTTAGAATGTGAGTTGTTGATTACTTCGACATCCACCAAAAATAATCATTGAGCAAGAACAAAGCTTACTAGCTGAGGGAGAGTGTTACCCTCAGAAATTTTCATCCTGCTTTCAATGGCAAGTCAAAATAAAATGACATGTAGCCTTTTCCAGTTTTAGGGTCTAGACTAAGAAAGTTTTAAGTCAAATCCTACAAAGCAGGAGGTCGGACAACATTTATTTCACCATAGCTATGGGTTCATGGACTCTAAGATGCCCAAGTCCTTAGACTACTCTCTCTGAACAAACCATTATTCATGGTAAGTAAGATTTTTAGTTGGCTTTCAGTCTCAGCCCCTAGGAACAAGTACTTTCTGGAACAAGCAGTTATATTTGCTTTGCTCTCAGTGTTATTTCACACAGAGACAGAAAATTATGCAGGTTTCAGTTTTCATTCTCCTTTCCTGCCCATCCTCCTAGAAACTCGTTTCAGGTTTCCCAGCTCAGGACCGCTAGATTAGTCTAATAAAAATGTTGTGAAACTAGGACTGACATGAGGACTTAGACCTAAAAAATCACCGATTTGGGAGGCTGATAATAGGCCTGATTTTTAATTACATTAGGATTTTTTAGTGTTTATTGTTAGTGTTGATTGGGTAATATACATACAAAATTAAGACAAGATTTTCCTTTAGTAATGATATATGTATTTGTCTTTTATTAATATTTGCATGACTAAATAGTAAGTCACCTCAAATTAACTCTAAATTTATCCCTCTTCTCAATTGTACTGACTGGGAACATCAGCATAGGCTAAGACCAGGGGGAGGCCCTGAACTGAGATGATAATTATGTCAATGAGCATAGCGTCAAAAACAAAGTGGGGAGCATCACAGTCAGACCCTGAATCTTAAACCCATAGTATCACAAGCAGTAGTAAGACAGTAAGTACCTCAAGAAAGGTCACAAACATGTCAGTAGATACAAGAATATTTGGAAAGCCCTGCCACAGTCTGCAACATTAGCATAGTTGAGACCCTAATGGCAGCTTCTACAACAGTTAAGTTCTAAGAAGCAAAAATTAAGGACTTTCAAGATTTTAGCCTCAATGACATTGTACTAAGAGAAGTAAAAAACACAGAACATAGGAATAAACCAGCATGCCAGGAATCATATATCATGTACTCTGTCAGAGCACAGCAACTATACCCATACTTCTTTGACTGCAAGGTTACCCATAGTTCCCTACTGAAAGGTTAATGTAAGCCAGAGAGACAAGGATTATATTTACAGAGGAATAATAAGGAATTTCATTGGTATAATACCAAGGTGCAGTTGGATGGACTATAATCACAATACATTACAAATAGACTTATGTGATCCATGAAACAAGTCAAATGACAGTAGCTGAAGGTTATTTTTAAGCAGTGCTTGAACTGTAGAAGCAAGCCAAATCTTAGAAAGAAAATAGCATTTCTGAAGACTCATTTAAAAATGGACTTATCTAATTCTTATCTGGACATGTTAACAACAAAAAAAATCTGTCCTACAAAATCAAAAAATTGATCCCTACTACTATTCACACGTATTCTGTGTTTCCTACAAGATGTCAATAACCCTGGAAACTTCAGGAAATGAGGTGTGCTGGGGAGGGCTAGTGTAGATGGCAGGCAGCTTTATGGTTTTAGCAGAGCTACAACTATGCAAATACGAATGGCACATCTGCATGGGTGAAGCAACTTTTCCCCACCCCTAGGTGAGTCCTGTCTCCCAAGTCTTGGATCTTTAGGGGACCTCACATAAATTTTTTGGGACTGTGTTTTTATGAGGAACTTTGTGGCATTCCTTGCAGATTTCTTGGGCAAAGGGGGTTGGGGATAGCCTTTACGCATCATTCTTGAATCTGTTAGTTTATTCCCTGGAGCTTTAGTGGAGTCTAGAAAAAACATGAGCCTGTAGCCATTCAGCCCGGGGCTGTAAAGTTGTCAGATCTCATAAGCTTGGCAACATGTTTGGGTCTGGACAGGACTTGGAGAAGAGAACGCAAAAGAAAAAAAAAAAAGAACGGGGAAAAAAAGAGTCTGTGGAACACACATCTGCTGCGCGCCAGATGGCCGTTGTTATTTTGTCGTCAGTGGAGCCTTCCCTGTAATTCTTGTTACATTTCCTCCACTGTAGTGTTTAGGGGTTTTAAGTGGGGGGAGGGAAGCAAAATAGTTTTGGGAGAAAAGGAGGTGAATGTAACGTTAAAAGGCAGGCTTTAATTGTTCCACAACTCAGGATTGACAGAGTTAAGTTTCCACAGCCATCCTCCAACTCTGCAGGGTGGTTACAATAGGAGCCCTCATTACATAATCGCCAAAGCCTGGGTAATGTTACACAGTGTTCAGCAGATAAAGGGCACACAATAATGGAAAGGAACTGCACTTTTTCTCTAATCTTAGATGGACGGAGCATATTATGTTACTGCATAAATATTACATGATCATGTAACAAAATATACTAATGAAATACACAGATGTGAAGCAAGAGTGCAAGGGTTGAGATTGCATTGGGAGCACTTAAATTGATTTTCCTATTCTTTGCTAATTCACATTCAAACTTAATTTAGCATTTGTGTCATTTTATGAGACTATAATATGTCATGGGAGACTTGACAGTTTTTAATGGGTTTATAAAATGATACTTACAGTCAATTTCTGTAACAGTAATATAGACATACAACACCATTGCTGTCTTCCTCAGCTTGTGCTCCTGTCTACATCTTATTATGCATGTGATTGTTGACCTAAAGGCTAATTTTGGCATAACTGTTTCTTCCATCTTATGAGTACAGCACATTTGTTCTCAGTGTTAAGGGCACAGATGTTATCCGTTGGGTTTGGGGGCTTTCTACTTATTGTTGTGTCATATTCGTGTGCAAACTAGTCATTCAAACAGCCTCTGTCAGTGGGTTAAAGACACATTGACACAACACCTACTGTGTAGCAAGCTCCGCTGTAGACTCTGTTGTGATGGAAAGAAACTGTCAGAGTCTTGCTTCTTCAGAAATGAAGAACTTCATTAAGGATTACTGCCCTGGTTCTATTCACTTAGAGCCAGACTGCATTGTGCACCCCAAACAGCTTTGACAATGCTGGCAGAGTACATCTTGTTATGTTTTCTTCTTTCATTCTGCAGAGCTCTATTTTATGCAAACATCTCCTGTTATCTAGCTTCTGCTTTATGATCTTCATAGCAGTGATCATCTTTATGGTGCTTTGATTGAGGTTATTTGCAGTCTTGTTATTGGCATAGCAATATTCCAGCAAGCAATCCTTGCAGAATTGTGGAATGTAGAAAGTGGAAACAAAGTAAAAAAGAAAATGACTTCTTTTGAAGATTGGGAAATTGAGGTTCAGAAACTGCAGAGGATCAGTCATGTACTGGTAGAGAAGTGGGCTGGGTTAGCGTTTTCTTTATTGTGACATATTTTCGTTGGACACCCCATTGAAAATTGTGTAATGACTGGCTATATGCTCATGCATAAAGTTGCTTTCAATACTATTTTGTTCTTAAGACGGAAAAACAAAACAAAATAAAGCAGGAGGCTTAAGTGGGCATTAACACATAAAAATGCAGACACAAATTCCTAGCAGAAAGAACAGCAAAAATAGGAAAAATATTTTCAAGCAATTAAATCAATGCATCCAGTGAAGATTTCATTTACTAATTAACAGTGTAATCAGCCCTTAATTTTTTAGTTATTAATTTATTCTAAAAATATCTTTTATATTTAGTTTTATTAAAGGCCATAGTGGATTATACCTTAGTATATATAATTGCTGTTTTTTTATTTTACATACCATGAGTTAATTTTGCAATTCAGTTATCAAATTGCATGCAGTTTGTTTTAACTATTTTTCTAATTACTTTAACATTATATGTTATATTGAGAATATTAATATAAAATATTGATACATTCAGATAGGTTTTAAAAGAAGGGAAATATCTTCAAATATCATGTTATTCAGTCTTTTGTAAACGTGGCAAAAAAAAATAGAAAAATTGAAAACAGTTGTCTCATGGTTTTAGAACTCTCAGTCCATGGTCTCTGGGCTATATTGTTGCTCATCCCATGTTTGGTAAGGAGGATGATCATGTCAGGGAGCAGGTAGTGGAGTGGTTTACCTTTTCTTTTTAATTTTAATTTTTATCAATTGCACTTTATTCACTTTGTATACCCCTGCAGCTTCCTCCTTCCTCCCTTCCAATCCCACCATTCTTCCTCCTTCTCCACACATGCCCCTCCCCAAGTCCACTGACTGGGGAGGTCTTCCTCTCCTTCCTTCTGATCCTAGTCTATTAGGTCTCATCAGGAGTGGCTGTATTGTCTTCCTCTGTGGCCTGGTAAGGCTGCTTCCCCCTCAGGGGGAGGTGATCAAAGAACAGGCCAATCAGTTCATGTCAGAGACAGTCCCTGTTCCCATTACTATGGAAACCACTTGGACACTGAACTGCCATGGGCTACCTCTGTGTAGGGGTTCTAGATTACCTCCATAAATGGTCCCTGGTTGGCATATCAGTCTCAGAAAAGACTCCATGTGTTTCTCTACTTGTGGAGCTTCTGCCCTCTCCAGGTCTTACTATTTCCCACTTCTTTTATAAGATTCCCTGCACTCTGCCTAAAGGTTGGCCATAAGTCTCAGCATCTGCTTTGATACTTTGCAGAGTAGAGCCTTTCAGAGGCCCTGTGTGGCAGGCTCCTGTCCTGTTCCCTGTTTTCTCCTTCTGATGTACATCCTCTTTGCCTTTCTGAATAGGGATTGAGCATTTTAGTCAGAGTCCTCCTTCTTGATTAGTTTTTTTTTAGGTGTTTAGATTTTAGTATGTTTATCCTATATTACATGTCTAATATCCACTTATGAGTGAGTATATACCCTGTGTGTCTTTCTGCTTCTGGGATACCTCACTCAGGATGATTTTTTCCAGTTCCCACCATTTACTTGCAAATTTCATGATTTCCTTGTTTTTTAATGGCTGAGTAATATTCCATTGTGTAGAAGTACCACAATTTCTGTATCCATTCCTCAGTTGAGGGGCATCTGGTTTGTTTCCAGCTTCTGGCTATTACAAACTAAGCTGCTACAAACATGGTTGAGCAAATGTAATATCCAGAATATATAAAGAACTCAAGAAGTTAAACAGCAACAAATCAAGTAATCCAATTAAAAAATGGGGAACAGAGCTAAACAGAGAATTCTCAGTAGAGGAATATCTAATGGCAGAGAAACACTTAAAGAAATGTTCAACATCTCTAGTCATCAGGGAAATGCAAATCAAAACAGCCCTGAGATTTCACCTTACAGCCATCAGAATGGCTAAGATAAAAAACTCAAGTGACAACACATGGTGGAGAGGCTGTGGAGAAAGAGGAGCCCTCCTCCACTGCTGGTGGGAATGTAAACTTGTACAACCACATTGGAAATCAACCTGGTGCTTTCTCAGACAAGTAGGAACAGCACTTCCTCAAGATCCAGCTCTACCACTCCTAGGCATATATCCAAAAGAGGCTCAAGTACACAACAAGGACATTTGCTCAACCATGTTTGTAGTGGTTTACCTTATGGAGCACAAGAAACACATAGAGGAAAAGGTAGTGTTCCAAGGCATGTTCTCAGTTATCTACTCTCTCCAATTAGTCCCTAACTCTTAATTGCCTACCCAGCTATTTACCAATGAACTTATCAATGGGTTAATATAGTTCTGAGGTCAGTGCCTTAGTGATACAGTCATTGTAACAGCACAGTCTGGGATCTAAGCTTTCAGTGTCTGAGCCTGGTTAAAGGGATACTTTATGTCCACACCACAACATTCTTTCTGGGACCCTAAAGATTTATGTCCATCTCATGCTGCAAAATATTTGTCTATCCCTAAGAGTCTGAGTCTCAATAGTTCCAGCGTTTCTCAAAAGTCCAGGTCTAGAGTTACTCTTGAGACTGACTCAAGGTAAAATCCTATCTATAAAATGTAAAATCAGAAGATAAGTTGCATACTCTCAAGACACAATGACATAGGTGAACATTTCCATTTTAGAGAGAAGAACTAGGGCATTTACAAAAAGGACTTACTAAAGCAAGACTGAAAGTCAACAGGGTAAATATTAGTTAAATTTTAAGAGTTTATGGTGATAGAACATGGATCCTAAAAGGTTTAAGAAGCCCATTCCTTGCTGTCTGCAGAGCATTTGGGCACTCTCTTGCGTTGGCTCTACTTACTGCTTGTACCTTTTACCAATAGTAGTTTCATGTTCTTGCATTTCCAGGTTTTTGTCATTTACATTACAATTTCATTTGTGCTCTCACAGCCTTGCCCATGACCCTCTCAAGGGCTATCTGCTACATTGCCCAGCATCCTAGCTATGTCTTTGAAATAGCCTCCAGGAACTTAAGGTTCTTATATTTTACATGCCCACACCAACAATGTTACGTAGATGACGCCAAGAATTGCTACCAGTTTAAGCAAGACTCAGGAGGCCTGCTTGGACAATGGCGGAAATAGCTTCTGAGTTCTTAGAAGGCTGACGATGGATGTGGAAACAGTTCTCTAAATGGCCACATGCAAGCAGAGAGAACAGTTCTGTAAATGGCCACACGCCAGCAGGGTGCCTCAGAGCTCTCTCTTTGTCTCTCTCTTTTGTCTTTTCTTCTTATTTTGGTTTTTTGAGACAGGGTTGTCTCCTCCTCCCTAATTGCTGGGATTACAGGCATGTGCCACCATGCTCAGCACTGGAGCTCTTTTCTTAAAACTGTATAATTTTACAGCCTTAAGCCTGAAATGGTAGGATCTGTACAATTTCTAAAATAGCTCAAAGTATCTTTTCTCTTGTCCAGATAATGTGGCTTCTTTTAAGACAACATTCTCTTTATCAGCCTTTTTATTCCCAATGTTAAGAGAGGCTTCCTTTCTGGCCAACTTGTAAACTTTAAAAATCTGGTCGTATGCATATTATTCCCGATTTGTACTGAATACCTGGACAAAAGCAGGTGCTAATAACTATTTTGCTGCTTGAATGCTGCATTGCATTGAAATTTCCTTTGCAAGAACAGTGTATCATCTTTCAATCCAGCCTCCTGCAAAATTTGAAGGTATGGGCAAAATTTTGATGAGATCTTTGCCTAAATATAGCACCAAATGACCCCGAGTCTAATTCTCAGTGGAGTACTGGCTTCCTTTTATAACCTCATAAGAATTTTCCTTATTATTGAGAAGAAGAAAACAAAAAAAAATTGGTTAGGCAGTTTGGGGATGGAGACTTTAAAGACAACAGTTTTATGCCTCCTGGAAACCAGCTCTGTTCTAGGCAGAAGCCAGCAATTTCTTTGGTTCTAATAATAGTTTTTTTTTTTTCCTGTCCAGAAGTCAGATAAACAAAATTACCTATGGATACTGATAAAGATTCTAGTCTTACTTTTATTTTAAGAATTTATTTTTTTGGAAACAGTGTCTTGCAATATAGCTCGGGCTGCCCTGGAACTCTAGACCAAGCTAGTCCTAAACTCACAGAAATTTCCCCTTCCTCCACCTCTTGAGTCTAGGATGACAAGTATGTGCCACCATAGCCCCTTTTTCCTTCCTTCCTTCTTTCCTTCCTTTCTTCTTTCCTCCCTCCTTTGATTTTTTATTTCTTCCTTTTTTCTCTTTTTCTGATATAAATGCTCTTTTTATTGTATAATATAGTCATTGTTATTCATAAATGGCTATTGAACACTGATATAGGGCTACTATGAAACAATTCAATTTTTATTTATTTCATTTTATTTTTTCAACATAATATTTTTATTCATTCTTTGGGAATTTCACATCATGTACACAGATCACACTCACTTCCCATTCTTTTCATGCCTGTCTCCTTCTCTTGTGACCTTCTCCTCTCCCCCTGAAAATTACAATTAAAAATAGAAAAAAAAACGCAAGTCCAATTTGTGTTATTTATATGCTCACTAGAGCATGGTCATACTCTCAGTGGCCTGCCCCTTAAACATAACTGAGTCCTTCCCCCTCAGTTGTGCCACTAGTTGTGGAAAGCTACATTTCATCATCCTTACACTTTTTAAGAGTTCACTTCAATGGCGTCCTGTTTAGGCTGTTACTTTGTGGGAGCAGTTGAAGGTAGAGGGGTTGACACAGACGCCTTCCATGTCCTTTTTCAACTGTTCATCTGCAGTCATTGATATCACAGCAAAAGTTGCCCTTTTTGCTCTTTATAGTTACTTGGAGCATGGAGCATGGCCTTCCCTGTGTTTTCTGGCCACAGCACAGACCACAAATAAGGCTCCTGGCTTCAGTAGTACCATGGACCAAGACAGCACAACCCACAGAAAGCAACATGGTTTCAGGCTATAGCATAAAGCATGGCCCTCAGTGGTAACACTGGCCATTGGTATCAACTCAACCCCAGGGCACATCAGGAATATGGACCTAGATATGACCTTTGTTGGCAACAAGGACTGTGGACATCAACATAGTCCCAGTTGGTTGGCCATTCACTTTAGCCTAGCCCTCAGCAGCAGATGGCTCACAAATGTCAACATGGCTTCAGGCCTCAGCTTAGACCACAAACATCTGCATGGGCTTAAGTGGTAAAATACATGGGTCATGGATATCAACACTACCTCAGGTGGCTGTCCAGGCCATTCATATCAACATGGCCCCTGACATGCAAAAATATGGGCAGGTGAAAGCACCCACCACAGATATATGTATGGCATTGGGTGGTAAAATGGGCCACATACATTGACAGGGCACCTAACCATATCAAGACTAACAACCCTCATGGCTCTCAGAGGCAGCATGGACCACAGGCCACTTACATTGATAGGGTCCCCCTGAGGCCATATCAGGCAGAAAAGCCTGAGGATATCAGTAAGGCTTCAGTTAGCAGCACAGACTGCATAAATCCACATCAGTCTCTGGCTTCATCACAACCTGGGGCAGCAGCTTGGACCACAGACAGCAACATGACCTTGGTGTCATCATGGACGACAGCAGTCCTTTGAGGAGGTTCAATACAGAAAGTGAACTGTTCCTCATCTCTACCTCCATCCCAGATCCAGAGAGATCCAGCACCCAGGTGGTATGTCTGTGTAAGCTGGGCAACGACATTTTTCACTGTCGATCTCAGCCATCTCTCATATCAACACGACAGTATACAGTTCTGCCTCTCTCCACAGCATGTGTTGCCTCATTTTCTCTTTACCATCTCTCCATCGCATATTTGTTCATCACAATGGTCCAATTCTCTTTCTTTTATAAAACAATTTAAAAAGACTCAGTTTCCTGGATACCATGTTTGAGGGGTATATATGAAATTCCAAGGCACAGAGATGGAGAGGCACATGAACAGCTCATGAATAGGGCAAGGTCATCCCCTTCCTTTTAACATGCTTCAATCCAGTTAAGCCTTGTTAAGCTCTAGGTAGGATTAAGACTTGTTAATATTTTGGCTCATGGTTTCAGTCCAGGGTCACTAGACACCATTGTTTCTGGGTCTTGGCGAAGCAGAACAGGCAAAGTGGCTTAAATCTTGGCAGCAAAGGAGAAAGAAAGAGAGATAGAGATAGTTAGCTAGCTAGCTACTTAGAAAGATAGAGGTGTCACTTGGTGTGAGATGGAGAAAGGTACAATCTTCACAACAACACCCTCAATGCCTTATCTTTTCCAACCTGCTTCTACTTTTTAAAAAATATATTTATTTACTTTTTATTTATTACAATTTGTTCACCTTTTATTCCAGCCGTGGCCCCCTCCCTCATTCCTTCCCAATCCCACCCTCCCTCATCTCCTCCAATGCCCCTCCCCAAGTCCACTGATAGGGAAGGTCCTCTTCCCCTTCCATCTGACCCTAGCCTATCAGGTCTCATATGGACTGGCTGCATTGTCCTTCTCTGCAGCCTGGTAAGGCTGCTCCCCGCTCAGAGGGGAAACTGAGGGTCAAAGAAAGATAAAAGCTTTTACATTTTCATTAAGTGTTCTTGTGCTGATTTCCTTCTCATTATTGAATAATTTCTGATATCTCATTTGGTTATATTCTATCACTTTAAACCAATATAAACCTCTGCTTTTTCTGAAAAAATGTATTCAATGATCTAGAATAAAAACACCTTAAATTTGACAATGTATGCCTTATTTTTAAAATAACATCAGAGAAACTATCTTTTTATCACTTTACTATGTGTATTGTGACTAATAAAATGTAGCATGAATGTTTATAGTTTTACATGTAGTATCTACTTATTAACACATTTACACTCTTTTTTTTTCCTTCCAAGTTGGATCCAACCACAGCTTATTTTTATAGCCATAATTACTATGTCTACAAAATTGGGTTCTAACTTGTGTCTGGTTTGACTGGTTCCTGCCTTAAATTAAACTCTGTCTTTACTGAACTCTTGAGCAGCCCAGTGAGTCTATGATTGTGGAGTTCTTTCAAATCACCAGATTTTAATTTCAAAGACGATGAACAACACCTTCTATGCCTTCATCATAGGGTGCTGCAGAGAACTGTTCCCATCACAGGGCATCTATTCTTTTGATCTTACATTTTCACTTAGACTTTATTTTCTATGCTTGAAGAATTTAAATTTTTAGCTGAACTCTTGATTCTCAGTGACTACTAAAAATCTTGGAGAAATTTTCATCTTTTGATTTTTAGTTTGTTTCCTTTTTTAAAATATACTTAATCAGCTTTGTCTCTGTTCAGTTTTGTTCTGAGGAATGAATTTCCAAACTACAATTTCACTGTAAGCATGCTTCCTTTTCCTTCACTTGTTTACATGGGAAGACAGAAATGGAGTCTGACTGTAGGAGGTATAAATAACTACTCATCAGTCTTATCATGGGGCATTTGACAAGAGACAGAGGGGAAGACCCAGAAAGCAAACAGAATCTAAAGAAATGTTCCACAGTGTGCCTACTGCTAGGTGGTGAATTTAGGTAAAATCTTTTCCCACAGCTCTCTTATTCTCTTATTCTAGACACTTTACTGTTGTGTTTATCCTGCACTTTAATCACCTCTATGCTACTTACATATGATCATTTGACTGCTGTGAACACAAAAGCAGGAACAACTTGCAACCTTTTAAGACTCTCATTAGTTCTCTTATAAACTCCTTCACCATTTGTTCCATAAACCCTTGGCAAATGCCTATAATTTATTGTGTACATGAATAGGGATAGCTGTTCCCATAAGTGTAAGATGTTAATGTCTTGTTCTTTTGAAGCATCCTAAACTCCACATCTGCTAAGGTGTAATCACTGAGTTGATTCCAAATCAAATGCAAGTTATTCACGATATATTAATAATCTGTGTTCTTGAAAAGTTACAAAATGCTTATCATTTTGTAAAGTGTAAGGTCTATTATTAAACAACATGCCATTTTAAGTTTGATTTTCCCTTAAAGAGGTAAAAAGCAGTAGCTTGATTTTTAGCCTGATTGTAGTATATCTCTGTGGCTATCTGAAGCTGCTGGTCACCTCTCATTTGGGACTCTGTCTGGTACCTTCTCTTTGATGTTTGGTCTTCTTCCAGGATCCAGGTGTTTTGGAGTGTTGAACATAGTAAGGGTTGCAAGTTTAAAGACAACTGAAAGAAATCCAAAACAACCTTTTTGTGCCCTCAATTTAAGTAAACAAAACGACAAACTCAGACACTTGAGGTATTGTGTAATTATTTAGAGCAGTGGTTCTCTACTTTCCTAATGCTGTGATCTTTTAATGCAGTTCCTCTTGTTGTGGTGACTTCTCCAAACATAAAATTATTTTATTGCTACTTTTAAATTAAATTTTTATTTTTTATATTAATTACAGTTTATTTACTTTGTATGCCAGCTGTAGCCCCAGCCCTCATTCCCTCCCAATCCCACCCTCCCTCTCTCATCTCCTCCCTGCCCCCCTCTAAATCCACTGATAGGGGAGGTCTTCCTCCCCTCCCATCAGACCCTAGCTTATCAGTTCTCATCAGGACTGGTTGCAATGTCTTCCTCTGTGGCCTAGCAAGGGGGGGAGGTCAAAGAGTCATCCACTGATTTCATGTCAGGGACAGTCCCTGTTATCCTTACTAGGGTACCCACTTGGATACTGAGCTGCCATGGGCTACATCTGAGAAGGGGTTCTAGGTTATATCCATGTATGGTCCTTGGTTGGAGAATCAGTCTCAGAGAAGACCCCTGTGCCCAGACACCTCCTGAACAGAGAACACAGACAGCACAGGATCTAAGCGCAACAATCAATAAATGGGACCTCATGAAACTGAAAAGCTTCTTTAAAACAAAAGACACTGTCATCAAAACAAAACAACAGCCTACAGACTGGGAAAGGATCTTCACCAACCCTGACAGAGGGCTAATATCCAATATATATATAAAGGACTCAAGAAGTTAAAAAGCAACAAATCAAGCAATCCAATTAAAAAATGGGGTACGGAGTTAAACAGAGAATTCTCTGTAGAGGAATATAGAATGGCAGGGAAGCACTTAAAGAAACGTTCACCGTCCTTAACCATCAGGAAGATGCAAATCAAAACGACCGTGAGACCATTACAGCCATCAGAATGGCTAAGATAAAAAACTCAAGTGACAACACATGCTGGAGAGGTTGTGGAGAAAGGGGAACTCTCCTCCATTGTTGCTACTTTAAAACTGTAATTTTGCTACTATTATGAATTAAGGTATAAATATCTGATATATATATTATCTGATATGATACCCCTCTGAAAGTGTCAACCCTAAAAGGGTTGAGACCTATAGGTCTATATACAGGAAAGAAGCTAATTTCCTGGAAATAAAATATTTGGTGTCTGGAAACATAGTGACTTAACCTTGTTTACTTGTAAATGATATTCACTAGACAGATGTAGAAATTTGCTGGTCTCCATTGGCTTAAGTTGGTGAATTACTTTTCTTTTTTTTAACTTTTAAAACATTTTTCAAATAAAAATCTTGATCAAGATACTTATCGTAGGTACAAGGAAATATAAAATTGTTGGACATTGTTCTATTGAGCTAGTTCCTTTTCAGCGAAACTCAGAGAACCCTCTGTTGCCAACCACATTCATATGGCATTCCCCCAACAAAGGGCTTTTTCTTTCTGCTCCTTGCCTGCTTGGAAACTCAAAGGTTGCTGAAAACTACAATTTCATCTGTACAAGGTGTGAGACTTTGGCAATTGGAAAGTAACTGTAAACAATAAAACAAATGGGGTTGACTGAGTTCTGATAAAACTTTTTAAAAATCAAGCTGTTGGCCAGAGTTTCTTGAATTCTTTAGGCTTTTTCTTTCTTCTTCTTTAAATGAAGCAAGTTAACTTTTTTGTTTTTGTTTTTTTAAACTTTTATTTTGATTTATTTTTTAATTTTAACTTTTATGTTTATTAATTAGAGTTTATTCACTTTGTATCCTCCATGTAGCCCCCTTCCTCTTCCCCTCCCAATCCCACCCTCTCTCCCTCTTCCACACTCATGCCCCTCCCCCAGTCCACTGATAGGGAGGTCCTTCTCCCCTTCCCTCTGATCCTAGTCTATCAGGTCTCATCAGGAGTGACTGTATTGTCTTCCTCTGTGGCCTGGTCAGGCTGCACCGCCCTGAGGGGGAGGTGATCAAAGAGAAGTTCACTGAGTTCATGTCAGAGACAGTCCCTTTCCCCACTATTATGGAACCCACTTGGACACTGAACTGTCATGGGCTACTTCTGTGCAGGGGTTCCAGGTCATTTCCATGAGTAGTCATTGATTGGAGTATCAGTCAAAAACAACAACAACAACAACAACAAAACAACAACAACAACAAAACCCTCTGCCCAGACTTTATTGGATTTGTTGCTCTCCTTGTGGCGCTCCTGTCCTTTCCAGGTCTTTCTATCTCCCACTGCTTTTATAAGATTCCCTGTGTTCTGCCCAAAGTTTGGCTATGAGTCTCAGCATCTGCTTTGATACCCTGCAGGATAGACCTTTCAGAGGCCCTCTGTGGTAAGCTCCTGTCCTGTTCTCTGTTTACATCCTGAGGCAAGTTAACTTTATTCAAAGAAAAACAATGGAACAAATCTGATACTATGTCAAGAGTGACATCAGGCCAATGAGGTTTTATGTGATTTAATTACTTAGAACTTTCTAGGGATTAAAAAGAACATTTTATAAGCATGAGAACACAAACATATACGCACAATTATTTTTATAATATTGATTTTATATTTCATGAATTAGTATATTATAGAAGCTTCACCTTGAATGTGGTCTACATTTATTATCTATCACAACAAAATTTTGAATGTTAAAATAGTTTTTGTCACAAGTTTTCTCTACAACTCCATTTTACACTATAAAATAAACACTCCCTATATTATCTGAAGTTGGGAAATCTTGAGATAACATTTATTTTGTTTGTTGATAGGAAAAATGATGTAACTTTTAGATACATGATCAACAGCAATGCTTTTGCTTAGAGTTATAAAAATGCTTTTTAAAATCTATTTTTATCTTCTTTCTTTTTGAAAACTTTGATTTAATACCTATAGAAATATTAATTCAACTTGTGATAACTTTCTGTAATCTGAAGGAAGGCAGAAAAATCAGACTCTCTTTGAAGATTCTAGAAACCTTGACACTTTACAACTAAGTAAGCACTCATTAGGAAAAAGTTGTACTTTCTACTCACCTCATAGCCTTTCCTAAGATTTGTTACCTGTATGTTAACTCCAGCTAATATTTAAAAAGGTGGGTCTTCTAATTTTGAAAGTTAACATTTATAATATATTCACTCTATTGTAAAATGTGGAATTATGGCAAACTATCTACTGTTGAGCATACAGGAGATAGAAATTGAAGATTTTCATGTATCATTCCATTCAGTCCATTGATTGGCAGCTTGTGATGTTGACATGACAAGGAAAGACAGTGAATGCGACATTTAAAAAGTGGCTATTAAAGAACATGATTCTTTTTTCCATGCATAGAATGCATTAGCCTTGGGGCTTATTGTTTTGTGATAGAATAGATGATCACTTCTGCCAACATATCTTGACTTACCCAGAAAAGAAAGAACATGCTAAGGCTTTCAAAAAATTTGATGAACAGGTCTGAATGGAGATTCTGGGGAGCCTAGAAGTAAAATGAGAGAAAGGATGAGAAGGAGGGAGAGAGGGAGAGAGAAAGGGAGAAAGAGAAAGAGAGTCAGAGAGTAGTGAGAGAGAAGACAGGCAGGTATTTTGCACACTTTCTGGTTTCTACTCCTTTTGAGGTTTTGATGACACAGGACTTGGGTGGAGAAGAAGGTAAGAGATTTGCAAAATCCACCAGGAGCTACATCCTGCAGTCTAGGACATAGCACCTCCATGAGCAGGTGAGAGATGCAGAACTTTAAACAGCACTCCTCTATAGTTTGTCCAGACCCTGCTACCTAGCTAGGTTTTCAGTGTGCTTTAAAACACTTGGTAGTAGAGATTTTTTTGTCTTTTTTGTTGCAGAAAGCAGGACAAGAGATATCCATTGTATCAATAACCATGTAATTGTGACTGTTACCTTCTTCATAGACCTAGAGAGGCCTTCAGACCTATAGCAGCAGAGTCAAGACTTTCTCAATGGAGCAAAAGAATTCATTAAAAACTAAAAACCAGAAACCATCAAGGCATAGGAAACAAGTATGTGACAATTAAAAACATGCGTATAACAATTAAAATTCATAAATCCAGTATTTCAGAAGCTTTTAAGCCACATGAAGAATCATAGGTAAAATAAGTGAGTTAAAGTAAATGATGTCCTTAAATTGAAACACAATAACTTTCCTAATTCAGAGCCTCAATTCCTGAAAAGAGGAATTATGTATACCTTGTTTCATATGGTATTGGTTAGACATTAAGCATGTTTATCTATATGGCTTTTAAAAAAGGAAACAGCAACAGAGAAAACTTTAAGACAAAAGAACAATTAACTAAAACTTTATATGGAGAAGCACATCCTTTAAATATTCAGTGTTAAGAAAAGAAAGGATTCCTGTTTTCTCCTTCTTCCAATGTCCATCCCATTTGTCTTTCTAAGTGAGGGTTGATCATCTTACTCCAGGTCCTCCTTCCTGTTTAGCTTTTTTAGGTGTAGAGATTTTAGTATGTTTATCCTATCTTTTAGGCCTAGTATCAACTTATAAGTGAATATATACCGTGTGTGTCTTTCTGTTTCTGGGATACCTCACTCAGGATGATCTTTTCCAGTTCCCACCATTTACGTGTAAATTTCATGATTTCCTTGTTTTAAATTGCTGAGTAGTATTCCATTGTGTAAAAGTACCACAATTTCTGTATCCATTCCTCTGTTGAGGGACATCTGGGTTGTTTCCAGGTTCTGGCTATTACGAATAAAGCTGCTACAAACATGGTTGAGCAAATGTCCTTGTTGTGTACTTGAGCATCTTTTGGATATATGCCTAGGAGTGGTATACAGGACAGGAGCCTACCATAGAGGGCCTCTGAAAGACTCTACCTAGCAGTGTATCAAAGCAGATACTGAGACTCATAACCAAACCTTGAGCATAGTTCAGGAAATCACACGAAAGAAGGGGGAGTTAGTAAGATCTGGAGAGGACAGGAGTTCCACAAGAACCAAATATATCTGGGGACAGGGGTGTTTTCTGAGACTGATTCTCCAATCAAGGACCATACATGGATATAACGTAGATTCCCTGCTCAGATATAGCCCATGGCAGCTCAGTATCCAAGTGGGTACCCTAGTAAGGGAAACAGGGACTATCTCTGGCATGAACTCAGTGGTTGGCTCTTTGACCTCCACACTGCCTCCGGAGGGAGGAACAGCCTTGCTAGGCCACAGAGGAGGATGTTACAGCCAGTCCTGATGAGACCTGATAAGATAGGGTCAGATGGAAAGGGAGGAAGACCTCACCTATCAGTGGACTTAGAGAGGGGCAGGAAGGAGATGAGGGAGGGAGGGTGGGGTTGGCAGGGAATGAAGGAGGGGGCTACAGCTGGGATACAAAGTAAATAAGCTATAATTAACATAAAAAGAAACATTTAATAGGAAAAAACAAGAAAAGAAAGGATGACTCAAAATCGGCTAAAAAATAAAAAGAAGAAACACTCAGAACCAGACATGGATTAATTACTCTCATTAATGAGGAAGAGGTAGTTTTAATTGCAGCATAAAATATCTTTGTAAATTATTATTTTAAGCATAATAAATACTAATTAGTAAAATTGAGGAATTTAGTCAGCTGTCTGAAGAAATGGTGAAATGCCTTGTAGAGGATACATTGAGAGAATGAGAAGCCCATTACTCATCCTTTGCTATTACATGCCTGGCTCAGATAGGTGCAGATGTGGAACAGATGCTCCTTATCAATGGAAGTATCATCTTGATTCATCTGACAGCCAACTTGTTTTGTCCTACCTTTTAATTTGCTGGTAAACGAGTCAGTTGGAAGTAAAGATAGAGTTTATGCCTGACTAGATTATTAAGTTATAAATGGATATTGCAAAGTCTTCAGAGACCTGAATGTGAAAAACCAAACAATAAATTATTCATTTCTCCAAATTTTTGTATTTCTAGAATGGCTATTTCTAAAAGTTCTTAACACCTATTTTATACAATCATTTTAGAGGTGTTGGTCAGCAGCTGTTAACACAAAATTCACTTGCTAATTGCTATGCATGGTTAGGGATGGACTGAAGAGAATGAAGGAAGGACAGCAGAGGAACCATCTGCTAAGGAAAGCAGAGTGGATCACCTATTCGCCTCACCTCTTTCCACAGGTTTGTGATTTATTTGCACGGGGCCCCATGACAATCCTCTCAATCAGGAAAAACATTACAGCCGCTATCACATCAACCACTATTCTTTTCCTTCCTGTGTTCTTGCAAACCCCCAACTCACACCTTCATGCCTGTGAAAGACACTTCACTGTTCATGTTGGTGAATGAGGTCTCTCAAGGTGTTAGTTAGTGTCATGTTTTGATTGTTTGTCGGAGGTACAGAGACTTTGTTTCATCTTTGCCACACAGACATTGAAATGAAATGGTATGTCGGGAAAATCCAGGTTGCCTTTATAACAAAGAGCATGTTGCCTCTTTAGGGAACAATGAAACAGGATGAATAGCTATTCAGTGTTTTGTAGTACTTCCAGCACTGGAGAAAGCAAAAATCTGGCCCAACATTGAGAGTGGGCATCTCTTTTGTGGCCAGTACTGGAATGGTTAATTGCTTTGCAGTTCTCTAAGAAGACAACAATGAGCAAGCCCCTGCTACTGGATCACAGCCTAAAACAAAACTGACAGATCGCACTCTGCAGCTGAAACAGATGGTTGCTTACAGGGCTGACAAAGCGAATGTAAACTGTAGGGGCTTCACTCAGTGCTACAGCCCCAAAGAGGTGAAAAGAACACCTTCCTTTTAGCTCTCTCTCTCTCTCTCTCTCTCTCTCTCTCTCTCTGCACTACAACTAGGGTGAAAAACGAGACCAACATTGTATCCCTCTCCAGACCCAATTGCAAAATCTTTACCCGTATGAGATTATGTTCAACGGAGGAGCAGGAATGAAAAAAAAAAAAAAACAAACACCCCGACAACAACAAAATAGAGGGAGACTGTAAATAAAGTCAAAGCAATCAACGACACTGACGTCGTTATTTTGTGGAATCATTTTGTTTTAAAGACAGGGTCTCACAATCGTCATTATATGTAGCTCTAGTTGGCCTGTAAGCTACTGTTTAGATGCACTGACCTCAAAGGTACAGAGATCTTCCATCCTCTGCCCCAGAGCGCTGAGGTTAAAGGAGTGTATTACACCATCCGGTGGAATTTTTTTTTAAAATGTCTATAATGGAGCTCCCGCATTCCCCCCAACTTAAGGTATTTAGACAGTAGATTATCTCCTATATTTTCAGAGCTTGCTTGTGATCACAGATGTGTGTTTGGCTATCAGTGACCACTGGAAGATTGCACTGTGTGCTTGTTCCTTTCAAGACTGAGAAGAGCGATTTTTTCAAATTCTGGGCAACTGTAAAAATGTTGCAGGCCCGAGAAGGTGGCATGTAGGAAACAAACTTCGAACTTGGTCTTGCTAAAATTTTCTGACTTTTTTTTTTTCTATTTTATAGTGGACACGGCTGAGGAGAGGGGGTGATCCCTTTGATGAAGTGCCATGCAAGTGTGCGGACCTGCTGGGCTTCTTAGCACCCTTGCAAAGAACTGAGCGCGATGGCTGGATCTGGAGCTCCAGCACTGCGGAACCGGAAACAGGAAGATCTCCGGGGTTTGCTGGCCAGTCAGCATGGGCAAGTGGGTGAAGTCTGGATTTAGTGAGAGACCCTGTCCTCCACACCCCCAAAAGCCACAAGTGAGGGCACAACTGAAGAAGACATCCAGCACACCCACACCCACAAATGTGCATGCACACACAGGTACAAATAAAAAAAATTTTTTTCTAACATCTTTAGTGCTGCTTAACCAAGAAAATGAAATTATCTCTTGGCAAAGTTTTGTGAAATGAATTAAATATTTTGTGTGGAGTGCCTTTTCCTCACTAGTTTCCTATTCTATTTTTACAGTTTTTTTCTTCCCCTTTCCACTGAACTGAAAACTTCCTCTTTTCTAGTCTACTGTATAGTTCAAAATAATTCAATTCCCCCCCCCCTTTTATTACCTTAGCATTTCTTGTGGTGCCTCTCCCACCTTTTTCCTCTCTCATTTGGTCTTCATCTGCTCTTTTACCTGGGGGCTTCTGTTAACTCACTGGGCACAGCCGCTGCCTGCTGAGCATATTAATGACCCCTCTTCCAGTTCCTGGCTGCAGTTGCATGGCCTGCTTCTCTCCTGATGCATGTCTTTGCTGCTCATATGAGGCCACCTGCACACAAATGACTTCAGCATGCTTCAGACCCATTGGGGTGCTTCCTAGAACAGTGGGCTGTTGCTATTTCTTTTCCAGGTTTCTCTTTCCTTCCCTTTTCTGTTTAGATGGCCAGCGGCTGTTTATTCTGACACTTCACTTATAATTTGGGAAAAGACTTCATTTACCCTCTCCTTGTTCACAGATTCATTGGCAGATACATTTTGCTTTTCCTCTCATTTACCAAACCAGTTTCTCAGTTCATGTTTTCCTTTCACGTTTTCTCATGCCCCCATTAATGTATGTATCACACCCTTTCCACAATTTCCTATTTACCTTATCTGCCTTTTTTATGGCGTTTGGTCCCTTCAGGATTGTATAAATGTGGCATCATGTTTGGTGAATCAACAGCACATTTTCTGTTACTGCTGAGAACAGGAATAAGCAGGCAAGGGAGGAATTATGAAATGTGATTCTCTGCCTCCTGTCTTCAAGGGCCTGACTCTGCCCTCTTTAACATCATCTCTGTGTGTAAATCCCTTTCTTCTTCATTCAATTCTCTTGTCCTCCAGCTTTTCCCAGAAGCTCTTTTTGTCATTTTCAGTGAAATGTTCACCGCTGAGACATGTTTCCTCCTGTGTGGCTGTGCATATCCTTTTTGTCTTTTTCATGTTCATGCCAGCAAAATCAAGCTCTCAGCGTTTGAAATGTAAACATTGCTTCATGGTGTTCTGAATCATCAATTATCATGCCTCTAGTTACACATAAAATTGTGATTCCTCAATTTAGACTCTTTAACTTAAATGTTGCCGATTAACTAATGTCTATTTGTAGCTATGGATATGGTTGTCATCCAGTTGGATGCTCTGCTCTGAAAGAACTGACCTCAAGAGTCATTTATTTTTCTGGCATGCACCAATCTGCTTACTCCACCGGAGTTTAGCTCAAAAAGCACGTGTGTCAAGGGGTGGAGTTTAACTCTGTTCACTGCCAGGCTTCAGGGAATCCCTTAGAATGCTAGATAAAAGCTACGAACAAGGATGCACTATGCTGTCTTCAGTTCCTGAGAAAAATAATCTTTACAAATATTTACCTGAGGTCTCAGGAGGGTAACTTTTGCAAAATCAGGCCTCACTTTTGAGAAAATGTTTTTCACTGAAAAGTTGAGTTGGAACCTGAATCTCCCCAAATCCTATAATGTGCTGGCATCTAGCACTGCAAATTTTAGCCATACTTTGTGAATGTAAAACTTAAGCTAAATGAATCTGTAATGCCTTTTTGTGGAACTTGGCCCTAGAGTGCTGTGACTTCCAGGCAATAACTACAATATGCTTTAGTGAGAATATATCCATGGCCTTGTATATTAACTTCAGCGCCTTATATATTAACTTCAGCATAGCCCATATTTCAGCCCAAATATTCTACATTCAGTACCCATCACCAAGGAGTGGACTTGAAGTGTGGATTCATTACTTCATGGGATTGTTGGTGATGCTACAATGAAGAACACGTGGTCATGCTGACTGTCCATGGGCGGCTCCACCTGCAGATTCAAGAAGCGTTGTGTTTGTGTCTGGCCTCTGCTTTGGAACTGTGCCAGGGACTCAGCTGTTCTGCTCTCTTGGAATACTGTGGCATACTGACTGCTTTGAAGTGCTTGCATCTTTCCTTGCTGATGAACCTCATTTCAGAACTGATAATGAATAATGTTTTATGTACATGATAAATAGTGTAGTTTATGTTTTGCCAACTAAACACTATTGAAAATAAAATGAAGTACTAGTTTTATCTATGGAGATTATGGAAACAAAATAATATAATATTTTCCTTCACAGATACACACACACACACACACACATACACACACACACGATGCACATACTCCAGAAATACCTGTCATGGATGTAAAATTATACTGTCACAAGTGATGAAAAAGCAATGTATGTGTGAAATAATATAACCACTGGGTTTCAGATTAAATGGTTCAGTTAGTTTTTATAATTTAAATACCTATGCAGCACATCCATTAGATGTTTGAATATTGGAGTAGGTTGTAATGGCTAATTTTTGTGTGTCAACTCAGGGAAGGTAGGGCATTATGTTTTGCTGAGACACCAGTCTACCAGTGTGAGGTGTGGTTAACATTTAAGTCAGTAGACTTCAAGTAAAGCAGATTGCCTTCTGTAGTGTCTTATCCAGTCAGTTCAAAGTTCTAAGAGAGGAGACTGGCTTTTCTGAGAATGAGCCATTTGTCACAGTAAAATGTCTCTGACCTTAAATTGTATTATCAACACTTTTCTGGATCTCCATTCTCCTGGACCATATTATTGATGATGTATTTACCTACCCACCAATCCCATGTTCCTGTTTCCTAAAACATTTAAATGTAAAAAATTACCCCTTGCATGGTAGAGTCTTTCAACAACCTTCTGTGGTAGGCTCCTGTCCTCTTCCCTGTTTTCTCCCTCTACCGATGTCCATCCCATTTGCCTTTCTGAGTGAGGATTGATCATCTTACCCAGGGTCTTCCTTCTTGCTTACCTTCTCTAGGTATACAGATTTAAATATGTTTATCCTATATTATAGGTCTACTATTCACTATATGAGTGAATATATACCATGTGTGTCTTTCTGCTTCTGGGATACATCACTCAGGATGATCTTTTCTAGTTCCCACCATTTACCTGCAAATTTCATGATTTCCTTGTTTTTAATTGTTGAGTACTATTCCATTTTGTAAATGTACCACAATTTCTGTATCCATTCCTCAGTTGAGAGACATCTGGGCTGTTTACAGATTCTGGCTATAACAAATAAAGCTACTGTGAACTGGTTAAGCAAATGTCCTTGTTATGTACTTGAGTATTTTTTGGATATATGCCTAGGAGTGGTATAGCTGGATCTTGAGAAAGCACTATTCCTAATTGTCTGAGAACGTACCAGATTGATTTCCATAGTGGTTGTACAAGTATACATTCTTACCAGGAATGGTGGAAGGTTTCTCTCTCTCCACATCCTCTCCAGCATGTGCTGTCACTTGAATTTTTGATCTTAGCCATTCTGATGGGTATATGGTGAAATCTCAGGGTCATTTTTATGTGCATTTACTTGATGACTAGGGATGTTGAACATTTCTTTAAGTCTTTCTCTGCCATTTGATATTCCTCTATTGAGAATTCTCTCCCCAGAAAGGTATCGAAAGAGACACTGAGATTCACAGGCAAATTTTGGGCAGAGTGCAGGGAATCTAATGAAAAGAAGGGGGAGATAGGAAGACCTTGAGCTCCACAAGGAGAGCAACAGTTCCACAAAATCTGGACACAGGAGTCTTTTCTGAGACTGATATTCCAACCAAGGACCATGCATGGAGATAACCTAAAACCCCTAGAACTCCTATACAGATGTAGCCCATGACAGCTCAGTCTCCATGTGAGTTCCCTAGGAATGGGGAACAGGGACTGTCTCTGACATGAACTCAGTGTCTGGCTCTTTGATCACCTCCCCCTGCTTTGGAGGAGCAGCCTTGCCAGGTCACAGAGGAAGCCAGTCCTGATGAGACCTGATAGGCTAGGGTCAGAGTAAATGGAGGAGGACCTCCCTATCAGTGGACTTGGAGATGGGCATAGGAGGAGATGAAGGAGAGAGGGTAGAACTGGGAACGGATGAAGAAGGGGGCTACAGCAGGGATACACAGTGAATAAACTGCAATTTATTAGAAAAATTAATAATTTAAAAAAAGAATTAAAAATACTCCATTGGTTTGTTTCTCTGGAGAAGAGTGATATCAGTTCTAGCTTGTTAAGCTTTCTACAGTAGACATCAAAATAATACACAACGTGAAATATCATGAAAAGTGAATGGATTAATATGAATAAAAATTTTAGGACAGTGCCTCACAAATCATTAATCTTCACGTAAGTCTTAGATATAACTCTTGTTGTTCTGTTATTTTAATTGTATGTGTCTGTTTATTTTATGTGTATAAATATTTAGCCTGAATATATACATACATATATATATTCATATATGCATGTTAAATGCATGCCTCATGCCAATGGAGGTAAGAAAAAAGGGCATTGGATCCTTTAGAACTAGAATTACAGATTCTATGACTAATGATGTGGCTGCTGAGAACCAAACCTGGGTCCTTGGCAAGAGTACAAGTGCTTTTAAGTGTGAGTCCTTTCTTCAGTTCCAGCCATACTTATATTTAAAATGTGAATTTGTTTGCAAATACCAGTTTCTTTTTTAAACTTTATTATTCCTGTTCATTTTACAAGCCACCAGGACCTATAAGAGGCTTTAGAGCTTGTGTTTTACTTCATATTAAATTTTTTTTTAATTTTTATTTTTTAATATTAATCACAGGTTATTTACCTCGTATCCCAGCCATAGTCTCTCCCTCACTCCCTCCCAATCCCACTCTCCCTCCCTCATCTCCTCCCTGTCCCTTTCCAAGTCCACTGCTAGGGGAGGTCCTCCTCCCCTTCCATCTGATCTTAGCTTATCAAGTATCTTCAGGACTGGCTGCAATGTCCTCCTCTGTGACCTAGCAAGGCTGTTCCTCCTTTGGAGTGGGGGAGGGGCAGAGGTAAAGGAGCTAGTCATTGAGTTCATGTCAGAAATAGTTTTTGTTCCCCTTACTAGGAAAACCCACTTGGACACTGAGCTACCATGGGCTACATCTGAGCAGGGGTTCTAGGTTATATCCATACATGGTCCTTTGTTGGATCATCAGTCTCATAGAGGACCCCCATGTCCTGAAATATTTTGTCCTTGTGGAGCACCTATCCTCTCCAGTTCATAATAACTCCCCCTTTTATCATATGATTCCCCGCACTCTACCGAAGGTTTGGTTATGAGTCTCAGCATCTGCTTTCATAAGCTGCTAGGTAGAGTCTTTCAGAGGCCCTCTGCAGTAGGCTCCTGTCCTATTTCTTGTTTTCTCCTACTTCTCACGTCCATCCCATTTGTCTTTCTAAGTGAGGATTGATCATCTTACCCGGGGTCTTTCTTGTTTATCTTCTTTAGGTGCACATATTTTAGTGTATTTATCCTATCTTATAGGACTATATAAGTGAGTATATACCATGTGCATCTTTCTGCTCCTGTGAAACCTCACTTAGGACGATCTTTTCTAGATCCAACCATTTGCCTGCAAATTTCATGATTTTCTCGTTTTTAATTGCTGAGTAGTATTCCATTGTGTAAAAATACCACAATTTCTGTATCCATTCCTCCTTTGAGGGACATCTGGGTTGTTTCCAGGTTCTGGCTATTACAAATAAAGATGCTACAAACATAGTTGAGCAAATGTCCTTCTTGTGTACTTGAGCATCTTTTGGATATATGCCTAAGAGTGGTATAGCTGAATCTTGAGGAAGTGGTATTCCTAATTGTCTGAGAAAGCACCAGATTGATTTCCAATGTGGTTGTACAAGTTAACATTTCCACCAGCAATGGAGAAGGGTTCCCAATTCTCCACAACCTCTCCAGCATTTGTTGTCACTTGAGCTTTTAATCTTTGCCATTCTCATGGTTGTAAGCTGAAATTTCAGGGTCATTTTGATTTGCATCTCTCTGATGTTAAGGATGTTGAGCATCTTTTTAGGTGTTTCTCTGCCATTCTATATTCCTCTGCAGAGAATCCTCTGTTTAGCTCTGTACCCCATTTTTAAATTGGATTGCTTGGTTTATCGCTTTTTAATTTTTTTAGTTCTTTATATATTCTGGATATCAGCTCTCTGTTGGTAAAGGATTGGTGAAGATCCTTTCCCAGTCTGTAGGCTGTCATTTTGTTCTGATGACAATGTCTTTTGCTTTACAGAAGCTTTTCAGTTTCATGAGGTCCCATTTATCAACCATTGTTCTAAGAGCCTGTGTTGTTAGTGCTCTGTTCAGGAAGTTGTCTCCTGTGCTGATGAGTTCCAAGGTCTTCCCCACTTTTTCTTCTACCACATGATCATCTTCTTAGATGCTGAAAAAGCATTTGACAAAGACAACATCCATTCATGTTTAAAGTATTGGAGAGATCAAGAATACAAGTCACATATCTAAACATAGTAAAGGCAATATACACCAAGCCTATCTCCAACATCAAACTCAATGGAGAGAAAATTAAATCAATTCCACTGTAATCAGGGACAAGTCAAGGCTGCCCACTCTCTTCATAACTCTTCAACATTGTGTTGAAGTCCTAGCTAGAGCAATAAGACAAGTAAAGGAGATCAAGGGGATACAAATCAGAAAGAAAGAGGTCAAAGTTTCACTATTCTCAGATGACATGATAGTATACATGAGTGACCCCAAAAATTCAACCACAGAACTCCTTCAGCTGATAAACACCTTCAGCAAATGGCTGGATACAAAATTAATTCAAAGAAATCAGAAGTCCTCCTGTACACCAAAGACAAAAGGGCTGAGAAAGAAAGCAGGAAAACAACACCCTTCACAATAGCCACCAATAACATAAAGTACCTTGGGGTGACTCTTACCAAGCAAGTGAAAGACCTGTTTGAAAAAACTTCTAGTCTCTGAAGAAAGAAATTGAAGAAGATATCAGAAGATGGAAAGATCTCCAGTGCTCATGGATTGGTAGGATTAACATAGTGAAAATGGCCACCCTGCCAAAAGCAATCTACAGATTCAATGCAATTCCCATCAGAATACCGATGCAATTCTTTACAGATCTTGATAGAAAAATTCTCAACTTCATATGGAGAAATATGAATTTTTTAACCCAGAATTTCCAAAACGATCCTGTACAACAGATCATCTGGAGGTATTTCCATTCCTGATCTCAAGCTGTACTACAGAGCTATAGTAATAAAAACGGTATGATTTTGGCATAGAAGCAGAAAAGTAGATCAATGGAACTGAATAGAAGACTCAGAAATAAACACAAATACCTATGAATACTTGATTTTCGACAAAGGAGCCAAAACCATTCAATGGAAAAAAGACAGCATCTTCAACAAATGGTGCTGGGTGTCTACATGCAGAAAAATGCAAATAGATCCATATTTATCACCCTGCACAAAACTGAAGTCCAAGTGAATCAAAGACCTTAACATAAAACCAGATACACATATTAAAGTTTATTGGGCACCTACTCTGACTGTGCTCTTGTCTGATGCCAAGCTGAACAATGGTGAATAAGACATAACAATTTTCTGCTAAAAGGGAATCTACAGTGCAATGAGGAAGACTGTTATTAACTAACACAGAAATAAACATGTGACTTCAAACTCCAAGATAAGTGATGTGCTTGGGAGACTGATGGGGCTTAGCTAGAGAAAAAATTCAAAACAGGCCAATTGAGAGAGCAGCTATAGCTATCCTCCTGAAGCACAGATGAGTTTTAAACCATTAAGGGAGGAAGAGGAGGAAGTGGAATGCAGAGAAGAGGTTGAAATTGTGTGTACTTTACTGTCAGTTGGAAAGGCTCTCAAGCCAAAGAGCATTGCAACAATCCGTATTATTCTGTCATAAGATCTATTATTCTGAATCTATTATTGCCTTGCTCTGTTTTCCTTAATAACTATATTTGTCTTGTTGCTTCTTATCCCCTATCAGTAAATTATGGCTCCTGCTTCCTATGAAGTCTTGTAATTGTTCTTTTTGTCTATTTTATATATTAATATATATGTTAGATGTCACATATATATGTCACATATTAATATATATGTGGATTCTGGGATGGAGCTTCATACCTTAGAACTGAGTGGGCAGCAAAGTTCTCACATTGACTATTATTTTTGGGAGAAGATATCCCTGAATCTTCTCCCAATAAAATTATCCTTATATCGTTCTTGACTGTCCATAACAACACAACTATAGCTAGAAACATGGGCAGCTATGTGTACACACACACAAGGCAGGTGACAGATGGATGGATATATACATATATATACATACATATACATACACACACACACACACACACACACACACACACACACATATATATATATATGGCTCTGAAGCCCAAGCAAAGAAAACTGTTTTCCTGCCTTCATCTTGCATGGTTATGAGCAGGGTAGTATTGAGCAGCTTTTAAGTTGGTGTTGCTGCGTATGTCTACTATTAATAAACTTGGCTTTCAACTAATGTTTTGTGGCTCAGTTTCCTACCTAGATTCCTAATTAGTATTGTCTTTTTCTCTTCAGGATAAATCAAACATTACACAGCATTTCTTAGTTGCAGTTAAGCAACTCTACAATGAACTTGAATAATATTTTTTTATAAGATTCTGCTTTCCCTGTGTGTTGTTTGTGCTGGGCTTATGTTTATGAAAGGGAACATCAAGTTACATGGGATAAATCTGATTACTGGTCGCTGTTACCTACAGAATATGCTTGGGCTTCGGGTTCCTGCCTTCTTACAGTTTAAAACCTTCTGCTGTAACTTACCTGTGGTCCGTGCGCCCTTCCTTTATGTTTTATCCCTTGTACCACACGTGTAGTCAGCAGAGGATGAGAGCTGGGTTGAAGCCCCTGGGTTATTTTACAGACTTCAGGCTGCCAACCGGACTGTGAACCCCCAGGGGTCTCAGAGCCCATTACCAAGCCAGTGAATGACTGTTTGCTTTTCCACAGAAAAGGAGCTTGCAGCTGCTTACTCCTGCCACAGACTTTAGAATTTTGTTCCCTCTTCCATCTGCCTTTTGTGTGAAGAAATTCTGCCTGAATAATTACTTGTCTGTCCCCTTTGCTCATCCCCAACATAATCATTCTTCAACCTTCTGTTTCCAATTAGTTCTTATCTCAAATGGCTTATTGGCATCAATCTGTTCTCAGCATCACTAAAGTGCACAAAACTATCCTGAAACATGGGAGACTTGAGATAAGGCCAAGATGTACCAATCAATCCAGGGAAGTCTCTGCATATCACCCCAGTGCCTTCCTTTGCTCAGGGAAACCTGAGCTAGGAGACAATGTGGAAATGTGCCCTTGATAAAGTGTATCTTGGAGCAAAGTGACATGTGTGAGCTTTGCTGAGGCTGTGCAAAGCCTGTGAAAATAGCCATTGTTGGACATCTGGTGTCAGAAAGAGCTGTTTCAAAACAAGTTCCCAGTGTTAAATCATGGTGTGGAAAGCTTCTGGGCAGCTGCCTACTGCTGGAGAGAGTGCCCCAAGACTTATTTTCAGTGGCCTTGCTCTAAGTCTTGTTAGTCATTACATAGGTAAACTGTTTTGCCACAACATTATGGGGAAAAGTAGTTGAAGCTGCTACTACAGCTGCAATGAAAACAGCTAATATTAGCCATCTGCACACAAAGAAAAAAGTAATAATAGAATCAAGCAAGACAAATCGCATTTCCAAAGATGTAGTGAATTCAGCTGGTTGAAACATGACACAGATACATTAATCAACACACATGTGTAAACCGTGTAGTTACTTCTGCTCCGAAAAGATTCTAGAAATCTCTCTTCAAAGTCCTTTTTATATCACTATAGAAACGGACATCCAGTGCACTAGATGGCTTTTTGTCAGTCATTATTAGTGATAGGATGAGAGTAACTTATTTTCTGAGCTCCTATTAACATGCTCAGTCTATTAAAGCACATCTCTGAGGACATGATTAGGAGAAACAGCTTAAAGCTACAGCTTGAGCCAGACTGTCCATCCACCTTATGAACCTTTCCATTGACTTTCTCAGCCGTTGCTTGGTTCTAGGAAGTTCAGGATTTGGAAGAGAAAAGACATGCAACATATTATTTTATTTTGCATTTTCTGCTTATTTGTAAGAGTGGAGAAATGGCTTGTGAGGTGGCTCAGCGGAAAATTCTTGCTCTCTAGCCTCATAACCTGAGTTTGATCTTCTGGATCCACATAGTGGAAGGAAAGAACCAATTACTACAAGTTGTCCTTTAACTTCCTCCCCCTTTGACTCTTTTTCTCTCTTTCTCTTTCACATACACACACATACACAACCACACTCTTGAATTCACACACTCCATTTATACACTCCACTTATACATACATATGCACACAAATACTTGCACCCACACTTGCACACAAATGCAAACTCGCATACAAACATACATGTATGCTCTCTCACATACACATTCGTGCATGTCCAAACACACACACACGTGCACTCACATGTACATTCATACAAAATGTGCTCTCTACTTTCATCTCTCTCTCACACACACATTAAAAAATGGAGAAATGCTTATAAGTACAGAAAGGCACCAGCATGCCAAGATGCCAGTTTTTGTTTTTGTTGTTGTTCTGTATCTAAGGTCTACACTCTTCAAAAAAGAAGTCACTTTGTAATGGATTTTATGCAGTCATAAATCAGCTTCTCAGGAACCCAGTACCACTTGGATATGAAAATATCTGATGAATATGAATAGGACATCATAATTTGGTATTATAATCCAGTGTGTGTTTGGGATTGAATTTTACAATGATGTGTTTGACTGGACTGACTAATAAATAGGTCCAATCTTCCAGATCACCCTTGAAAGGGTCTATCCTGGCTAACTCTATTGTGATTGGGTCTCTGCAGACCAACCTCCCAGCTTTCTCTGCCCTAGAAGAGGCAGAAGTACATTAATACTGAACTTAATGAGGTTGAGGGCTTACAAACTACCTTTCTCTGCAGTGTCTGAGACTATGAATGAAGAGTTTTTTTTTTTCCTCCTTGCAGACTACTTGAGAGTTCTATCACTCTGGCTTGAGAGAAAAGAAAAGATATTGTGAGGTTATGTGTCTGTCAAGTTAAAATCCAGCCTTGTTTGCCACTGGTATGCTGAGTGCGTGGCTAAGCCATAAAGACACATAAACCGTAAAGTGACCAAGACTTCACCTCCTTTGCATTCAGTGTTGACAGGGAATAGTGGCATTGGAGTTTGCCTGTGGTTTCACTTATGATCTATCAGTCTTTACACAGGGACAAGTCCATGTACATGGGAATATAATATTCTTTCCTTTTCAGGAAAACAGAAATTGAACTATATTTAAAAAGAAGGTTTTCAGTCATTTTTTTACACAGGAAGATGTCTATTTTTTTTAACAAAAGGTATAAGTGTGATTATTTATTCCAGTATGTCCAAATAACAGGAGAAGGCAGAATTAAAGGATGGGTTGATATAGTTTAGAAGTCACATTCTTGTCTACACCATCAAGTTTTCCCATAAGAAATAATATAAAAGTATGACTGAACTGTTATCTTCTTATAGAAAGCAAACCAAATAAAATCAGAGGTGATCTGTGGAAACAAATTATTTCACTTACACCACGAGAGACATGTTTTCATCCACATTAGGGCACAAATCACACATGTGCAACATACAATGAAAACTACCCAAATCACAAACTCCCGGAATGCCCTCAGCTTTATCTGATGTCCGTTTACATTTTAAGGCCTTGCCTATCTGTGGCATGAAGGGGTAGGTAGCCTATTAGTCTATTAAGAAATTATTGCTGGGTTTTTGGTGACTCATCAGATTGAGGTGACTGCTGTCAAGTCAGAAAACCTGAGTTAATTCCCTGGATCCAGACTATGAAAAGAAGAAAACCAAATCCCCTAGGCTGTATTATGGCCTCCATACATGTACCCTGGCACATATATATGTACATGCACACACACAGAGACACACAGAGAGAAATGTAATAAATAGTATACATCTTTAAAAATAAATTATTGTTAATTTAGGACCAGAAGCAAATCAATGGACTTTATGTACAGCAGAAGTATTTGGATCAACTGATTTACTAAATTTTAGTTCAAATAAAAATTTGAACTTCATAAAAGTTATCATGAAACTATTAGTAAAGGTTTTCTTTAGGGCTCTCATGAACCTTTATAAAATCTACTTACTTAAATCTATCCAAAGAGGTATAGATACTATATACTTTGTGAACAGACTTTAAGCCTGATTTATATATCTCACCTATTGGCCAAAGTAGGAGGCTTGTTTAGAACTGAAGACCTTTATTGAGGGGGGATGTTCTATTATTATTTTATTGAAAATACATTTTTCATATTGTATATTCTGTATTCTGATTATGAATTTCCTTCCCCAGATACTCTAAGATCCTTCTTCCCTCCTTTCCCATCTGAATTCACACCATTTCTGTCTCTTGTTAAAAAAAACAGACAGGTATCTAAATGGTAATAATAAAATAAAATAAGATAAACCAAAACGAAACTTGACTACGACAACAAAAATCAGGACAAAAAGAGCCAAAGAGAAAGCATAAGAAATATATGCACAGAGACACAAACGTTTGCACACATGGCAATTTCAGTTTAAAAATATACTGAAGATCTCAATTTCTCCTTTTATTTACGTAGGTGTTTTAAAATGAATTTTGGAATTCAGGTACTACAAATCATTAAGCAAGTGGCATGTGGCATGAACTCGAATCTCTGCTTCTCTAATATGAAAGGGATCAAATCTGAGCTGAGATTGTAGTGATTAAAGGCTTTTGTTATTGCTTCTTTGTTTGTGTGTGTGTGTGTGTGTGTATACATGTGGGGATTTTGGAGGGGAGGGCTGTGCATGCACATGTGGGCATGTCATGTGGAAGCCAGTGGGCTGTGCATCTTGTTTTTATGAGAGGGATTCCGTCACTGGCGTGGAAACAAACCAAGCATCTAGATCAGTTTTGATTTTACATGGGTTCTAGGGCTCAAACTGGGGTCTTCATGCTTGAGTGTCATCCCAGCTCCCATCTACAGCAACTTCATAAGGTGACTGATAGTGTGTGTTGTGTTTCAAGCCTTGTGTAGCCACCAAGTAAAAATCTTTTAACATTTGTCATTACCCAACCAATGGTACCAAAGCTAACAAAGATAAAGACATGTGACTAAACTATGTCAGTGGTAATATTAAAACCTAGTTCTCCGTACCCCATTTTAAAAATTGGATTGCTTGATTTATTGCTTTTTAACTTCTTTAGTTCTTTATATATCCTGGATATCAGCCCTCTGTCAGATATAGGGTTGGTGAAGATACTTTCCAAGTCTGAAAACTGTTGTTTTGTTCTGACAACAGTGTCTTTTGCTTTACAGAAGTTTTTCAGGTTCATGAGGTCCCATTTATTGATTGTTTCTCTTAGAGCCTGTGCTGTTGGTGTTCTGTTCAGGAAGTTGTCTCCTGTGCCAATGAGTTCTAGGCTCTTCCCCACTTTTCCTTCTAACTGATTTAGAGTATCTGGTTTTATGTTGAAGTCTTTGATCCACTTGGAATTTAGTTTTGTGCAGGGTGATAAATATGGATCTATTTTCATTTTTCTGCATGTAGACATCCAGTTGGACCAGCACCATTTGATGAAGATGCTGTCTTTTTTCCAATAAATGGTTCTGGCTTCTTTATCAAAAATCAAGTACTCATTGGTGTGTGGGTTTATTTCTGGGTCTTCTATTAGGTTTCATTGATCCTCCTTATGGTATATACTCACTTATTTAGACCTATAAGATATGATGAACATACTGAAATCTGTACACCTAAAGAAGATAAATAAAAGAGGACCCGGGGTAAGGTGATTAATCCTTACTTAGAAAGACAAATGGGATGTAGGAGAAAACAAATAACAGGACAGGGTCCTACCACAGAGGTCCCCTGAAAGACTACCTAGCAGTGTAGCAAAGCAGAAACTGAGACTCATAACCAAACCTTCAGCAGATGGCAGGGAATCATATGTAAGAAGGGGGAGTTAACATGACCTGGAGAGGATAGGAACTCCACAAGGACCAAATATATCTGGGCACAGGGATCCTATATGAGACTGTTTCTCCAACCAAGGACCATGGGTGGATATAACCTAGAACCTCTGCATGCCTGTAGCCCATGGTAGCTCAGTATTCAAGTGGGTACCCTAGTAAGGGAAACAGGGACTATTCCTGACATGAACTAAATGGCAGACTCTTTGACCTTCCCACCCAGTAAGGGAGGAGCAGTCCTCATAGGCCACAGAGTACTTTGCAGCTAGTCCTGAAGAGACCTGATAAACCAGGGCCAGATGAAAGGGGAGGAGGTCCTCCCTTATCAGTGGACTTGGAAAGGGGCAGGGAGTAGACGAGGGAGAGAATGGGGGAGTGGGATTCACCTGGGATACAGAGTGAATAAAATTTAATTAATAATAAAAATAAAAATTAAGAAAACTGATTCTACTTCGAGGTCTCTCTGAGTAATATTTATTATTTTTAAGTGATAGGCAAGACACCTACTTTTACAGTTTGAATCTCGGACTTTTATTTTCTAGGTAAATTGTAAAGCTCTTAAACATAGTTTTATTTTTCTCAAATCTCCACAAAACCACTGTATTATGAATAAAGCAGGGGCAGAGATGTCCACATAAGCTGTACACAGAGCAACGCATACTACTTTGTGGAAAACGACTTTGATACCTTTGATACAGTTACTTTTCTGATGAAACATGGGAGGAAGGAAAGTCTAATTTACTTATGGACTAATTCATGTACATGTCACATGGGTGCTCAACAGCATAAACCTATCATTTGTTGATTTAGCAGAGCAACATGGCACCTCTGTCCTCTGTGTGTTAGTGGCATGGCTTACAACTTGGCAATGATCTGCCAGATAACTTCCTTTGGAAGCCCAGGGGAAACACTGGCAGTTGAGCAACATATTCCAAGTATTAACTTTTCAAATTTAGTATTTTTAGGCAGACATGGAATAAAAACACACACCATTGTGCCTTTTCTTTTCACCAGCTTCCTCTTATTTTCCACTTCCTAACTTTATCCTGACTTCATGCTTTTATACAACTATAACTTTTAAAGTGCACTTGGCTTGTGTCAGAGCAATATAAGGAATAGCTATATGGAATGCATCTATATTGCCTGCAAAATTGCTATGTGGGACATTATGGAGTTTGCTGTCCCTTATATAAAGATCATTTTGACAAATTCATCTTTAAACTCAGAGATAAGAAAGTTTGTCCAATTGATGAAGCGGTGTGCTTTCTTTTTGTTGAAAATGATAGCTCTGCCATCCATCATGCTGTCTCTGCTTAAGCCGGGAGGAAACAATGTGTGTCCAGGTCTTGGCCAGGTCACAGCAGTGTTCTTCAGGTAGGCTCTCCTATGCACACTCAATGGCTTTGTTCTCAGTGTGGTGGAACATTTGAAAATGCATCATCACTTACTTCCTTCAGGTTTAGGATGGGGTACAAATAAGCTAACATGTCTTTGCAGGTGTGTGTGTGTGTGTGCTAATTAAACAAGAGGTTTCATAAAGGTTTAGAAACTCTATTTAGTTGCCCTTTACCATGTATGTAACCGTCATAAAATTATTCAGATTCCATGTTGAGCATAACATTGTGCTAAATCTATTTACAGAAGAACAGAGAACCAAAATATGAATTTGTGAGATGGAGGACCATCTCAGTGCATTTACCCTTGAAAGTGTACACATTCTGCTTAAATTTTTTCAAGGTCTTTTGCTGGCTATAGAGGAAAGTAATGCAGTGGTCTTCCAGCCTATAACTTTAATACATAATTGTACTTTTCTGAGTGTAGATTCATTTAAATTTTATGAGGCAAGCTTTGTTTATTTTTTGTTCCTCTTTGTTTCAGAAAGGATATAGATCAGTTGCAGTAATATAATCTAAATATGAATTAAATATATGTGATTAAATAATAATAAACTTCATACCAACAAGACAGAGCTAAGAATTTAATGGATTTTTAACATACTGGTGTTATTCTAAGGTCAGAACCAACTTTAGTTAAAGAAAGGAATGACTTCTGCTGATTTGCTAATTTAATTGAAACATTTACTTATACTGTTCAAGCAAAAAGGAGTTTTTATTTTGATCAGTGTGGTAAATGTTTTTGCAGTGTGGCTCCTGAAAACCATTTCTTACATCATTATATAAGATTCTGAACTGGTTTCTAAGGGAGCTTGGCTCAAAAGAATCAGTAAGGTCAGTTAGGGAAAGACCAGTATTATCAAGGCATGGCTGGAAACACAGACTCCTGCTTAACTGGGAGAAAACTGTTTACTGTGATACCAGTTCTTACAGAGAAAGAGGAGTTGGCACAGAGGAATGTACTTTCACAAGTGTGTAATTTCACTGAATACACAGAGAATTTCAGAAAAGAAGTCTGTGTATTTCCCTATCTTCTTCCTACCTTTGATTTAATTCTATGTGGGGTGTCCCATAGTCTCTTAGTACCCGAATGCTGTACCCCTGTCCCCTAGGAATGATCAGACATACCTATAGCAGCTCATGCTGATTTTCAGAATTGCTTATGGGGATAAAATGTTCACATTAGAATAGGGAAACACAAGATAGAAACCCTGTAGGATCCAATAGGATAATCAGCTATAATAAATATTTAGGCTTTTTATTAGGTCAAAGCCACTGAAATGAACTAATTTCATGATAGCTATCAAACCTATACTACAGAAATGTCCAAAAAAGTGGCTCTCAACCTCCCTAATGCTGCTACCCTTTAATATGCCACCCTTCATGATGTGGTGAACCCAACCATAAAATTACTCATTGCTCCTTCAAAAGTGTAGGTTTGCTCCTGTTAAGAATCATAATGTAAATATCTTATATGCAGAATATTTAATATGTGACCCCTGTGGGGTTGTGACCTATAGGTTTATTGCTCGTAAAAACAATCTTATATAAAAATTTACTATTTTTTAATGTGTGTATGTGTGTTTTTGTGCATGTATATGTGTGTGCCTGTGCATACCTGTGGGGGGGGGTGGGGAGTGCATCTATACGTGTGTTGTACATCTAGGTTTCCAGAAGAAAACATTAAAGTGTTAGCTCTCTACTTCCACCATGTGAGCACTGGGGATTGACCTTAAGTTGTTAGGCTTGGCAGCAAGTGCCTTTACCTGCTGACTTGTTTTACTGCCCTGATGTTTACTGTTCTTTAGTATTGAGACATTAGTTATTCACATTAGAGGAAACATAGTTTGGGAAGAGTAACATCAGTAATATCATGAAGTTGGGATAAACCACAAGGATCATGTTCAAAATGCATCTTTCAATTGTACATTTTTCTTTAGAAAATGTTGACTTTTTTCATTGATTTGACTGACTCACAGTCAAATAAACTTAGGTGTATTTGTTTTACATGGTTCGCTGTACAGGAATGAGAAATTATTTCTTTCATCAACCATTCATCTGAAATTGTTTTGCTTATTAGTCAGTATAAAGTGTTTGATTACCAAAACACAACATATTAACATGGAAGAATTTATTGCTCAGTTTCACCCTATTGGTTTTTTCCTTGTCCAATATAGGACCATAAAAATCCTGAAGTCTGATTGTGCTGTAGAGTAAAATCCTTCCATGTTGCTATGAGTTCTTTAGGACTGGGCATACCTTTCACATTTGGCCTTATCTTTTCCTTTCTTCCAATTCCATCCAACTCACCTAGGTCGCTTCCTTAAAATGCTTACTAAGTCAGACCACCATTTCCAGACATATTTGTTTAATTATCACCTACTAATATTCTTAATCTATTCATGTATAAGTTAAACCTTTCTGATAGTGTTGGAACCACTCATAGTTCACTGAGGCAATTGTTGGTGATCCACATCACAAATTATTCATGATGGTTTTTTCACATTTGTGTAATTTTTATATTCCTAAATGATCATGGGTTAACAGTATTGTGCCATTGATACTGAGTTTATGCCGTATGGTAGTTTATATAAAATGAAATTTCTGCTCCCAAAAGCAAAAATAAAAAGTTAAAAGCTAAAAAGTAGGGTCTTATATGTAAACTAAAAAATTGTCACACAATTCCATCAAAGTAATGTGAGTGGGTGTGTTGGTCTTTAGCATATCATTGATCACTCCCAAAAGGATTATATCAAGATAATTATATTTGGGTTGGGTTTTGAAGAGTGAATATTAATAAAGGGGACAAATTCTACAGATGCAGGGGAGAACATAAAGTATTTGGGTGACAAATACATTGACTTTTTATTTACAATTTCAAAATCTTAAAGGTTCTAAGCACTGTAAGTTTTTCTTAACTCATTTCATTCTGGCCTTGAACTGATTTGATCTCACTCACCAGATGACCTCACCTGAACTCATGGCATATGAGTTTATGCTATTATTGCAGTTGTACTGATGTGTTTGATAAGCTGTTTCCCCATAAATAATCTAAAGTTGATCACCAAATTCCCCTGAAAAAGTCTGAGAGTGTCAGTCTGTCTCACCAATAGACAAGAGGTTGCTGGAATGTTGGAAGAAATTCAATGAGGTATGGTGGCACAGGGGGAGGAAATAGGAAATACAGTTTCTACCAGGCTGTGTAGGATATTTCATTGCCAGTCAGTTTGGACTTGAACCTACAGACATGAGAAAAGGGATATGTGAAAAGCTCAGACTGATATGGATTCCAAATCCTGCATCTGCAATTTGTACTGAGACTCTATCAGAGTGTCTTATGGTTTCTATTGCTGTGACCAAGACCATGATTATGACAGCTTTTATAAAGAAAAACATTTAATTGGGGGCTAAAAATATTGTTTTTATTTCCTCTGAGAGGGGATGAGATAAGAGCTGTATCCAAGCTATGCTAATACAAGTCTTGGGCTCAGTACAGGGCACATCTTTCTCTGATCGTGCTATTCCTAGGATGAAGACTGGAAGCTCTAGCCACTGTACAGTCTAATCTTCTGCAAAACTGAACCCTGAAGGCTTCATCTTTCAGTCTCTGTCTGCTAATTTTGGCCCAGAACATTTCAGCCTTTGAGACTTACTGCTGAATAAGCTTACCATTTCTAGCTCTTTCTGAACTCTTTCTGGGTGGTTCAACTCAGCTATTCTGACCCAAAGTCTTCTGCTAGCTGACTGATTTAATCTGGGTTCTCTTTTGGCTTCTGACTGAATTTTTCTGCTTGGCCTCAAATTAACTCTGACAATATGTTGTAATCTCTGGTGCTTTCTAATTCTCTGGCACTTTCTCCCTCTGCTATAAAATTGTCCTGGTAAAACTGCCACACACACTACCTACTACTAGTACCCTACTCTACTGCAATTACTATTCTCCTCTCTCCTTGTGCTTCCATTAAGTAACCTCTCTTTCCTGTGCTGTTCTCTGGAGAGTTGGGTATATCCTATCTCTGACTCATTTTGTCAAATATTTCTCTGATTCATCACTTTATCTGCCCCTCAGTTAGATGTCACTTCTAAATATCACTGATTCCTTCTATAAACTAATCTTACTTTCATTGTTTTGGATGAAAGATGTGTACTAAGAGCATGTCTGTATTTTAGCTAGATTACAAAGACCTAGAAGTCCCCTTGCTAGAGCAGCCATGTTGCTGTATTAAAATTCCTCTACATGGGGCTGGATTACAGGTTTAGAGGTTTAGTATATTGTGGTCATGGTGGGGAGCATGGTGGCATGCAGATACACATGGTGCTAGAGAGGTAGCTGAGAGACCTACATCTGGGCAAGCAGTAGGAAGAAAGAGATACACTGGCCATGGCCTAACATCTGAAACCTCAAAGGCCGTTCTCAGTGACATATTCCTTCAACAAGGCCATACCTACAACTCCTGTGAGTCCATTTGAGTCCATTTTCACTCAAACCACCACATGGAGAATCACCCAAGGTGAGGACTGTGTTCTTTTTGCTGATTCACATGGCTTTACCTAGAGAATATTGAAAAGAGTACTTTACACATACATCTTGGTTTGTTTCTCTATTCAATTGGAACATAAATCATGACACTGCTTATTGGAATGCATTCACTAGTTCTGTTCATTAGCTTATATAGCTATATGTAATTTATACTATTTTATTTATTGGCTTGCCTATAACTTTATTTGTTCTAAAGATTTCAGATATCTGGGTCCATCTTGTAATAACTTTATATTGACATCCATTACATAATTAAATACTATACTTACAGTGCTTTCATAAATTGCAAGGATCTGTTACAGAAATTGGGAAAATGGCTGGGCATGGTACACAGCTACAATCACAGCATTTCTGGAAGGTAGAAGTAGAAAAACAGAACAAGAAGAGTTCTTAGTGCCAATCTGGGCTATCCCACAAGAATTCGTCTCAGAAAACAAAACAAAACATCCAACAAAACTAAACCAAATGCCTCATTTAATTCTTACAGAGTTGAAGAAATGGATAGTACTGTGATACCCTTTTGTGAGGTGAAGATACTGATATTCAACAAGGCAGTTAAAAAGTTTAAAGACACAGAGATGTTGGCAACTAGAGCCACCTCAATTCATCGTTATTCCTAAATTATATTGCCTCTTGGTTGATGAACCCGAGTTCCATATAAAGCACAGCAGAATGATGAATTAAAATCGGTATTTTAATGAATGACTACCCTCTTTCATGACTTTCTAGGTTCCACATTGGGTGGAATCTCCACTGACTTGGTAAGAGCAGAATATGCAGGCATACTCTAACACATACATTAAATATATACAGTTGGTTGAAATATAATTTTAGTAATATAATATATGTGGTATATATTTACCTTTTGAATATATATGATTATTTATTTTTTCCTTTTTCCTTTATTAAATTTAATTTTTAATATTTAATATTAATTATAGTTTATTCACTTTGTATCTGGTAGCCCCCTCCCTCACTCCCTCCCAATTGTACCCGCCTTCCCTCATCTCCTCTCATGCTTCTCTCCAAGTCCACTGATAGGGGAGGTCCTCCTCCCCTTCCATCTGACCCTAGCCTATCAGGTATTATCAGGACTGTCGACATTGTCTTCATCTGTGGCCTGGTAATGCTGCACACTCCCTCAGGTGGAGGTGATCAAAGAGCCAGCCACTGAGTTCATGTCAGAGATAGTCCCTGTTTCCATTACTAGGGAACCCACTTGGACACTGGACTGCCATGGACTACATCTGTGCAGGGGTTCTAGGTTATCTCCATGTATGATCCTTGGTTGGGATATCAGTCTCAGAAAAGACCCCTGGGCCTGGATTTCGTGCTTCTGTTGCTCTCCTTGTGGAGCTCCTGTCCTCTCAAGGTCTTTCTATCTCCACCTTTTTACATAAGATTCCCTTCATTCTGCCCAAAGTTTGGCTATGAGTCTTAGCATCTGCTTTGATACACTGCTGGGTAGAGTCTTTCAGAGTCTCTCTGTGGTAGACTCCTGTCCTATTTCCTGTTTTCTCCCTCTTCCGATGTCCATTCCATTCGTCTTTCTGAGTGAGGACTAATCATCTTATCCAGGGTCCTCCTTGTTGTTTAGCTTCTTTAGGTTGTACAGATTTTAGCATGTTTATCCTGTCTTTTAGGTCTAGTACCCACTTATAAATGAGTATATACCATGTGTGTCTTTCTGCTTTTGGGATACTTCACTCAGGATGATCTTTTCAAGATCCCACCATTTGCCTGCAAATTTCATGATTTCCTTGTTTTTAATTGACGAGTAGTATTTCATTGTAAATGTATCACAATTTTTGTAATCATTCCTTAGTTGAGGGGCATCTGGGTTGTTCTGGCTATTGCAAATAAAGCTGCTACAAACATGGTTGAGCAAATGTCTTCGTTGTGTATGTGAACATCTTTTGGATATATGCCCAGGAGTGATATAGCTGGGTCTTGAGCTAGCGCTATTCCTAATTTCTGAGAAAGCACCAGATTGATTTCCAAAGCGGTTGTACAAGTTTACCTTCCCACTAGCAATGGAGGAACGTTCCTCTCTCTCCACATCCTCTCCAACATGTATTGTCACTTGAGTTTTTGTTTTGATTTGCATTTCCCTGATGACTAAGGACATTGAGCATTTCTTTAATGTTTCTCTGCCAACTGATATTCCTCTATAGGTAATTCTCTGTTTAGCTTTGTACCCCATTTTTAAAGTGATTTACTTGATTTGTTGCTTTTTAACTTCTTGAGTTCTTTATATATTCTGCATATTAGCCCTCTGTCAGATTTAGGGTTGGTGAAAATCCTTTCCCAGTCTGTAGGCTGTCGTTTTGTTCTGATGACAGTGTACTTGGCTTTACAGAAGCTTTTCAGTTTTATGAGATTCCATTTATTGATTGTTGATCTTAAAGCCTGTGCTGTTGGTGTTCTGCTCAGGAAATTGTCTCCTGTGCCAATGAGTTCTAGGGTCTTTCCCACCTTTTCCTCAACAGATTTAGTGTGTCTGGTTTTATGTTGAGGTCTTTGATTCACTTGGACTTTAGTTTTGTGCAGGGTGATAAATATGGATCTATTTGCATTTTTCTACATGTAGACAACGAGTTAAACCAGCAACATTTATTGAAGATGCTGTTTTTCCCCCCATTGTATGATTTTGGCTTCTTTGTCAAAAGTCAAGTATTTGTAGGTGTGCAGGTTTATTTCTGGGTCTTCTATTCAATTGCATTGATCCACCCTTCTTTTTTATTACTATTCCTCTGTAGTACAGCTTGATATCAGGGATGGAGATACCTCCAGGCAATCTCTTGTTGCACAGAATGGTTTGGCAATTTTTGTTTGTTTGTTTTTCCATATGAAGTTGGGAATTGTTCTTTCAAAGTCTTTAAAGCATTGTGTTCGTATTTTGATGGGAATTGCATTGAATGTGTAGATTGATTTTGGCAGGATGGCCATTTTCACTATGTTAATCTTACCAGTCCGTGAGCATGGGATATCTCTCCATCTTCTGATATCTTCTTCAATGTTTTCAGAGATTTGAAGTTTTTTTCAAACAGGTCTTTCACTTGTTTGGTAAGAGTCACACCAAGGTCCTTTATGTTATTTGTGGCTATTGTGAAGGGTGTTGTTTCCTTGGTTTCTTTCTTAGCTTATTTTTTATGTTTTCAATTCAATGGCTTCTGCTGTCTTGAAAATACATCAGTAAAAATAAGTAAGTAAATCAATGCATACATAAATAAATAAAAAACTGGCGAGAAAGTTCAGCAGGTAAAGGCTGTTGCTTGCAAGCCTAATGACTAGAAGGTTTTTGTTTTTCCTCTTTATTTAAAGATTTATTTATTTATTATACATACAGTGTTTTTTCTGAGCATATGCCTACACACTAGAAGAGGACATCGGATCTCATTATAGATGGTTATGAGCCAATATGTGGTTGCTGTAAATTGAACTCAGAACCTCTGAAAGAGCAGCCAGAAGAAGCACTCTTTTTTTTTTCATTCTTATTTTGTATTAATCACAGGTTATGTACTTTGTATCCCAGCCGTAGCCCCCTCCCGCATTCCCTCCCTATCCCTCTCTCCCCTCCCTCATCTCCTCCCTGCACCTTTCTAAGTCCACTGATAGGGGAGGACTTCCTCCCCTTCCATCTAACTCTAGCTTATCAGGTCTCTTCGGAATGGCTAAAATGTCCTCTTCTGTGGCCTAGCAAGGCTGCTCCTCCCTCGGGGGGTAGGGAGGTGGAAGAGCCAGCCATTGAGTTCATGTCCAAAATAGTTTCTGTTCCCCTTACTAGTATACCCACTTGGGAATTGTGCTACCATTTGCTACATACAAGCAAGGGTTCTAGGTTATAACCATACATGCTCCTTGGTTGGAGAGACAGTCTTATAAGAGACACCTGTGCCCTGGTATATTTGGTTCTTGCAGAGCTCCTGACCTCTCCAGGTCATACTAACTCCCCCTTCTTTCATATGAT
>CM053763.1:14749035-14766313 GCA_028658305.1 Pachyuromys duprasi
AGCAGCTACGAACATAGTTGAGCAAATGTCCTTGTTGTGTACTTGAGCATCTTTTGGATATATGCCTAGGAGTGGTATAGCTGGATCTTGAGGAATCACTATTCTTAATTGTCTAAGAAAACAAATTGATTTCCAGAGTGGTTGTACAAGTTTACATTCCCACCAGCAATGGAGGAGGGTTCCTCTTTCTCCACATCCTCTCCAGCATGTGTTGTCACTTGAGTTTTTGATCTTAGCCATTCTGACAGGTTTAAGGTGAAATCTCAGGGTCATTTTAATTTGCATTTCCCTGATGGCTAAGGATGTTGAGCATTTCTTTAAGTGTTTTTCTGCCATTCTACAGTTCTCTACAGAGAGTTTTCTGTTTAGCTCCATACCCCATTTTTTAATTGGATTACTTGATTTATTGCTTTTTAACTTGTTGACTTCTTTATATATATTGGATATTAGCCCTCTGTCAGATATAGGGTTGGTAATGATCCTTTCCCAGTCTGTAGGCTGTCGTTTTTTTGATGACAGTCTCTTTTGTTTTGCAGAAGCTTTTCATTTTCATGAGATCCCATTTATTGATTGTTGATCTTAGAGCCTGTGCTGTTGGTGTTCTATTCAAGTAGTGTCCTGTGCCAATGAGATCTAGGGTCTTTCCCACTTTTTCTTTTAACTGATTTAATGTGTCTGGTGTTATGTTGAGGTCTTGGATCCACTTGGACTTTAGTTTTGTGCAGGTTGATAAACATGGATCTATTTGCATTTTTCTGCATATAGAAATCCAGTTGGTCCAGCACCATTTGTCTTTTTTCCATTGGATGGATTTGGCTTCTTTATCAAACATCAAGTTTCCATGGGTGTGTGGGTTTAACAGCGTACAACCACTTTTCATCTAACATGCTTCAAGGAAGTTCATCCACTTTGTCACAGTCAAAAAAAGGTTCAGAAGAAGCACTCTTAACCTCTGAGTGATCTCTCTAGCCTGATGACCAGAGTTTTATCTCTGACCTCCACATGCATGCTGTGGTGTGCCCCGCCTCTAAATACCTAAACCAACAGAAATTTAACTGAATAAATATATAGGTAAGTCATGTTTATTATAAAAACATGGAGGATTACAGAAGAAAAATGAAGGTACCCATAATTTTTACTCCAATCTTATTCCATAACCATATGGCCACTTTTCGTGATTGGTACATCTGCACGCACATGTAAGCTTGACATACAGCTTGCTCACATCTGCAAAGGCAAATGGGTTCCCACATGTATACATGGATATATGTATATCATCCTTTTAATGTAGTTGATTTAATAAGATTTGTTCATGTATATGTATTTTGGCTGCCACAACTGTCAAAAATTTTAGAAATCTCTTTGAAAGAAATGTCCAGGAATCTTTCAGCATAAATGCAGGGTCCATGCAACCCTGGCATTTTAAAAACATCATTGGTAGTTTTACTCTTTTGTGAGGTAAAGTGCATTTGATGACAAAATACTGTAGAATTTGACAGGAGCTCTCCATGGTTTTATGTGTAATAGTTTTTAGTTTCCTAACTTTGAGACTAGAACTCAGGACCTACCAGACAATTCCTTACCATTAAGATACACTTCAAAGTCCTAATTTAGGGTTTTAAAATTATCTACATGAAAGATTTTTTAAAAGTTAATTAAATTTACAGATGATGCTAAATTTGGGAATGTTAAAAACTTCTAGGAAGACAGATATTTAAAGAAGTTAGAAATGTGAAATAAATAGCAAAAAGAGTATTTGGATTACAAAGGTTTAATTTGATTGTGTTGGGAGACTATTAATTAGCACAGCAATTACTCATAGCAAATGAATGGAGAAAAAAAACTTCTGCTTTTATATTGTATCTTTAGAACTAAGAACACATCACAGTTTTGCAACTTTGATCATATATATGACAATATGACTTGTCGGTATGTTAGAAAAGTGACTTCCTAAGTTCTTGACTGTTCTTTTAGGCTACTGCGTGATGCTTTGCTCTCCAGCCAACACTGGATGGAACTCCTTTTCTTTATACCATATCATATCCCCACAACAACTGTGTGATGAAGGAATAAGTAAAATTTATTCTTTTGTTTGTTCAGCTTTTAGTTCCTATTTGAGTCTGATGATTTATCTCTCATATCTGATACAACATTTTCTTCTAAAATCTGAAACGTGTGAATTCACACTAAAATATCTGTGGATTCAAGTCATTAAACATTGAGAGTTAAAATGCAATGTTGCCCTCCTAACCTCTCATAAACAGCTGAGTGATTCCTAAAGGAGTCCAATTATGTAGCCTGAACACTGGCTGAACTACAGTCATAATCACACGTGCCTGGAGTTTGTTGCTGTGTCCATGGAAAGCATTTGTGAAATATCTATTCATCAGGCAATACTTAGTGAGAATGTGTTTAGCCATTATAACAAGGTATATGCAAATGTGCCTCCCATGAGGCTTTGCAACAAACATTTAATTAGCTGTACAAAGAAACAGTTAAATATACAAACACACATTAGAAAACTTGTCAGTGTGTACTGTGAATTTGGGGCACATAATTCCTGGATATCACTATTTAACAACATATGTCTTTATCAAATGCTTTTTCATAGAAATTAATGGTTTTACTTCAGAATTAATTTCGTAGAATTTCTTATATTTTTCTTTGTATAAAAACCATCACTATATGAGCAATATCCTTTGTATATTTAACATTGCATTTCAAGAAGGATAGTAAGATGTCAAAACTGAAATATCCACCTATGAAGTCATTACACAAAAGAGAAATTCCTAGTCATATCCCTTAAGGTGATAGCTGTCAAACAGTTATTTATCATTGTATATAAAAATAATATTGATTGGCATTTGTAAAATTGCTATGTTTATTGAGAACCATTTGAGGTACATTTTCTAGTTTCTTGTCCTCTAATATAAATACATTTTTCTCCTCTTAAAATCAAAACAAATTTAAATCAAAATAGTTTTGGCTTCTAAATGCAAAGAAAATTCTGTTTTGAATTTTGGTAATTAAAAATTCTTGCTTTGTATTATCTTGCTTTAAATTGTAAAGGCATTCTATAGAAATATATTTAGACGGATATTTAAATTTCACTTTTGAATTCACATTTAAAAAACCTCAATTTCATGATTCTGCTTTATATTTGTTATTCACACATGTGCCATAGAAAGATAACACTGTGTATTATAATGTAAGGACATAAAATCATATTCAGAATAGTTATTCTTTAAGCCTTACAAGAGTTTTAAGAAGTTATGAGAAAGACAGTAGCTCACAATTTCAAGCAAGTCTATTGGCTTTGAGCATTAACTTGGAATCATTTAGAACCATGTAGGCTTGCATTTTTTATAGCAATTTAAAGAAAGTCCTCTTATTTTCTGATAATCAGGAGTTTCGAGGTGTAGCAGCTGACCAGAGAGCTTCCCATTAGTTTTTACATCTGTGAAGCCCCCAAGGGTGGAAAAGAGTCTCTTAATTGGTGATTCTACTTCAGTAGAAACATGCATTTAGGAAATGAGACCTGTACTGTTGTTTTCACACCAGACAAACCAGCTCCTGTTGTCATGGTGATCTTCTACAGCGTGCTAGAGCCAGTGATGTGGAAAACAAGATGGCGTCTTCATTTATTTCAGCCTTTAAAAAAGTTGCAGGTATCAACACATGATTATTAAATTTCTAAAACTGTGTCTTTCGCATTACAAAAGTAAAAAGTAAACATTTTTGCTATTAATAAAATTTAGCTGCTCTAAAACTTCTAGAAATTATATATGGTATTTCAAGGTACAGAAATTATTTCCTTTCTGTTAAATGTGTCTTTAAAATGCTGCATTACCATTGAGCTATGCTTCAAGAAGCATGTCAGATTTCAGTTCATGTATGATTTCTACTTGTTTTGGAGTAGCAGCAGGCTCACAACATGTTACACATAGGCTCTACTGTGTGAGAATAAGCTGCTTCAGTGATTTCAGTGACTGCACAGGAGCTAGATCTACTGTAAAAGCTATCATGAGCTTCAGATTGGAGGCTGATGAACGATAATGCAGAGAAAGACCTGATCATGGACAACTAGGATAAAAAGCAGAAGCTTGTTATACATAAATTAATTTTTATACTCCAGTGTAAAAGCAAAGTCTGCTGTTACTCTGCTAGGTTTCTGTGTAAGTTAAATGCTTGGACACAAAGCCACATTTTCCATTTTGGTCCTTTCCACTTTTTCATTATTGATTTTAGACAAAAGTGAACTGAGACACCCTCCTCAGCATTTTTTTAGCATTGGAAGAGAAAGAAAGAGTTACAATGCAAATGCTTTATTACTAATGAATTAATTACCTGTAATGTGTTGTTATAGAGACTGACTCATGGTAACAAAGAAAGGCAAAATTTCCTCCACATTATTAGGTATATTTGTAAAAAAAACAGAGGAAATATTCTCATACTTTGAATTACCAAAGGCATACACGCGTTGATAAATTTGTGGTTTGCTCTTTTTATATTACGTTTGTAAAATGATGATTAAATGAAGTTTCATATACTTTTCTGCTTTTTGTATTATTTTGATGTTTTAATGAATAGCATTATGGTTCAATAATGAATAAAGCCATTGATGACATTGTGTATTGAACTTCAGTGTAGCTTTCCAAACTGCTCTCTGGAACACTTTTGATTTGAAAAATGTTGAATATGATTTTTGTGATCAAGTAGTTTTATAATACAATTAGTTTAGAAGAACTTATATTTTGGTCAACTATTTGGAGGGCCAACAGTGACTTGAATACTAAAGACGCAAAGAATTCTAAAGTAAATAGATCTGTTTAGCTTTTGACCATGGCTATTCATCTTTTCTTTTTTTATTTTCTTCTTTCTTTCTTTCTTTCTTTCTTTCTTTCTTTCTTTCTTTCTTTCTTTCTTTCTTTCTTTCTTTCTGTCTTTCAATAATTTTAGGGGTTTTGGAAACCCACTTGGGAACCATGATTGTAATAAGCGGAATTTTGTCTGGGCCTAGCATCTAACTTTGTTTTAATCTTGATTCTGGTAATCTTTATTTTAATTTAGTGTATCAGGGGCATAGGGCAGGGAATGAGGTAAAAATTAGCATATGAAAGAAAACAATTGACACAGAAGAATTCTGGAAACCACACTCACCAAGACCCACATACATTAGAGCATGTACATAAAACAGTGTAGAGGACACAAAGGACATATAAAGGTCCTAGTCTACTAGGTACATGTTTTATTGAGCTTCTAATCTTTCTCCCTTCTCAAGCCCCCACTCTCTTTGAAGTCCTTTCTCTTTTAATAAAGTTTCTGCTTCTTTGTCTATCCATGTATCCCATCTAATTTCTTGTTTGGGGAGACATGGATCTCAAAATTCATGTGGTCTTCTATTGAACTCCAATATCTCCAGATAAGATCAGCACACAGTCCTAACCCATATGGCTACTAAATAGATAGTGCTTATGCTGTAAGTCTGAGAAAAAGCGTATTTCATTAAGATTGAACTTTTGGCTGATTATCTAGCACACTTTGGTTAAGGGAATGGACTCTCTGGCAAAGGAAGAGGCTAACATTCCAGTTGTACAGGGTCCATGGTCTTTCCTTAGGAAGGCAGGACCATACTAGGACGTCGCGTTTACCTCTAGCTATGCTGAGGAGATAGGTGGAATAATCATTCCTTTAATGAGACAGTATACTTCCTCGACCTAGAGGAGTGGCCACAAACTGAGCAGACATGAGGTTCAGCTGTGTCTGCCCACCTTTCTGAGTTGACACTGTTTAATATCAAAACCGAAAGGAGAAAGATGACTGACCGGGCTCATCATGGCCAAATTGATTAAGGCAAGCAATTAATTAAAGAAAGATTTTTCTATTTGTATACTGGGGCTGCCTCCCCTGAAGGCTGGATTTAGGAGGTCGGCATTGGATGTGAGCAAGATAAGCTGTTATATAGCTCAGTAGTAGGGGGTTTCTAAATGGGGCATTTGGCAGGCAAATAGGTGCAGTTATAGAAACAGAACATGACCAGGTGGTCATAACAAGGTAGTCAAACAATAGGTAGTTATAATAAGCTTCTGAAAAAAACATAAGGTTGCAAGATGGTCATAACAAAGTTTGAAACAAAGACATGGTTGCCATTTCCTGGAACAGGCAGTACAGAATCATTTGTAGTTAAGGTTACAGGAGGGGTCTAGCCCAACCCTTAAAACACAGGTTTAATTGTAAATAGGAATGAGCCTAGTTATCACTAAAAGATGGCTTTCAAATTCAAGATGAAGCAGGATGATTTAAGAGACACAACTTCTTTTCCTCTCCTTTTGGTTTTCAAACAATCTGTATCTTGTTTATGTTTCAGAGTTTATGAAAAACCAGAAACTTTAGTCATAGCTGTCTAGGTTCATGCTAAGTGATTTGGGAAACTTGTAAACTCTTCAAACATGTCTCATGCTATCAGGGAAGCATAGCATGTATCACCTAGACAGAGATGTGAGAGGACAAATTACATTGCTTTAATAGGTCCAGTGACTCCTTGCATGTGACTTGTGAGTACTGAAATATTTATTTACCACAAATGACAGAAGGAAGATGGAAACTCAAGATGATGAGATACATAAAGGTCAAGGGAATTCTCAGGAAAGTGGAAAGGCCATGGTAAAATCAGCAAACCTGTGAATGACAGGGCTGAAACATGAGGTAAGAGAGAGGGAAGATAATAATGGTTCACAGACCCCACATAAGTGTTTGCAGAAACCAACATGGATGCCTGTGTGTAAGAGACTTTCTTAAGTCTTTCTGTACTCTTTGTTTTTCTTAGTGAGATGAGCAGTTACAAAGGTGTCAATTTACTGTGCATGCGCAATGTGACTTTCTGGCTTTTGCATTTGTTATCTTCCCTGTGAGAGCTGGCAGTACAGGCAATTCTTACTGATTATCTTAATTACTATCATTTTAATATATAGCACATTATAAGGCTTAGGAGAATCCAATGTAGAAACCAGAGAAGAATCTTTCAGCACCTAGGCAGAACCTATCCACACTTCTAGAAAAGTTAGCCCAGCAATATTTTAGCTTCAGCTACATGTTATCAAAGCTGGTTCATCTCTGATCTTAATTCTCAACCTTCTGTAGTATTTTTGCAGATGATTTGCCTCTTTGAGTCTTTGTCATATAGCCAACATTTTTCTTCCTGATTCCCTAGATTAAAAGGCCTTTAAAATATATATCTTAACTATCACAATTAGCTGAATATTCTTTCTTTGAATTGAAGGTGAGGGAGAAAGGAAAATGTAAAATTGCCCATGTTCCTTTAATATATGAACCTACAGTTAGCCTCAGTGTTGAGTTGAGGTTTTTTGTTTTGTTTTTGTGTTTGTTTTTCATCTGCTGCTGTCCTCCAAGCAGCTCATGATGTTTTCCCAGAAGTGAGAAGGATGAGTTATCCACACAAATATCCACAGTTACCTCATCATGTCAGAATCATGAAGGTACAGAAAGAAATCACTTTGCTATCAATAACCAGGAAGAGAGCTTTTGCAAACTATAGCTCAGAACGAAAACTTTAACTGTGAAGTAGTTGGTTTGAGAAGAAAATTATGTAGAAGGAAAATGTTTAGTTATTTGTGAAGATAAAGTTTTAACAATTATGCCTCATTGATTTAAATAAAACTCAGCTTCTGGCTTCTTTTCTACCAGATTGTATCCATGAATTATGGTTTTGAATCCAGAATAGAAAATGATGACAGCTGATTTTTTGTGAAGCTGCCCTCTTACAATATTTAATTACTTTGTCTTACTGTTTCTGATTTCTGGACATAAAGAAGATGGAGTTAAAAATAACTTTAAATCTAGTTTAGCTGCTTGCTTTATAATGCCCTAACAGACTCCAAGTGTGGCTGTTGACTCAGCTTCACCTGGATCCCGAGTGCAGTATTCTGACTATGGGGCTAATTAAAAAGGTTGAATGGCATCAATTCAAATTGGGAAAAATTACTCAGTTTCTGGAAGAGAGAAGTAAGAGTCCTCTTAGGAAAATATGTAAATATCAAAAACAGTTCTCACACTTCAATTCAGAGAAGGGTATCTTTCAAATGTTTTAACTCGACTCAAGTGCTGTGTATGTCTATGAAATATGATATTCTTTTAAAGAGCATTAGGTTGAATACAAAGAAACTTTTAGACTCTCCAGAGAGACCTTTCATTAGTGGTTCTTTTTACAACATCTGGCGAGTGATTTTTAATAAGCTGAAATTAGTGTTTTTTTCTTTTCAATTTTCTATGCTAAAACTATTAGGAAGATTACTTGTGGTCTAGAAAACTAAACAAAAGTCATAATACTTGCTTTGTAATTTATGTGGGATATAAAAGCAGTTTTTGTATCCTTAGGAAATTTGAGCACCAGACTGCAAGTAGCTCTCTTTCTGTACTATCCAAGATCCTGGGGTACACAAGAACAAAACACCATTGCTAACAGGGGCACTCCACTGCATCTGAGATTATTAAAAAAACTACCAACATTTTCTTCCTTAGATATTCCACGAGAGAGGTCAAAAGAGATATGGAGCCCTGCAAAGTGGTACATACCCTTAATCTCAAAACTCAGACCACTGAGACAGGAGGATTGTAAATTAGAGGTTGCCTGGGGGTATGCAATAGTAAAACTCTGCCAGAGATAGAGTGGGAAGAACAAGAACAAGTGAGTGAGATTTGTTAAAAACAAAACAATTTTCTCTTTAGCTCTCTAGCCCATTTTAAGTGTTTTACTTGATTTGTTGCTTTTTAACTTCTTGAGTTCTTTATATATTTTTGATATTAGCCCTCTGACAGATATAGGGTTGGTGATGATCCTTTCCTAGTCTGTAGGCTGTCATTTTGTTCTGATGACTGTGTCCTTTGCTTTACAGAAGCTTTTCAGTTTGATGAGATCCCGTTTATTGATTGTTGATCTTAGAGCTTGTGCTGTTGGTGTTCTGTTCAGGAAATTGTCTCCTGTGGCAGTGAGATCAAGGCTCTTCCCCCATTTTTCTTCTAACAGATTTATTATCTGGTTTTATGTTGAGGTCTTTCATCCACTTGGACTTTGGTTTTGTGCAGGATGATAAGTACAGATCTATTTGTATTTTCTGCATGTAGATTTCCAGTTATTAGCAGCTTTATTTTTAATAACGAGAAGCTGGAAACAACCCAGATGTCCTTCAATTGAGGAATGGAGACAGAAATTGTGGTACAGTTACAATGGAATAGTACTCAGCAATTAAAAACAAGGAAATCATGAAATTTTCAGGCAAATGGTGGGAACTAGAACAGATCATCTTGAGTGAGGTAACCCAGAAGCAGAAAGACACACATAGTATATACTCACTTATAAGTGGATATTAGACATATAATATAGGACAGTCATACTAAAATCTATACACCTAAGAAAGCTAAGCAAGAAGAAGGACCCTGAGTAAAATGCTCAATCCTCATTCAGAAAGGCAAACAGAATAGACATTAGAAGAGGGAAAAAACAGGGAACAGGACAGGAGTCTATCATAGAAGGCTTCTGAAACATTCTACCCAGCGAAGTATCAAATCAGATGGTGAGACTCATAGCCAAACTTTGGGCAGAATGAAGGGAATCTTATTAAAGAAGGGGGAGATTAAAGACCCTTGAGGGAACAGGAGCTCCACAAGGAGAGTACTAGAACCAAAAATTCTGGGCAGAGGGGTGTTTTCTGAGATTGATACCCCAACCAAGGAACATTCATGGAGATAACATAGAACCCCTGCACAGATGTAGCCCATGGCAGCTCAGTGTCCAAGTGGGTTTTCCCTAGTAATGGGAACAGGGACTGTCTCTGACATGAACTCAGTGGCCTGCTCTTTGACACCCCCCCTTCCCCTGAGGTGAGAGCAGCCTTATTAGGCCACAGAGGAGGACAGTGCAGCCAGTCCTGATGAGACCGGATAAGCTAGGGTCAGATGAATGGGAAGAGGACCTCCCCTATCAGTGGACTGGGACAGTGGCATGGGAGGAGAGGGAGAGAGGGTGTGATTGGGAGGGGTTGATGGAGGGGACTACATCTGGGATAGAAAATGAATAAATTGTAATAAATGTAAATTTAAACAAAACAACAACAAAAGCTCCACAGGGCAGCAGACATGAGAAATATTCAGACACACTTCCAGAGAGCAGTTACCTGTACCAGAGACTGTAAATAGATCCAAAATGAAGAGGTGAACATAAGAGCTGTTACAATGAATCACAGGGTCCAGACCCATGACTACCAGCTGGTAAGAGGTAAAAGTGAAGTGTTTACCACACCTTCCAACATCCCTGGCTGTTAGGAATACACAGGTGAATACATTTCTGCCAACAAAATCTAAGAAATGTCACAGGAAGTCACTGAGAAATGTCCTTCCCAAGACAGGATTTATGATGTATTTACTTCTTCATGTCATCCTCCAGCCCCATCACCCAGATTGTAGATGCTGTCATGTGGGCCACTGACACCCAGGTTAATTGGTCGATGAGGCATAAATACCTCAACTTTCTGATATTAACTAATACCATATCAGCTTTGGATCACCTACTATCACAGTGTTTGTTTTACTCAGGCTAATGTAACTCTCAAGTCATAATTGTGGTTCAAGGTCTCTCTAGAGAGTAGTTGAATCATAGCAGCTATATGAAGAGTTTGGAGTTATTTAATGAAGGTATTGCTAGTGTAAGTTTCAAATATAAAATGAAGTTTGTCTTTGGATTTATTTAAGGGAAGCTCTTCAGTCAATGGATGCTGACATGTTAGAGAGCAAAGGTTAGGTGTCAGAAGTGTGTTGAGCTTAGAGGTGATGCTGTGGGTTTTCTATAATATGAAGAGTTGAAATTGATGTATGAATGAAAAATTCAGTGTCATTTACACCAAGATTATACTTACTGTTTTAAATGAAGCAATGTAAATGCAGATGTAGGCATAAGGCTATTGTGTAATTCAACTACTGATTTTTTTATACCTCCTCCATATCTGGTTTCAATCCCTGTTTTGAGAGTCTTCATCTCTTTTACAAAGAAGCATTTAAACAAGCAAGTACTTGGTTGCTTCTAGCAAAGAGTTCACATGCTGTTAACTCACAAATGTTTCTCTGATTGTACAGTTTGAATGAGGGTATGTTCCTAACCGTATTTTTTTCTTCAAGAAATTAGAAATCAGATAAAATTCCTGATTATTATCATATGTCATGCTTAGTTTAATTGCCAAATTGAGGTAACTTTAGAAAAGAGTCTTCATGGTGGGTTGTCTTGATTGCCTGGTGGGAATATTCAGCCTACTGCAGCTAGCTCCACTCTCTGAGTTTAAGGTCCAGACTGGATAAGAGAGGAAAAGGCTCCCTGAGCACAGGTAAGCAAATGGAAATGTGAAGGTATTTATTTGTGCTTTTGGCTATAGATGTGATGTGACTTACTGTTTTAAGTTCTTGTCACTTGATTTGCCCACATTAGATGTAGCATAAGTGAGAGTTAAAGAGTTAAAAAAAGTCCCTTTCTCTCCTAAGCTGTTTTTTGTCAGGGTGTTTGATCTCAGAAAAAAAATTAAACACCATTTTATTTAACATCACAATAAAAGTCCTATCCAGTGTAATAAGGCAAGAAAACAGATAATCAAAATTCGTAAAATAAAATGTAAGGCTGTTGTTTTTATGACATAGCAAATTAAGGAAATTTTATGGAAAAATGCAATGAAATTGGCAAAGAGAAAATAATGGTAATGAAAAAGTACTGAAAGGAGAAAGCGACGTACCACTTGCAGCAGATGATCAATGGGAACAGTGGAAGATACCTTTTAAAGCAATAATGATAACAGCAGCAACACCAACGATAGTGCAGCCAAAGACAAAAGTACTTTAAAATAAAAGAAAAAACAACTGTTCACTTACAATTTTATAAACAAAAAATTAAAAACAATTTTCAAATCTTAAGGACTGAAAGATTTTACAAAAAAATAAAGATGTTTGATTGTCAGAAAGCCTGCACTGTCAGCATGGCAATGCCAGCTCCTCATCTAAGGGAAAATAATACGAAGTTAAAATGTGGATCCAGTTGGATACTGAGCTACCGTGGGCTCAGTATCCAAGTGGGTTCCCTAGTAAGGGGAACAGAAGGACTGTTTCTGACATGAACTCAATAGCTGGCTCTTCGACCCTCTACCTCTGCCCCCCCCCCCGAGGGAGGAGCAGTCTTGCTAGGCCACAGACATTGCAGCCAGTCTTGATGAGACCTGGTAAGCTAGGGTCAGATGGAAGGGGAGGAGGTCCTCCCCTATCAGTGGACTTGGATAGGAGGAGGAGATGAGGGAGGGATGGGGGGATTGGGAGGGAATGAGGGAGGGGGCTATGGCTGGGATACAAAGTACATAACCTGTGATTAATATAAAAATAAATGAATAAATAAATAAATAAATGTGGATCCAGAAAATAGACTCCTCATATGCCATAAGTGGAAAATGTAGAAGTTTTTATTTTCTGTAGTCTAAAAGTTTTTATTTTATTTTTTAAATACTGGTTCGAAGTGAAAGCAAACACAATGTATTTTGAAGTTTGCAAAATATTTAGAGATGGAAAGGTAAAGAAAAGAGTAGAAAGAACAGGAAGGAATGGAATGCTGTTATTTTAAGTTAAAGGTTGAGAAGTAAAAGAAGTGAATTTTTAAGCACCAACCCTGAATAAAAACAAAGAAATACTCTAATAATCCAGCAGTGAAAACGAACAAAGGATATTAAAAGTAAACAGACAAAAATGACACAGAAGAAAATAATAAAGCAAAACCTGAACACGTGACTTCGTAAAATGGTAAACATGTGATTAATTGTGTAAAGTTCAAAATTTCCACAGTTCAATCAAGAGGCAGAGACAAAAGATGAGGGTATGGTTCAGTGGAGCAGTGCTTGCCTGTGCGAGGTCTAAACACTAGTTTGAAAAGCCAAGTGCAGGCAGAGCTTGTGAGACAGCAAGACTATGCAACTATGTGTTACTTGTAGAAATAATTCTTCAAGTCTGAAGATGAAGGTACATTAAATTCAAAACCCTGGGAAAGAATATGTCATGGCTAAAACATTAAGATGTAAATTACAAAGGTGATCACACAATATAAACATAAGAATTTTAGCAAAAATGAATAGCTCTGTGTTTTCATTAGATAAGAGATAGTAATCCAAAGTATATGTGTTCCTTAAAAGCATTTTAAGTAATATGCTCTAGTAGTCCATAGATTTGAAGAAAGCAATAGGCAAATTCATTATTAGAAATCTTTCAACTTTCATTCGTTTTGTTTTGTTTTTATGACTTTTATTAAAAATAGATTATTTTCTCACATAATATATCCTGATTACGATTTTTCTTCCCTCCCCTCCTCCCAGTTCTACCCCTCCACCCATCTGCATTTACTCTCTTTTGTGTCTATTAGAAAACAAAGGGATAATCATGATATGAGCTAAAAATAATTGAAAAATATAAAAGCCCTGAAATGATATTATGAGATAAGACACCTCCAAAGCTTCTGTGGAGTTCTTTTTCCATTGGCCATTTATTGCTGAGCATGTGGCCTACTTGCAACACTAGTTTTTTTCCCCAGTAAGACTCCCTTGGAGGAAACTAAGTAGCTTTCAACTCCTCTTGGAGTTGGGAGCTGGGCTAAAACAATGAAAGGAAAGAAGAAAGTTTGGGAAAAAACTGAGTGAGCTGCTGGTAGAAAGGTGCAGAGAGGAGGAAGATGTCATAGCAGGTGGTCTGATGTAGAATTGGGCTGAGATTGGGGCATTGGATTTGGAGGAGGGAAGGGAGAGGTTAAACTAATCTGCAGAAAGCCTACCTCCTTCTTTGACCAGAATAGCTTTTAGATTCCCACGGAATGCCTGCTGTAGTTGGGGGCTGGAATAACTTAATGAGTAAGAGGAATGGAATTTGGAGAGGAAGAAAACTTTCATCTCTCAAAAACATTAGAATAAGCACACATAAAAATAAGCTAATAGAGAATAAATCAGTCTCAACCAACATGAAAAAAATTGACATTTTTTAGGTATTTGACTAACATCAGTGTATGTCATTTTTTTCTTTTTCATAGTGTGTATTCACTAAGATTGATCACAGAACTGCTTCTCAATAACTTTAAAGAAATTAATATAAAATATTTCCTTTAAGAGCAAGAAAATTATTTCTAAAACACCAGCAACAAAATTTGAGGCTGGGTGTTGTGTTACATGCCTATAATCCTAAAACTACAGTATTAGGCAATGGTGATAAGGTTGATCCAGAACAAGTTCAGACTAGCATAGCATCAAAACTCAACCCCCTCCCTCAGCCCCCAAAATTGTAAACTATAAACACTTAGAGGATAAATAATGGATAGTGTAAGAAAATAATCACAATGAAAATGGAAGATATTTTGAGTCCAATAGATAACTGAATCATGATATAGAAAAATTGATATAAACAAATAGGGTTAACAAAAGAAAATTTGTACACTATGTTCTGAAGTTAGAAAATGTAAATCTTGGATACATATATGAGTTAATGATGTGTATATGTTTATCCAAGTACATTACATGATTGAGAGAGAATGATAAGAGACAAAATAAGCAAATCCTTTTATTATAAATTACCAAAGACTGTATAAGGCAAAAGACTAGAAAAGAAAAGGAAAGAAAAAAGGAAAAAGAAAATCTTCAGTAAAATACATTTGAAATGTTTTAAACTTTCTCAGAAGAATTCTTTAAGTCCAAAGGGCTTCGCTGGTGAATTCTATTAAACATTCCAAAAAAAAGTCTACCTATCATATACTGTTGATGATGAAGTAAGTCTCAACTTATTTTATTAAACCAGTTTATTTGTTTCTATAAAAATAAATGGGTACTATAGGAAGGAGAAATATTGCACAATAATTTTTGTAGACACACACAAATATACTTAATAAAAATTTAGCACATGAAATTCAGTAATGTATAAAAAGTATAAGTGGTAATCATCATGTGGAGTTCAGCACAAGAACTCAGATTCAATATTTCATCTAGATCATATAAAAATCCAATAAAAGCAAAACTGCATCATTTCCTAAAACAACAAAGAGTAAAAAAACAAAACTATATAACTTAACTTAATAGCCATATGTTTAAGTTAAAAGAGAGAATATAGCTCATTAGTGCTTTTTAAATGTGTGTTAAGGCCCAGGTTTCATCACCAGCACTAGAGAAAACAGAACAGATCTTGACAAGCTAGTATTGGGATAAACGTTTGTGAATATGATGAATGGCATATAAAGGAATGTAGTGAAAATTGTAATTAACATTAGAAAAGTGTATACTTTGCCTTAACATCAAAAACAGGAAATAGTGACTGTTCTGGATCTTATTAGTTAGACATGCAGTGGAAGTCTTATCTAATGCAATAGGGTAAGAAACAATAGGATTTTTTCATTTATTTTAATTTATGCTTTCACATAGTTCTGCACATACCATCATCTTTTTCCTAAAAAAAGGTTTTCGTGGTATGACTATATGCTTGTCATGTGTTGATATGCTCATGTATTTAGAACACAGAGATTGATGTCATGTATCTTCCTCTCTTTCTGTTAATTTTATATTTTGAGAAAAAAGTCTTTTACTAAAACTGGACTTCCCCACTCTGGTAGACAGGTCGACAAGTAAGCTTCAGGAAATCTCCCTCTCTACACTTTTGTAACACTAAGATTATAAGATCATGTCATCATACTCAGCTTTTATGTGGGGACTCAAGATCTGGGGTCAAGTTTTCATGCATGAGTGACAACCAATTTACTGACAGTAATCTCTGCAGTCTAGTATACTCTTAAAGTATCTATACAAAAGTTTTAGAAAAAAATGACTCCCTGTGTGCACTTATATGAATAAGGAAATATATATATATATAAATTCTAGAGAAATTATTTTATTTTACATAAAAATTTATAAAACTCAACAACAATAAGTAATATTTTAATGAAACAATAGCCAGAAGCTTAGGCAGTTTCAACAGAGGGTAAACAAATGGCTCGTAAGCATAGGAAGAGATATTTCATGTATATTTGTACCTAGGAAGTTAACATTAAAAGTCAAGTAATTGTAGAGGATTAATACCTTACTTCTATGCCTAAAATATAAGAGATTGACAATACCAAGTGTTAAAGAAAATTTAAGAAGCCAGGTGTGGTGGCATAAGCTTTTAATCCTAGCAGGTGGGAGGCAGAGGCAGGCAGATCTCTGCAAGGCCAGTCTGATCTACGAAGGCAAGTCAACATTACACAATGAGGCCTTTTCTCAAAAACCAAACCAAACCAAACAAGAAAGGATTAGGAATCCATTTTTGTAATATGTAACAAGTAAAACTGGAATAAACATTTAAACTTTCGGCCAGCATTTTATTTTTATTCCCATGACACGATGTTTATTTGTGAACATAAGCATAAAGCAAGTGAAATAAATCACTTTTATAACAAGTGAAGTTAGAATTTAAATAATATTCTGGAATGATTTTTATTCCAAACATATTTATTATTATTATTTTTATATCAATCACAGGTTAGGTTTTTTGCATCGCATGCGTAGCCCCCTCCCTCATTCCTTCCCACCCTCTCCAACCCTCCCTCATCTCCTTCCTGCCCCCTCCAAGTCCACCAACGGGGGAGGATCTCCTCCCCTTCCATCTGACCACAGATCATCTTGTCTCCACAGGGCTGGTTACAATGTCCTCCCCTGGTATCTAGCCAGGCTGTTACTCCCTGGCATGTATTGGGGAGGGTTGAAGAGTCAGCCATCAAGTTCATGACAGAAACAGTCCCTGTTCCCCTTACTAGGGTCTTCAGTTCGACAATGAGCTATCATGGGCCGCATCTGAGCAGGGGTTCTAGGCCATATCCAAATATGGTCCTTGGTTGGAGAAACTGTCTCATATAAGACCCCTGTGCCCTGCTCAGTTTGGTCTTTGTGGAACTCTTGTTCTCCCCAAGTCTTACTAACTTCCCCTATTTTTATTATTACTTCCCGCCCTCTGCCCAGGGCTTAATTGTGAGTCTTAATATCTGCTTTGCTACCTTGCTATACTGATTCTTTCATAGGTCCTCTTTGGTATGCTCCTTTCCTGTTGCTTGTTTTCTCCTCCATTCAATGTCCAACCTATTAGTTCATCTAAATGAGCATTGATCATAACAACCTGGGTCCTCCTTCTTGTATATCTTCCCTAGGTGTATATATTTCAGCATGACCTTCCTATCCTATAGGTTTAT
>CM053763.1:14766813-14800045 GCA_028658305.1 Pachyuromys duprasi
TCCTGTTGGAATTTTCCTTTGATGAGAAGGAAGTGCCCCTCCTCATCTTTCTTGATTTTCTTTGGTTGAAAGTCTATCTTATTAGATACTAAGATTGCTACTCCAGCTTGTTTTCTGGGTCCATATGCTTGGAAAATGGTTTTCCAGCCCTTTACTCTGAGGTAGTGTTTATCTTTCTTGCATAGGTGTGTTTCTTGGATGCAGCAGAATGTAGGATCCTGTTTCCGCACCCATTCTGTTAGTCTGTGTCTTTTTATTGGAGAGTTGAGTCCATTGATGTTGATAGATAATAGTGACCAATGAGTGTTAGTTCCTCTTATTGTGAAGTTGGTGGTCTTACTGTGATTCATTGCTTTTTTGTTGTAGTTGTCGTTGGGAAATTATCTGTATCCTATGGTTTCTTTGGTGTAGTTGTTTCCATTGGACTGAAGTTTTCCTTCTAGTTCCTTCTGTTGGGCTGGGTTGCTGTGTAGGTATTGCATGAATTTTGTTTTGTCATGGAAAATTTTGTTTTCTCCATCTATGTTGATTGAAAGCTTTGCTGGGTATAGTAGTTTTGGTTGGCATCTGTGTTCCCTTAAAGACTGCATGACTTCTGCCCAAGCCCTTCTGGCTTTCATAGTTTCTGATGAGAAGTCTGGTGTGATTCTGATCGCTCTTCCTTCATATGTTACTTGACCCTTTTCCCTTGCTGCCTTTAATATTTTTTCTTTGTTTTGTAGGTTTAGCGTTTTGACTATGATGTGACGAGAGGTATTTCTTTTCTGGTCTAGTCTATTTGGTGTTCTGTAGCCTTCTTGTATGTTGATGGACATTTCTTTTTTTAAGTAGGAAAAATTTTCTTCTATGATTTTCTTAAAAATATTTTCCGGTCCTTGGAGCCTGGAGTCTTCTTTTTCATCTATTCCAATTATTCTTAGGTTTTGTCCTTTGATGGCATCCTTAATTTCTTGGATGTTTTGTGCTTGGGACTTTTCTGATTTTCTTTTTTCCTTGAGTGAGGAGTCCATTACAGCCAGCATATCCTTAGCTCCCAATATTCTCTCGTCCATCTCTTGTATTCTATTGGTGATGCTTACCTCTGTGGTTCCTGATATTTTCTCTAAGTTCTACAGTTCCAGATTCTTCTCCTGTTGTGTCTTCTTTATAGTTTCTAATTCTGTTTTCATGCTTTGTACTGTTTCCTCCAACTGATTGACTGTGTTTCCTATATTGGTTGTTTCCTCTCTGTTTATCTTTAATTGTTCCTCTATGTGGACAGTTAAATTCTTCTCCATTTCTTTGAGGGCCTTGTTCATTTCCTCTTTTTTCTCTCTTTTTGTTCCTCTAATATCTGCATAATCATAGCTTTAACATAATTTTTCTGTGTCTCCACTGAATTAAAATCTCCACTGCTTATGGGTGTTTCTGGTGGGGTCATGGTGTCCTGATTTTTGTTGGGTGAGTTCTTTAGCCGATTTCTGGGCATTTGTTTATATACAATCAAGGAGCTGTTTGTGCTTTAAGGCTGAACTTCAGACTGGAACCGTCAATCTCTTGTGTCAGGAATATTCTCCAAGAGGATCAGGGAGTTCCGGTGGTTTGTTAGTGTGTGTTCGTTTCTCAGTTGAACTCTGTTGTGGGCATTGTGTGCCCAGCTTTGTGCTCTGTGCTAGAAGCTGTGAGCACTGCAGCCTGGTCAACCTTCTGTTCTGGAGGCTCTGTTCCTCACTCTGTGCTAGATGTTTAGTGTCCTGTTTTGAGATGTCAGCTGGGGACTCTGTGCTCTGCCCTGGGCTTGCTGCTAAGGGCTCTCCCCTGGACTGGAGACTTGGCACCCCCTTCTGGGCCAGGGGCTGTGCACCACTGTCTGAGATGATATTTGGGGCACACACAGTGGTTTGAGTTGGTTGTAGGTGTTACCGAGTGGTGTGTACCCGCTGTATGCAGGCCTGTCTGAAATGGTGCCCAAGGCCTTCTCAGACCGGCCCGTGGACACACACACACACACACACACACACACACACACGGACTGAGGTGGTTGCTGGCAGACCTGCACTTGCAGGCCGGTTAAAACTGTCTCCTAGGCCCTCTCAGTCTGAGGTGTTTCCGGCTGAATGCCTGCCGATTGAAGCAGAACCTGGTTCCTTCCCAGACTGGCCTGTGAACACACACACACACACAGACACACACAGCCCCCCCCCCCCCCCCCACGGACTGAGGTGGTTTCCGGCAGACGTGATTAGTGTGTGCCTGCTGTATGCCCGCTGGGTCTTTCTCTGACTCGCCCGTGGATTCAGACACAGACTGAGGTGGTTATTGGCGGACTCGCAGTGTGCAGGTATGTCAATATGGTAGCTGGTTCCTCCTCCGTCTGGCCCAGATGCTGTGAGACCCAGTCTGGTATTGGGGCTGCAGGCGCCCAGTGCGGCTGCTCGTTCAGATCAGAGCTGTGTCACCTGGAGATTTTTCCGGGGAATAACTGGGTGTCCCTAGGATTTTCCCACTTGATTTTCTCGCCATAGGAGTTCCGCTCACCTGGAAATCACAAATGCTGGTGTTTTAGGTCCCAGAGTTCAGTCTCCTGGTCGCTGCGTTGTTTCTGCTGTCCTACTCCTCAGACATGGTGTCCTCTCCTGGCAGCCATCTTGGATCTCGGGCAGCATTTTTTTTTAAAGTCAAGCATATCAATTACTATGAAAGTCTGTCAAATATTCATTGAGCAACATGTTTTGTGATTGTTAAGTTTGTCGTGTTGTTGCTACCTGTGCAGCCAGGGAGCTCTGTGACTGGTGTAGCTGGTCTGGAGCAAGAGTATGGTTGAGAGGTGTCCAAATGCCAGAAATCTTCTCTTGAGATGGGCAGGAGCTGGAATGCTCCCTCCCTGCCCTGGGTAGCCTTATGGTGCCCACTTCTGCCACCCTTGAGGTGGTCACATAGTCTGGAATCCAGGTTATTGGTTAAATTTCCTCTTTTCTTATTAGGTCACGTCCAACAACCCTCTGGAATTGTTCTTCTTGAAAATAAAGCATTCCTAGTATCTTGGCCCTTGCCAATGATGTCCCCCCCCAAATAAACCTTCTATTTGCTTCTCAAATGTTGAAATAGCTTCTGTTCCCCCAAATTAAATGAGCTGCCTTACTGAAGCTGTCTCCCCAGAAGGCTGTTTCTTGAGTGCTCAACACCCACTGAGAATGTGTTGCACCCACCCTGCCTGGCTTCACTCCCTCCAGTACAGCTCAGTGCAACAAGCCCTGGATATCGTGAGGGATTAACCAGGTGGGAAAACAGTCTCAATGAGAAACTATCTCAATGGTTTAGACTGTGGGAATGTGTGTAGATCTCTGTTATAGAATTAATGGAATTATTCATGTGGGAAGTCTTAGCCAACTGGACAGCACCAAATCTTAGGCAAGGGGTCCTGAATTATTTTCCAGTAGAGAAGCTGAGCCAAGAACTAGGAAACAAGAAGACAAGCAAGCAAGCATGTTATGTCTTTCTTTCTCTCTGAGCTTGAATGTATGTGTATGTGATGTGATCAGCTGTCTCAAGTCCCTTCTACTTTCCTAATCTGGTGGATCATAAACTGGAATTATAAAATGAATAAACCTCTTTTCTTCTACATTTTTTCTCTCTCAGGATATATATTCAAAACAATAAAAATGAATCCGAGACATGACCAAAATAAATAAATAATTAAACAAACAAACAGACAAACTTCCACACTAAAATTTATATTAGATTTACTTACTTTAGATTCAGGCAATTCGTCAAGTAAATGGGTTTTATTCTGGGTACCATTTCACTGACATCTTTTCTTATCATCTAATTATCCTTTTTCCAACTTGCATTAAGTTCAATTTGTTTCTTTTTCTTTTTATCTAGTTTCCTTGCTGGAAACTTCATTTTTATGCCATTTTGCTTTTCTAGTACTCTCCTTTAATGGGATATATATATATATTTTTCAATACTGATATTACACAATATCTATAAGTTTAGTTGTTTTATTTGAGACAAATGTTTTTTCAGTGTCTCTTGTGGTACATTTTGATACATGTATTATTTGGAAGTTTCCCAGCTCTCTTTCTGTTATTGATTTCTACTTTAATTACCTGTTACCTGACAATATAATTTATATTATTTTGTACTTTTAAAAATGTAAATGTGTGCTTCATAGCTTGAATATGATCCATCTTGGAGAACATTTCATGTGATATTGAGAAGAATGTGTGTTTGGCAGCTGTTGGAAAGAATATTCAAATTGATTGATGTTGCTGTTCAGGTCAACGACATCCTTACTGATTTTCTGCCTATTTGATCTATCAATTGCTGACAGAAGGCCGTTGAAGTCCCTGAACATAATAGTGGCCTTGTCTGCCTTCCCTTCAGATCTATCAGCTTCATGCTCAATTGTTACTATGAAGTTTTTGCTTCTTTTGTTTTTTGTTTTTAGAGAATTGACTTGTTTTTTATGATTCCCTCTTGTTTTCGAGTCTACTATTTTTTTCCAGCTTTTATTTTCCTTCCACAGTTTTTCTTGCTTTGGTGTCTGTAGAGGAGCTCAGGACCACTCAGTGGTAGCTCCCACCACTCTGTACCCTGCACTGTGGGAGCTGCTGACCGGAACTCAGTGGCTGGCTGGGCACTCCAGTATTCAGTAGGGAATTGCTGAATGGGTACAGAGGGCACCTCACACCCTCAGACCGGTCTGCCACCTCTGGGTAGCACCAGTGAACTCAGGAGCTGGCTCAGTCCATTCGCCCTGGAATTCCTCCTTGGTCACCACCTTCTTAGCAGCAACCTGCTTCTTTTTCTCAATCTCTTCTGGGTCTCTGTAGAAGTAAATTCTGGCATGCTCTCCCATGGGTGCTCATGGGATATAGTGCCATGAATGCGGAGTATTTCCCGGGCCAGCATCCACCATATCAGAGCCACTGAGCGAGCAACTTTGTTGGTACATGGAATGGCAATGTCCACATAGCTCAGAGGAGAATCTGTGTGGCACAGAGCAATGGTGGGCTTGTTGACATAAGAGGCCTCCGTGAAGGGATGGTGGTCAGCCCTGGGATCAGTCCGCACTAGACGCCATGGCTCCCTGAAGGCTGCTTGGATCTGGTTAGTGAAGGTCCCAGGTGCGAAGGGGCCAGCAATTGGCGTGGCTCCAGTGGCAGCGGTAAACTAAAGCACAGCTCGCTGGCCAGTGTTCCTGGAGGAAACGAAGCTGACATCAGCAAGGTTCTCAATGGCAACAATAGCTCGAGCCGCAAGCAACAGCTTCTCTAGGTCCTCTTCAGATTTATGATGTAGATTCCATAACTCTTCCTTTTGTAGATTTATTGCTCCATCTGAAAGTCAAGCTTGGTGCCACCTAAGTGAGTTCCTGTGGCAAGGAATTTGATGACATCCTCCTCCTTCATCTTCAGGACATCAAAGGCTCTGGGCATAGTGTACGTTTCCGGTTAACTTACAACAGGAATCAAGAACAACGCCTTAGGGAGCCGCCCCTTGGCAGCGTGGAAAGTCTCAAGTCTATTTTTTTAAAAAAAGGTTTTTCTTTTCTTTTCTTTTAATCAGAAAAATGGTCTGCCTTTCTCCAGTCATATGCTTTTAACTACTGTTTGTTTCGTTTAAAAATGGGTTTATTAAAGACAGTATGTTGTTGGGCATTTTTAAAAGCCTTTTTTTTTTGATAATTTGTGCCTTCTTTTCCGCTTCACTTTGTTTTTCAGAATCAGAATCTCACTGTGTAGCCCACACCACCCTCCACTTTATGATTCCTCTGCCTTTGCTTCCTAAGTGCTCAGATGACAGACAAGAGACATCATGTCTAATATTTTAATCTTTTTGTAATCTTTACACTATTTGTATTTAAAATAAAAAATTCTACATATGAATTAATATCAACCATGTTTGTAATTGTTTTCCATATGTTACCAGAGGCTTTTTTTTTCCTATCAGTTCTTTCTTTTTCTTCTTTTGGAAGGGGCGAGGGAGTGTTGAAATTGTACAACACAACAGCTTTATTTTTTTAAACTTTCTATTGATTCTTTGAGAATTTCATATCATGTACCCCAATCTCACTCATCTTCCCTTCCCCTCATAACTACTCTCCACCCTTGCACCCTCCTCATCAACAGAAAAAATGTCTCACTGTGGAAGCTGTAGTGTGTTAGTGTGTCCCACAGTATACCCTTTTGTCCACCCTCTTTGCTTGCAAATGTTCATCGCAATGACTCCTTGGTTTGGTAGGAAGATTCTGGCTTCTCCTACTCCATCAGTACTGGAACCACGGGACTCCTTTCAGATGTTCTGTGTTGCTCTGTGTCATGGAGATGATGCAGTTTTGGATCTGTAGGACAGGCCCTTTCATGTACTCCAGCAGTTCATTGACAGAGTTGATGTTGAGGTGGGCCAATTCAAAACCTGTATCTTGGCTTCAAACGTATCTAAGCTGGGAAGCCCAGCTGCTCCCCTACTGTCCTGTCCTCAGGGCCAGCTCACAGCACCCCCTGCCACCAGAGCCAGCTCTATCTTGCTGCCCAGGCAAGGTACAGGACCTGAACTCACGAGTGGTTTAGCTGATGACCCTGGAGCCAGCTTTCCTACCTGCCATAGATGATAAAGGATGAGTAAGGGGAGGAGGACATCTCTCCCTGGTCTGTATCACCACCCACCAGACAAGCTGCAGGGCTGGGCACGCCTGCTCTCATACCTGGTGGCTGGCTCATGTGCACCCATGGCATCAGGATCAGCTCTACTGTGCTGCCAGGTGAGGTGCAGAGCTTACTCTCTCCAGTGCTGCAGCAGGTGAGAACAGGGACAGCTCTCCTGCTCTCATTGTTCCCATGAGACCTGCAACCAATGGTGAAGGCAAAAAAAAAAAAGGAGGAGAGCAGATTTCTCCCTCTCAATGGCACCACACAGCAGACAAGAGGCGGGGCCAGCTCACCCACAACTCCCACATCCAGGGTAAGCTCTACTGAGCTGCCAAGATGAGGTGTAGGACCTCCTGAGAGCTGCAGCAGGTGAGAAGCAGTACCAGCTCTACCATTCTGATGACCTTGGACCAGCTCTCCTGCCTGCCTTAGTTGCTAAGGGGTGGGATGTAGTGGAAGTTTTGGATTGTGTTAGGTTGGTATGATGTTGTTATAGTCCCAAGTGTGGGATGTGGGAGTGCTTTGTCCATAGCTGATGGCAGCCTCCTGAGAAGCCTGTGATCTTTGTCAGCTGGTAAACAGCCTTGTGAGAGGGTGACTGATCTTTGTGCCTCACCTGGTGAGGGAGGAGGGAGGAGGAGACTATCTCTCCCTAGTCCATGCCACCTCACTGGAGACAGGTGATAAGGCCAGTTCTCCCCAATTCATACTCAGGGCAGCTTATCAGAAACTCTTGGACTATGCCAGGGCGCAATGTCCTGTTGTCCAGATTACTGCAGCTGGTTAGGGGTGGAGTTAGTTCTCCTGCTCTTATGCCTCCAGGGCCAGCTCTACCATTATGCCTAGGTGGTGAGGCCCGGTCCTTCTGGCATAAGTATAGCCATTTTTGTTTCAGGCCCACCAGCCACATCATCTTAACTGATTGCTGATATAAAGAATCTCTGTACAAGTTCAGGTTGACTATGTTTATGTTCAGCATACTCTGTGGCCTTGTTGTTTCTAGAAATTTCCCAACCATAAGTGCAGCTGGCCCTAACCTTACTTGGACCAATTAAATTAAAGGTAAATTAGAACTGCTGGTCCAGTTAGCAAAAATAACTTGAGTCAAAACTGACCACCCTGTACTGCCATCCACCCCCCTCTTTGAGCTAATTGTGGTTTTTGCCTTTACAACGTGACCGTGGAAAATGCATGGATGTCACAGTTAGGCTCCCAAGTCCTTCTGTCACCCTGATTGCAATCAGTTTAAAAAATGAGGGCAATAAACCATCCATAGCGAACTGAGACTGGGCTCTCAGTGGTTTTAGTGGCAATTCTTGTACTATGACACAGGTAAGGGGTGGGGCCAGTTCTGCACAGCCCTCAGAAATCAGCTCAGAGCAGGGGCATCTACCTGCCCTTTGGTGGTAACAGACTACTGCTGCTGCAGGGCCATGGACCCAGAGGTGCCCCTTTCCTAACCCCTGTGGCAGCAGAGGCCAAGACTCCACCAGGGTCCTAGTTGGCATCACTCCCTCCTCACATCAGGCTGTTCCACATTACCCTTCAGTCTCCAGTTCTGCCTCTTTTCACTGCGCCCACATCCTTCTGTTCCTCTTTCCATTTCTTCACCATTTATTTGCTCCCCTTAGTGGAATATGGGGTCTGGAATTGTCTCAGGAGTGCTACAAATTGTTTTATATTATGGCACCAGGCAAGAGGGGGTCATCCTAGGCATGGTCTATCCCTCCCAAGGCCTGCATGGTGCTGGACTGGTGATCATCTCAGGCTAGCTCCCTGTCTGAGTCACAATGTTATTTTTAACAAAACTTCAATCACTCAATTTTACTAATAAAAACTTAGGAGCCCAGCGCTGGGGTGAAGGCCTAGAGAGGCAGGGAAAGCACCCAGCTCACCTTCCTCCTCAGCTGAAGTTCCAGAAGGAAAAAGAAGCGCTCCTCCTCCATGTCACCTCAAAATAACCTCAAACTGAATGGCCCTTCCTTCTACTTATTGTACATCTCTCTATATGCCCTTCTGACTTCCTCTTATTCTGTATGGCTTTTTGTTTGTTTGTTTGTTTGTTTCCTATGTTCACTCCTGTCACTTGGTTGCTTGTTCCACCTCTTGACTTATGTTTGAGTTTATTTTAACCTGTTACAATATTCACGCAGGAAGCTCTTGGATTAAAGGTGTGTGTTAGGGCTGAACCATACCATAACTAGAAAAAGTCTGTTTTTTTTCCCAGTAAACAATACAATCTTGGGGTTCATAGTGTGATCACACACCCTGCAATACCCCATCTGGTGGTCATCTCAGGCTTGCTTCTTGCCAGCCCCAAGTGGCCCCTCGGGAGGCTCATCTGTCTCAGACTCACATTTGCCTGGGACCTGAAGTCCCAGATGGGGTTTTTCCAGTCTTCAGCTTGCTCCCCTTCTGGGAACTTGCTGGTTTTCTCAGGCTAACTCCCTGTCCTGTTCCCTAGTGCCAGACTGATGGCCATCTCAGGCTTGCGTTTTTCAGGAAATGTTAGGCTACCAATTATTCAGATGTTCATAGGTCAGACACTGAGTGTAGACATATCTTCTTTCCTCTCTGCCACCTATTGACACACATTGCAGGAACACCTGAAATGAATTCTAGAGACATTTTCCATTTATTTATTAATTTATTTTCATTACTGCTCGGTCCTAGTTCCCTCCTTCCTGTTCTCCTGGTCCTGTGCTCATGTCCCCTCCCTCCACTATCCCCTCTCCTTCTTATCAGAGTAGGTGAAGCCCACAAGGGTTATCAACCCACCCAGGTACCTCAAGTCACAGTAGGACTAATCACATCCTCTCCCACTGGGACCTGGCAAGGCAGCCCAGCTAGCAGAAAGGGATCTAGTGACAGGCAACAGAGTTGGAGATAGCCCCTGCTCCCATTGTTAGGAGACCTATATATTGACCAGCTGCACATCTGCTACAAGTGGGTATGGGGTCTAGGTCCAGAAAATGCATACTCTGGTTGTTGGTTCATCTCTGTGAGCTCCGGGGCCCAGATTAATTGACTATGTAGCTATTTTTGTGGTGTGCTTGACCCCATGAGCTACCGCAATCATTCCCCCACTGTTACAGAGCACTCTCCTGCTTGGCTTGTTTTTGTCTGGGGTTCTCGGCATCTGTTTTTATCAGCTGCTAGAGGAACCCTCCCAGAATACAGTTATGCTAGCTTCCTGTCTCCAGTCATAGCAGAGTAATAGTGGTAGCAGTTGGCTCTCTCATCTGGGGTAGATCTCAAGTTGGGCCAGTCATTGCCTTGTCATTACCCCCAAACTCTGCTCCTTCTTTACCCCTACACTTCTTGTAGGCAAGACAAACTTTGAGTCTAAGGTTTTCTGAGTAGTGTCCCCCACTCTCTACTGGAAGCTTCATCATGGTACAAGAGATGACCACTTCAGGCTCCTTAACCTCTGCTGCTAAAAGTGTATATTCACATTACGGAATATGACTGACTCAGCTATTAATACAAAGAAATCATGCATTTTACAGGCAAATGGATGGAACTACAAAAGATCAGCCTCCAGGGGTTTTAGTTAAAGATTTTTAAGTGATTCTATTGTGTCTCTTAACATATGCCATCAATCATCATTCTTTACAAATGGCTTACTGCTGTATTTAGTTTACAATATATGTTTTTAACTATTATACATGTATTTAAAATTAACATTATACATTTTCCTATGTGATACAAGTACATGATAAAATATTTCCAATTATTCCCAAATATCCACTTTGTCCTATGTTGTACTGTCTTTAGTAAAAATTTATAATCACAAACACTGTTATTAACTTTAATTTTTGGTTTACTGCAGGAAGATGAGTACTTATTTTACTTCCTTTTTCTTTTTCTAATGATCTTTCCTTATGTGCACTGGTATTTTTATCTGTATTGTTTTCCTTGTCTTTCATTTTTTTTGTGTGTGTATGTATTTGTGTTTTCTGTGTGTGAGAGTATGTTTGTATGTAGATCTTCCCGTACTTGTTTACATATGTATGTGGAGATCAGACTACAATCTCAAATGCTGTTTCCCTTATTTTGGAGACAAACTCTTTCTGGCTTAGGGAATACCAAGTAGGAATCAATGGATGTCTACCAAGCCCTAGGGATCAGCTGGGCTTTGCCTCCCCAGTGAGATTATAATATGTTCCACTAAACCTGAAGTTTGTACATAGGTTTGGGGAAACAAACTCATGTCTATGGAGACACTTCCATACTGAGCTGACTTCTCGGTCCTTGCCTTATTTTTCTGAAAAATTTTCTTTTAATATCTTGAAGGACAACAGGTCTACAGAACACAATTTTTCTCAGATTTTATTTGTTTGACAGTATGTTTATATTTCCTTTACTTTTAAATGATTATTTTATTTATCAGATTATTTTATTTATTAATCTGCCCCCCCACCTCAACACCTTAAAGTATGGCACTTTATTCTGGTGTTCTTCAACAATCTCTGTTGTGATATTGGCTGTTATTATTTGTATCTCTTGAAATATGCCTCCAACTGGCTTAAGATTTTCTTTCAACTTTGAATATGCTGTTTGAAGGTTTAGAATTTGTTGCTGTTAGTTTTATCGTCCTAAATGTTTTTTTTAATTTTTTATTTATATTTCAATTTTATTTATTATGCTTTATTTACTTTGTATCCCAGCTGTAGCCCCCCTCCCCCAATTCCCTTCCAATCCTACACTCCCTCCCTCTTCTCCTCCCATGCCCCTCTCCCAGTCCACTGATAGGGGAGGTCTTCCTTCCTTTCCATCTGACCCTAGCCTATCAGGTCTCAGTGGCCTGGTAAGGCTGACTGCCTCCCCCCCTCAAGGGGAGGTGATCAAAGAGCCAGCCACTGAGTTCATGTCAGAGACAGCCCCTGTTCGCCTTACTAGGAGTCCATTTGGAGACTGAGCTGCCATGGGCTATATCTGTGCAAAGATTCTAGGTTATCTCCATGAATGTTCCTTGGCTGGAGTATCAGTGGCTATTAGACATATAATATAGAATGAACATACTAAAATATGTACACCTAAAGAAGCTAAGCAAGGAGATGAACCCTGGGTAAGATTCTCAGTCCTCATTCAGAAAGGCAAACAGGATAGACATCAGAAGAGGGAGAAAAGAGGGAACAGGACAGGAGCCTACCACAGAGGGCCTCTGAAAGACTCTACCCAGCAGGGTATTAAAGCAGATGCTGAGATTCATAGCCTAACTCTTAAATGTTTTTGTCTGCTTTTAGTTTTGGAAAATTCTTGGCCATCATTACTTGAGATATTCTTTTGCTACTCTCTTTTGTTGTTCTGATGTTCCAATTAAGAATAAATATGTTTCAACATTTTATATTAATTTTTCTGACCCTGTTAATTGCTCTTCTCTTTGAATTGCATTTTGGGAAGGTCATTTTGACCTGTCATCAAGTTCAGTGTTAGTTTGTTTGCTTGTTTGCTTTTCCTGCTTGGTTGGGTCAAATATAATGAGCTCATCTAATATATTTGCAATATCTAGTTTCCTATTGCAATATTTTTTTGTTGCTGAATTTATCTTCAAGTCTTTCTCAGTTTACACATCTGTGCTTTCATAATCTCTCCTATGTCTCAGGTTTCAATAGAGCTCATAAAAGAGTAATCCCAGTTATTTTAAAATATTTTTAAAATAATTCCAACATCTCAGTTATATCTGAATCAGATTCTAGTGCTTGTTTTGTTCCTTCAAACATTATATCCTGTCTTCTCCCATGTCTTACAACTTTCGTTGTGTGCCAAAGTAGGAACTGAAATGAAGTCTGTGGATTTATGTGATGTTTAGGGATGCAAATTGATATTACTTGAAAATGTCCATTTAACATTTGCTGTAACTTAGGCAGTGGAGGCTACAACTTGTTCTACTTTTTTGATTTGGTCTCCTGTTGACTTTGGACTTTCCTAAGTGTTATCAAAGTGAATCTGTGTATTATGATCCATTCACTGGCAATCCACTATTTTGCTAGAGCCTTATCTTTGTAATAAGGGGAACCATTTGATTATTTTGGGATTAAATCTTGAGTATACCTATGTCTTGATGCTGTCTATCATCCTTATGGAGTTTTCAGAAGTATAAGTGCCACTGAAAGAGTTTTCTTTTCATCAATGACTCTCCTGCTTGCTGCATTCCCTTTGTGTTTAAAGCTCTGTCTTCTTCAGATGAGACATGAGAGGCTGAATTAAGAAGAGCTTCCTTCTGTACCAAAGGTTCTGAAAGTGTTTTCTTTCCTGGAGAATCTGGCTTTCTTGTGAAGATGCTATAGATCAGTGATTCCCAACCTGTGGATCATAACCCCTTTTGGAGTGTGTGTGTGGGGGGGATCACATATCAAATATCCTCCATGTCAAATATTTACATTGCAGTTCATAACAGTAGCAAAATTACAGCTATGAAAAAGCAACAAAATATACTTTATGGTCTGGGGTCACCACAACATGAAGAACTGTATTAAAGGGTCTCAGCATTAGGAATGTTAAAAATCACTGCTCGAGATGTATTTTACAGCGATTATTCTTCCTTTGCTTAAGAAGAACCAGAGGGGATCTCATCTTTATCTTCTCATGTTTTTTCTTGAGAATGTGAAATGCGGTAGGTTTCTTGAAGCTTTGTACCAGAAGGTCTAGAATATAAGCCTCCCTCTACCCTTCAGGAGTTTCTGTCATGGTCATGCCAGTAATGCCTGAAAATTACCATTTTGGAGTGCCCAACTCTATATGACTTAAGAGATGTCTCTTCCATGCAAGCAGATCTCATCTCTGTGTTTTTGGATACATCTACCGGTCCTGATTTTAGGGTTACTGTTTGCTTTGTGATCTCATTTCTCCAAAAATAAAAAGGAAACCATGCACACAGTTTCTCCAGCTCTTTCTTACAGAGATAAGACGACTGTCCTCCAACTTGTGTCAGAACTATCACCAGAAGTTCACAGATCTGGAATAGGTTCATTCATAATTGGAGAATCAGCTCAAATCTCTGCAAATGCACATTTAAATAGATAAAAGCATTTTGGTATAACTATATACTGATAGTAATGGGATGGGGGAAAGAAACAAAAGCAAAAAGGGGGCGTGAATGGAAGCAAAGTGTAAGAATCTCTATGCTATCATTTTACATGCTATTTGGACATTAATACAAAATCTGCTTTTAAAAGGTTTTATTTATAGAGAATTAAAGAAGAATTAAAGAAGTTTTGTTCTATCAACAAAACTTCAGTAAATGTGATTATGATTTTCAAAAATGTAGTGTGAAATGGTATATTTATGTACCAGTAGTAAACACACAAACTATTCTGGGATGCATGACTTATTAAAATCTATAAACCTGAAGTACCTTAATACATGAGCGAAAGGTGAAGTGCTGTACAGCCAACAGTTGGTTAGTTTGTTTTTGTTTGTTTGTTTTCAGGACAGGATTTCTCTGCGTGGTTCTGACTATCCTGAAACTCACTCTGTAGAGTTAGCAGCTGGCCTAGAACTAAGTGGGTACCTGTCTCTGCATCTTACTTGGATTACAGGTGTGCACCACCACTACCAGGCCAAATTGGTTGGTATGCTATTGTGAGGACAACCATTCTCTAAAAAATTATTCATATATTTGCTGCCTCTTTTTGTAGACATTAGTAAATTAATATTCAAATGCAAAGAACAAGCATAGTCCTAAGAAAATCTAAGAATAATGTCAGGGTGCTTGCATGACCTTACATCAAGTTTTACAAAGTTAATATACTCAAAGAGGTACGCCTTGGGCAAAGAGACCATCACCTTCTAGGGTTTGTAATGTATGATAAGCTTTCCATGGCAATGCAATAAAACTAGAAATACACGATCAATGTGACAGAGTGAAAAGTTTACACCCTAAAGTAAGTTCCATGCCTGTAGTAGTTGTGTCATGAATCAATAGGATTTCAAGGAGAAAAATGTAAGAAAAACTCTTAAATCATCTGAGAGAGGCGAGTTTCAATAAAACACATAAAAATTAAGAAAAAAATAACTTCCAGACAGAGTTTCTCTGTATAGCCTTGGCTGTCTCAGACTCGCTGGCATTGAACTTATAATAATGCACCTGCCCATGCCTCCCAGAGTTCTGAGATCACAGGCATATGCCACCATGCCTAGCTTTAAGAAAATCTCAATAAGAAAGATTTTGTTAAAATGTTTAATCCTTTTAAAATGCAAACAACAGGGAGATGAATCTGTTTGCAGTGCATATAAATGGTGAACAAATAGAGTAGAACATAAAAAGAAAGCTATAATCAATAGGAAGTCAATCAAGCCAATCAAAAAATATTCAGGAAATACTTTACATAATGGACATGAATTTGTCTTTTAAGCACATTAGAAATTATCAGTCATGAGAGGAATGCACATAACAACCATTTGGAGAATCTCATACTTTGAAGATAGAAACAAAAGTAAAGCCCAGCATTACCAACTGCAAGCACAGATGTAAGTACAGAAACTACAATTCTAATGTAGTTTTAACTGGAGCCATTACTTAGAAAAACTCCTGACATTATCTACTAACTGTTCTCAGAACTTGTGACTTAGAATATTCACATCTCAATGTGTCCAAAGATAAATATGTTCATATTTATATAAACATGCATGTAAAATGATGCTCATGGTTTTATTATTGCCAACAGCTGAAAAATGGACTCAGCACCAGTTTATAACAAGCGAATTAATACATGAAAATTATTTGATACCATCATGCAATGGAACATGTAGATGGACACATCTCATACATCTACTATTGCATGAAAGAATTCAGACACACAGGAGTACACACTGTATAATTCCATGCATACAAATGTCAAAAGTATACCAAATGCTTGTGCTAGATATTATGTAGGTGGCCTAAGGAAGACTTTCTTTTTGTTCCAATGATGTTCCACTGCTGGATGTGAATGTTTTGCAGTGATATTCTTACTTAATAAAAATTCTCCAAGTTATGCATTTAAGATTTATATATTAACACTGCAATAAAAGTTTGTTACAACCTACTACAAGAATGTGAGCATGAGAAAATAAAGAATCTGGGACGGGATAAGAAAAATAACCTGAGAATAGGAGGATGAATGTGGTCTGCAGTCCCAAGAAATTACCCGAAAGCTTTCAATTAATACTGATTGCCTATGAAGAAAAGTCACTTTAAAACCACGCCCAACAGAATAGGTGAAGTTGGAAATGAATATCAGAGTTGACGGTTTCAGAGAGCTGCCAACAATGACGTTTTTGTCATTTGTCTTTCTAGGTGATATAAAGCTTATGCTAGTGTTGCTGTTTTATGGAGTCGTGGTTTTGAGAAATGCTTGAGACATTCTTAGCTAAACCATATGTCCAGTTTCAGCCCCTAAGCACTTCTAACTAAACAAGAATTTTCATCCCTACCTTGATGGAATTTCACTATCTCAGAAGAGTTAGTGTAACTCTAACTCCTAGATTTAAATTTGAGATGCACTTCTGAAAGATGTAATATTTTTGAGCTTTTCAAGCAATTTGATTGGTTCAATACCGATCTTGCCACTGGTTTACAGACCATTTACCTTAAAATTCCAGCTCAATTTCTGTATCTTCTATGTCATTTTTGTAATTGCTTCAACTTATTTAAAAGTAGTGTGAACAAGGAGAACTCTATGAAATATTAGAGCTCATGATGTCTAGGTGAGAATAGAGCTTCATTAAAAAGAATCTTCTATGGCACCTAAGATTTTTCACTTAATGAATTTGCATTTAATTAATATATTATCATGGTGTTTAATTATGACCTTGTTAAGAAATAGCCAGTATATCTCTCAGTGCCTTCACACAATGAATATTATCTTTCTTGCTCTTGGCACAGCCCAAGGCAAATCCAGATCATTCTTCCATAATTTATAAACAAAGAACAAAAGGGAATAAACCTTATTTTTCATGTGAGTCTGTTCCTATATTTTACAAAGTGACCCATATGTGACACAACATGACATATTCATCCTCTAGCTGTCCCTTTTTATTCCTCCTGTTTGGCATCTTTTCAGTTTTGTGAACCTTTCCTAAATTATATTTACTGTTTACAGACATTTTACATTAAAAAAATTTCCAAGATCAATTATTTTTAAAAATCTCTTACTTAGCAATGCAGAGTAATGTAAACAAAATACATTTATTTAAACAACAGACAAGAGATAATTACTTAATGTGTACAGGTGGTAATGACAGACTTTTGGAAAAATATAGCAAATAGCAGTCTGTGGAAATGAGTTTTCTTTCTGTGAGGATGATTTGATTATCTTTGCTAGAGCATGCGAAATTTTTCAGAAGTAAGGCTAAGCAAAATTCTAGCCAATACCTGAGTATTTGCCTATCTGGTGGCTTTTATTTTTAGATTTTTCCCTTTATTTACTTATTTAATCACTGTTCAGCCTGTCCAGCCCCCTCCATCTCTCCTCCCAGTCCCCTTCTTTCATTCTCCTGCTTCTCCTCGTCCTCAGAGAAGAGACCTTCAAGGGGTACAATCCACCCTTGCATCGCAGGTCACCACAGGACTAAATGTATCCTTTTTCACTGACAACGCAGCCCAGTCCAGGTAGGTGAAAGAGATCCAAAGGCAGGCAACAGAGTCAGAGACACCCCTCCCCCATTCCAATTGTTAGGGGACTCACATCATGGGAAGCTTCACATCAGCTACATATGTGTAGAGGGTCTAGGTCCAGACTGTGCGTGCTCTTTGGTTCTTGGTTCACTCTCTGTGAGCCCTCAAGAACACGCGTTAGTTTACTCTGTAGGTCTTCTTGTGGTGTGCTTGACTCCACAAGCTTCCTCTAGCTTTCCACTCTTCCACAAAACTCTGCCATGCTTGGCCTATTGTTTGGCTGTGGGTCGCTGTGTCTGTTTCCATCACCTGCTGGATAAAGCCTCTCAGAAGAAAGAATTGCCTCTTTTAGTGATTTCAGCCTCATTAGCCCTTCTCTGCTGAGAGTGTCAGCTAGGGTCACCACTGTAGACATCCAGGAGCCTTCCCTGTCCCAGAGATGCCCCTGCCCCACCCATTTTCATTCTCTCTTCTAGTCCTCTCTCCCATCATCTCCACCCCTATCTCTCTACACCCAATCCTAACTCTGTTTCCCTACCCTACCCTCTCTCTTACGCAGTTCCCTCCATCTACCTCAGGTACTTATTTAATTTCCTCTTTTGAGTAAGATTCAAGCATCTTCCCTTGCGCCCTCCTTGGCTTCTTAGAGTCTGTGGATTGTAGCATGGTTATCCTGTGTTTCATGGCTAATATCCATCTAAAAATGAGTACATACCATGTGTGTTTTTCTGAGTCTGGCCTACCTCACTCAGGATGGTGTTTTCTAGTTCCATACATTTGCCTGAAAATTGCATGATGTCTTTGATTTTAATAGCTGAGTAATATTCCACTGTGTAACTATACCACATTTTATTTACCCATTCTTTGGTTGAGGAACATCTAGGTTGTTCCAGTTTATGGATATTACAAATAAAGCTACTATGAAAATAGTTGAGCAAGTGTCCTTGTGTTACGGTGGATCATCTTTTGGCTATATGCCCAGCAGTGGTATAGCTGGGTCTTTTGATAGATCTATTCTTAATGTTCTGAGGAAACCTCCAGATTGATTTTCACAGTGGTTGTTCAAGTATGTACTCCTGAGACAAAATGCTAAGCAATCGAGTACTTGGTAACTCTTTGTTGATTGTCATTTGATTTCAACTTTTTTACCATTATAGACAAAGGGCTCAATAGGTTTATCAGCCTCTGGGAGATTGTGAAGCACGGAACATACTGAGCTACTGAACAAAGTCTACCATGGAAAACCTGTTTTCCTCTGTCAGTCTATCTCTAGAAACATTCTTTATCAGAGTCAGAATTTCTGTTGTCTGTACTATGTATGTATCTGTGCCCAGGCAAATTATCTCAAACACTGCAATGCTACAGAAGTATCCATGTGGGGACTGGAAAGAGGGTCATCAGTAAAGACCTTGCTGTAGAAGCAGATGGAGCTGGGATTTGATCACTTGCACACATAAACAGGTAAGCATCTATAATCCCAGCTCTCAGTAGGCCAAGATAACACTTGATAGCCAGCTTGTCTTACCAAATAGCTGAGCTCCTGCTTCAGCGAAAGAACTTATCTCAAAAAATTAGATGGAGCACAATAGAGAAAGACAGCTAACATTAACTTCTGGCCTCACCATGCACTCACACCTATACCCACATTGCCTCCTCCCAAATATTCACATAAACACACACACAAATAATTATTTTTATGCTCTCCTTCTTTAACCTTACCAATCTAGGCTCTATCAATTGCATTGTTTCATATGAATATATATGTATTTAAAAGAAAACTTTATACTCAGGTTTTGTTAGAAGAAAGAAAATCTGTTAGAGATCCTGCTCATGTTCAAAGTCAAGAGTCTGACCTCACAGGAAGATGTTAGGTATAATAAGGCAGTCACAATGACCTCATGTTGTTTTTAACTTTTTCAAATCCTTATAGATTAATAAATATTTATAGCTTTCATGCCATTCAGGGTTTTTTCATTATACAGAAATGGAAGCTGTTCTGTCAACATGGAGTGTGTTACACAAGGTCATTCAAATATTAAGCTGTAGAACGGTAAGTCTTTGGCTCCTAGTCTTATATTTATTCTAGGACAGTACATTAAACAGTAGTTTGAACAAATAGAGAGGTGGAAACCGAGAGGAAGGAACAAAGCAATAAAGAGAAGAGATAAAAGGTAAAAGGAAAACATGAAATCAATTTTCACTGTTCCGAGTGCCTACCAGGTACTGAAATCTATGTGAATAGACTGCATGCTATTTGTATCCAAATAATCAGAGGCTTAGAGAGAGGTAACTTAGCAACTGGTAGAACTAGAGTCAAGTTTTTCAGTTACATATTGCTTCATTAGAATAGCATAAGAGTGTGTGTGTGAGAGGCGTAGGTATGGCTTAGCAACATGTGTAAGAAGGATACCTGTTATAGTTTGGGTGTTCCCCAAGGGTTGATGTGATTGAGAGCATTGTCTCTAGGAAGGTATTATTGGGAGGTACTGTGTGGAGGCTATAACAGGCAGTGCTTTGTGGGAGGTTCTAAGTTCATGTTCTCTGTAGGACTTAGACTCTTGCTTTTCATAAGATGGTTGCTATAAAAGGGACAATTGTGGACTGGTCCAGTCCTCTCTTCTTCCTTGCTCTGGGTAGAATCTCTTTGCTATTTCAGGTGCTTCTGCCATTGCTAGAAAACTTGAGGCGATGTAAACAAGGGTTAGCTTGTGCTATGTCATTTGACTTTCTAGAACTATTAAACAAACCTCTCTTTTTCATTAGCTCACATGTCTCAGGTATTTCATTATAACCATTTAAGCTAATAAATACTTAAATATCTGTAGGTAGGAAAGTAATAAAACAATAAAAGTTGTATGCTGTCAATGTAAATATTTTAAAATATAATAAAAGCTGACACATCACATTACTGAATAATTATAGTCATTCATTCTTTTTTCCATGTAGTCTCTTAATTCAAGAAAATATTCATTTTAAAGCTATCATGTATAAACTTTCTAAAAACTAATCATAACAAACTTTTTTCACAAAATTACAGCCTTATATAGAAGAGAGATAAAGTTCTAGGCTTTAGAATGGGAAAGAAGATTACTACATGAGAGCTTAGTTAAATTGTGAGCATTCCAAAAAATGTATTTTCTCCACTTCTCTGTTGATGTTAAGTAGCAAGACCACACAGTAAATAGCTAAAACTATGAGTCACATGAAATTCTATGTATCTATGTTTTCCATATATATATTATATAGCATATATAATATATAAATTATATATTATATAAAAATTATATATATTATATATATATACCCCTGTCAAAAATTAGTTTTCAAATTAAGTAAAATATTAACAATAATTAATAATGAGATAAATATTATATTATACACATATCCTTGTCAAAATTAATTATATATTATAGTATATATTATATAGAGAAATTTTTATATAATATATATTATATATACTGTCAAAATTAGTTTACAAATTAAATACAGGAAAATATTAACAATAATTAAGAATAAGATAGGATAATGATCAAAATATGTTGTTTGTAAGAATACACATGAATTGATTTTTTTCTCCTGTACTTTCACCATTTTTAAAGAAGATACTTTATGGCTCATCTTTATCATACATAAAATGCCAACCCAGTTATTTTTTTCTCTGTAGTAATTATTGATTGTGACAAGCTATAGTATATTCTATAAGCAATATGACTACAAAGTGACTAGTGGGCAGGTTGCTTATAACAGTGCAGAGAGATTCCACAAAGAAGAACGGAGTGATTTATGACCTGTGTGAGAAGAAGAGAGAAGGCAGGAGATTTCATTAGACTACTCACAATTTAAGTTTTATGAATTATTTCTGGAATTTCAATGTAATATTTTAAGATTATTGACTACAAGTAATAAAATTATGGCTGGTGAAATCATGAGTGATGGGTGACTAATATAACTCTCTGTAAAGTCACTCAGGAGGACTTGATAGAGAAAAAGAACAAATTAAAGACATTGTTGAGGCTGAATCTAGAAAATTCAGATTTTGAGTGGGCATGAAAAGTGTCAGACTAGTTATAGAAGGCAGGACTGTCCTGAAAATGAGTGTGCAGGAGAATGAGGAAAAGGTCAAAACAAAACAGGCAGAAGAGCAGGTTAATTTGGAGACATTTTGGTTGCTAATTTATGTACTAACCGGAAAACCAGATAACATTGACATTAATAAAGTATATATCTATCTTTAACATTTTTAATATAAACATCCCCAATCATCCATTAGACATCTGACTAATTCCAGATGTCATCATCCCTGAGTTGTACCCTTTTTTCTTACCACTGTTCTGTCAGTTTCCTGGGTTCTTCTGCTACCTTTCCACCATGCCTCTCTTCTTTTTCCATACTTGTAGATTTTCCTAAGTTGTAGGTATGGCATCTCTAGATAATTAAATCTGAATTTTATTATCTGGCTTTTTTTTCACACTGAAAAGAAAAAAAAGACACAACCAAACAGGCTCCATGCAGCCATAATGGCTCACCACCTGCTTTATGACACATTTTCTAATCTTCTATGGATCAGTCCTCACTGATAAATGAGCTACACTGTCACTCCTTATGATGATATTATACTATTTCTCAATGCTGCTAGCATCACTGACCAGGTGATTCAGGGCTGATTCTAGCTGCTTTTGTTTGGGTTACCACTTGAAATGGTGCTATGTCCTCCTGGGGATTGCTTCTTATTGTCCTTCTGTCAATGAAAGGAGAATCGGCTTCAACTTGATTATCCTTGGCTCTTCACAGGCTGTGAACCTGTATAGGCTATCTGAACCTATACCGTAGCATAGTTTAAGCTTCAGTGTATTAATGTCGTCCCTACCTGGATTACACTCCACAGGTCTCCCAAACAGCAGGTTTTTCATGAATTAACTTTTCTCATCTATCACTGTGACCCAATAGCTGGGAGAAACAAGTGATGTGGAGGATTTATCTTTCCCATGACTTCAGAGCACTCAGTCAGTACTCTTGGCTTCCTCTCTGGGGTGGAACATGATGGTGGTGAAAGCACCCAACAGTTGATGAAATTGCTCTGGCTTTCTAAAGATGGCACTTAACATGCAGAAAAGCTAATGGTAGTGATAAGATTGGATAGGTTATAGGCCACAGCCCATATTCAATATTTCTGGGCTCATTGGAATTTACTTGTAAGGTAAAGAGTCAGTGCTATATCCCAGTGGCACAACATGTTACTAGCACACACATGTCTCTGTTCCATGTCCAGTGCTCTAAGAAAATAGAATAAGTCCAGATGATACTGCAGCTCTGAGCTGATTTCTGACATTTGTTTTTTGTTCTTTCTTGTTTTATATTTATAAAAATGGAATTAATTTATCTGTTTTAACATGTTACTTCTATGTGTATGTATACTACATAGAGACATGACTGTATGTCTCAGGTATCTCTGCTGAAAGTCTAAAGGCCATTACTGTTCTGCTCTCATGAGGTCCCATTAAAGAGCTAGGAGCTGCTACCAGATGGAGGCTGAAGTACCTGGGAAGAATTACGAGGCTTTTCTTGAACTTACTATAAAATACTATTTTATTTTTGAAGGGACTAGAATAATTACCCTTCAGTGGTAGTCAAAGTGTTGCCAAGTATAAGAGGTGATATAAAAGACATGGTCAAAAGCATAAAGTCACCTTATTCTTATTGGGAAGTTCTAGTTTGCCATATTAAAAAAATAAGTTCTCTTTAAATTAATTCATATTTAATTTCAAAGACTAATTTTTTTAAAATAAAGCTAAAATCCTCCACCACCTATGTCCAAGGTGAATTCAGCACGGCAGTTTAGCCTGTGATAAGGAGTCAGACACCATTTAGAGCATAAGACATGGAATTTGAGAGTAATTTAGAGAATTCACAGGAAGTGGTCCAGAGACTGATAATGAGAGGGGCTTAACATTTATCTCTGTTGCTACTTCCATGCTTTCCTTACTTTTCCCCCTTACCTTCCTTATGTGTTTGACTTCCTTACTCGATTGACTATTGCCTTTAAATTTTAAGAAGTCTATTTTCATTTCTGGTTCCTTATCCACTACTCTTATGCTCAGATGTTGCTATTCTTCAGTTTTCAGGTTAGATACTTCTTTCAGCTACTTATGAATCATACTGGGACCAAAAATTTGTTTTAATGCAGCTGGTGATTTTGGAATCTGAGGATAAATCTAGGGGGATAATGGTAACTTTAAGAGTCCTTAACCATGACTACTTTAATTGTAGCACAAATGTCTTCCTACCAACTGTTGAAACTGAGGAGCAGGATGTAAAACATTATAGTCCTTGTCTGCTAGACACATGCCATTTGTTTCCCAGAATTGCCTCTGCTATACGGACATTTTTTCCTAGTAAATATTTAGACATTCCAACATTCACCCTGACATATTGTCTTTACTGCTTAGCTAGAGAATGACACCTAATTCAACACGTAACCAATAGGAGACTTTGATGTTAGTATTTTCATACCAGAAATAGGCAGACTGAACTGAACCTGTGGATTGACAAGCCCTCCTAGAAAGCCTGGCTGGGGAAGAGCAGTGAATTGATAACTAAAGAACGTTGCTCGTGCTCACTGTACAGTGTTTATAAAAATATTATCAGTAGAGCACATTTTTAATCTAGTGAGTACTTGGCAGCAGTGCTGAAATCCTTTCCCGCAGAGCATCAAGAATGACTTTAAATAAACAGAGCCAGCAGCCAGGAAATGCAGACTTCAGCAGATTTACAGCAGTGAGTGATAGCTACCAAAGGCTCTTATCCCTGCTTACAGTTAAATAATTTACTCCTCACCACCATTAAATGTTTTAAAATTATCTCAGTGTGTGTGTGTGTTAGTGTCTATCCCACGTAATTATATCTTCTTGCCACTCTTGATGTTAAATCCTAAAAATGTTCCATGGTTCTCCCTATGTTAATTATTAGTATACAATTTGCCCATCAGTTTAACTGCTTCTTCCGGAAAGTCTTTAACCAATTAGCAACCAAGTACCACTAAATAAAACAGTTAGAGTGTGGCCTTTAACTTGAAAGCTATACAAACACACACAAAGCTGTTTTGTTTTCTGGGTGAGCTTTCAGAGCAAAATTTAACAGCATGAACTGTTTTCTGGGACTATCAGGAGTTTATTAGTTTTTTCATATGCTTTTGTTCTTAACATGTTTTAAACAAAATTAGAAATATAACATCTTTTGTATTTATTTATCTACAGAGAACTTCTATTTTTCTTATATTTCTCTCTTCAAAATGAAAACATTTATTTACTTTTTGTTGCACAGAAATACTGTCAAAATTTTGTATTTCCAGTTGTTTTTCTTAAGGTTATCTACGTAGCATTTATTCAACAATCTTTTCCTTTATTTCTTTATTCACTTTAAAACCTGATCTCAGCCCCATCCTTCCTCTCCTTCCAGTCCCACCCTCATGATCCCTGCATCCATTACTCCCTCTCCTTCCTTTCAGAGAAGGGGAGGTCCACCCTGGCACATTGGTCATAGCAGGGCTAAGCCACTGATGCTAACCAAGGCAGCCCAGCAAAGAGAAAGAAATCCAAAGGCAGGCAACACAGTCACAGACAGCCCCTATTCCTGTTGTTAAGGGACCCACATGATGACCGCAGTGCACATCTGCTACTTATGTGCAGGGGGTCTAGGTCTACTCCATTCATGTTCTTTGATTGGTGATTCAGCCTCTGTAAGCCCCCATGGACCCAGGTTAGTTTACTCTGAAAATTTTCTTGTGATGTCCTTGACTCCTCTAGCTCCCTCAATTCTTCCTCCCACTCTTCCACAAAACTCCCCCAGCTCGGTCTATTGTTTGGCTGTGAGTCTCTGCACTCTCTGAAGAAAGAATTAGAAGATATCAGAAGATGGAAAGATCTCCCGTGCTCATGGCTTGGCAGGATTAGCATAGTAAAAATGTCCATCTTACCAAAGCAATCTACAGATTTAATGCAATTCCCATTAAATTACCAGCACAATTCTCTACAGACCTTGAAAGAATTTTTTTTTTTACAAATTTGTATTGTCATAATCTTCCAAAATAAATAGATTCTTGTTTGTTACTGATTCTCAGTATGGCACTGTGGTTGGTGATCAATTAAATGCTTAAATGCTTATAAAGCATATTAGAGACATTATAATATTTAATATATGACAGAAACTGCAGATAGATACAATGTTTGGAATACCACACTTTAAATCTCAGATGGTAACTAATGAAACTTCTACAACCTAAGCTGATATGTAGTGTTTCATATAATAAATAATTTTTAGGGTGGGTTTTCAGAATTTGTGGCATTCAGTGTTTAAGGCTTCAGTAAAACAGGTATGCAATGAGGTTAACACCTACAAAATATATAATATAGATGCTGTATATAGACACACTGTGTAATTGGAATTCAGCATTGATAGTAGTAACAAAATATCTTAAATTGTATTAGTTAGGCTGGAGGTAGATATCTCACATTCCCTTCTTATGTTTATTCATATTTTTGCAAAAGCATATTAATTACAATCCTATAAAGTTATTTAAGCTATCAAAATAAGGAAATCAAAGCCATATTATCTTGAACCGTTTCATTCAAATAGTGTTCCTCTAGTTCAATTCTTCAAAGTTTATATCCAGCCACTTTGCTGAAGGTGTTCATCAGCTGTAGTAGTTCCAAGGTAGAATTTTTAGGGTCACTTATGCATACTCTCCTATCACCTGCAAATAGCGATACTTTGACTTCTCCCTTTCTAATTTGTATCCCGTTTGCTTCATTTAGATGTCTTATTGCTCTAGCTAGAACTTCAAATACTATATTGAATAGATAAGAAGAGGGTGGGCAGCCTTGTCTTGTCCCCAATTTATTGGAACTGCTTTAAATTTCTCTCTGGTTATTGGCTTGCTGTATATTGTGTTTCCCTGATCTCTCCACGACTTTTTTTTTAAACAAGAAGGGGAGTTGGATTTTGTCAAAGCCATTTTTACCATCTAATGAGGGGATCATGTTTTTTTTTTTCTTTTAGTTTGTTTATATGGTGGATTGCAATGATGGATTTTCATATAATGAACCACCCTAGGATGAAGCTTACTTGATCATGGTGGATGATGATTTTGATGTTTTCTTGTGTTTGGTTTGTAAGTATTTTATTGAGCCTTTTGCTTGAATGGTCATAGGAAGGTTGGTCTGAAATTCTTTTTGTTGTTGTTGAGTCTTTGCATGGCTTAGGTATCAGAGTGTCTGTGGCCTCACAGAATGAGTTTGTCAATGATCCTTCTGTTTCTATTTTGTCACATAGTTTGAGGAGTGTTGGTGTTAGCTATTCTTTGAAAGTCTGGTGGAATTCTTCCCTGCAATCATCTGGCCCAGGTTTTTTTTGGGGGGGGGGCGGGGGGAGGAAGACTTCTAATGACTGCTTCTATTCTTTACCTGATCCTGATTTAACTTTGGTAAGTGGAGTTTATCAACAAAATCAGCTATTTCATTTAGATTTGTAAAACTGTAAAATCTGAAGTTTTGTAGACTATAAACTTTTGATCCTAATGATGCTTTGGATTTCCTCAGTGTTTGTTGTAATGTCCCTTTTTTCATTTCTGATTTTGTTAATTTGGATATTGTCTCTCTGTCTTTTAGTTAGTTTGGCTAAGGGTTTGTCTATTTTGTTGATTTTCTTCAATAACCATTTCTTGGCTTTGTTTATTTTTGTATTATTCTTTGTTCAGAATTATTGCATTCAGTCCTGAGTTTGATTATTTTCTGCCGTCTACTCCTCTTAGGTGTGTTTGCTTCTTTTAATTGCCTTCGATTGGAGTTTTTCTTCTTGTATTTGCTTATAGTTATTTTTACATTTGTTTTATTTTGTTTTTCTTGGAATATCTTGTTTTCTCCATCTATGGTGACTGAGAATTTTACTGTGTCTGGTAGTCTGGGTTAGCATCTGTGATCTCCTAGAGGCTACAAGACATCTAGCTTTTAGAGTCTCTGTTGAGAAGTCAGGTATAATTTCAATAGGTCAACTTTGTAAGTTACTTAACCATTTTTTATTACAGCTTTTAATATTCTTCTTATGTTCTGTATATTTAGTGTTTGATTATTACATGGTGGGAGGATTTTCTTTTCTGATCCAATCTAACTGGCATTCTCTATGCTTCTTGTATGTCTATAGGCTTCTTTTCCTTCCATTTTCAAGTCCTGAACAATTTTATTCATTTCCTTCACCTGTTTAATTTTCTCCTGTATTTCTTTATTCATTTCCTCTTTAAAGGCCTCTACCTTTGATTGTATTTTTTTTGCATTTCTTTAAGCAATTTATTCATTTCTTCTTTAAAATCTTCTACCATCTTCATGAGAATGGACTTAAGGTCATTTTCTGGTGCTTCTGCTGTATTAAGAATGCTGAGGTTCTCTGTGGTGGAATAGCTGGGCTCTGGCATTGCCATATTCATCTGTATCTTGTTGCTGGTGTTCTTATGCTGGCCTTTAGTCCTCTGCTTTTCTCTGCTATTGACAGGCTATGTAAATGTGCTATTCTCACATAATGAAGGCTGAGTTGTGGGCCAGAAAATGGACTGCTGAGGAGCAGGTGCAGGATTTACCTCTGGTGGTCCCTGATGTCTTTCAGCCTTTGTCTTCTCTAGGTGATCCCTACTCATTCAGGTGGTCCTTGATGTCCATAGGCCTCAGGGAGTTGCAGGTATGGTTGTGGATGGCAGATAGAGTACATAGGGGCTTCGTTGTAGCTCACTGCTTCTGGGCTTGCCCAAGGGCATTCAGCAGGCAGGTGACTAGTCCATAGAGGTCTCACCTGTTTATCCTGGGTGACCCCTGGTCTTCTGGGATGGAGTCTGAGGTGTGAGCTGGGAATAGAGTACATAGAGGGATTGGGCAGGGCTCATTACTGCTAGGTTTGCCTGGAGGACAGGGAAGGCCGAGAATTGTAGGTGGAGGCGGATCTCTGACAATGCAGGCTGTGGTCTGGGCGATAGAGAGCACAGGAGCCTGTTGTAGCTCACTGCTGTTGGGTTTGCCCAAGGGCACCCAGCAGGAATTGAGCTGTAGAGGTTTCACCTGTCTGTCCTAGGTGGCTACGTGGCCACAGGCCTCCAGGGATGGAGGTTGAGCTGTGGGCCAGGAATCCAAATCACTCTCTGCTATATGATTAAAAATCTACCAGGCTTGAAATATACGTAATACTACCTAACATGTGGTTTATATATGATGTAAGTACAATGTTACTAATATTATTCTTGATATTGCTTTTAATGGAAGTCCAGAAATGTGATGATTAATTCAATGTTATATAAACCTACATAACAGCTCTTCTAAGAATACTTTATCCTTATTGGAGTCAGAATTTTGGCAGTATTAGTTCAGTATTGTGTGATACATCTACTGCTCAAGCAGTGTAAGAACACTTATATTCATGTTCATGTGAAGAAACCTTGGCATCCAAAAGTTAACTAGCTGGCTAGTTTTCGAGAGTGTGTAGATTAAAAAGTTGGACTTTGACTCTGCATCTGAACCCAGTGCACTCACTATATTGCTCCCAATAAAAACATAAAAAGATTAAGGTTAGCCTGTAATAGGACTGGATTTAACGCTTGATCTGTGTACATGGGGTTATATGTATTCTTCAACTCATTGTATAAAAATGAAAAGCTAAATATATAATAAACTTATAGAAGCTTTTCAGTTTCATGAAGTCCCATTTATTAATTGTTAGTCTTAGTGCGTGTTCTAATGGTGTTCTGTTCAGGAAGTCTTCTGTGCCAATGAGCTCAAGGCTTTTCTCCACTGCTATACTCATAGAGCAGTGCCTTATTCAGTCATCTTCAAAGGAGATTTCTCCTGCAGCATCACCATCACCGGCAGTTAGACTTTAAGGAGAGAGAGAGAGAGAGAGAGAGAGAGAGAGAGAGAGAGAGAGAGAGCGCTTGGAACACATAGCTCAAAATGGGATGCCTGTATCAAATCCCTCTGCTTACATTATAGATTTCAGTTTAGTATTATATTTTTTATGAGACTCCTGAATGTGTGAACAAGTGGATCTCTAATTTTTGTGTCCTCTCTTGGGCTTTTTTCATTTTGTTAGTTTGCCTTGACTAACTTCAGTGTGATGGTTTTTGTTTTATCTTATTAATTTTATTTTGTTTGGTTATCATCTCTTAGAAGCTTGTTCTTTTGTAATGAAAGACAGAAAAGAAGTGAATTGCATGGGAGGGGAGTTTTAGAGGAACTGGGAGGGGCAGAGGGAGGGGGAATTGTAACGAAGGATATATTGTATGAGAAAAATTGATTTTCAAGAAAATGGGAAAATATAATAACAAGTTAGCACGCACAGAGTCTCAGATAGAGTTCCCATTATGCCATCATACTAGAATCACAACCTGTTGTTATCTCTTGGCAGTATTGCTCACATTAGCAAGGGAAGTTCATTTGCCATATTCCGTTATAACACAAATGCTGACCTGTGAATCAAAGGATTGTGGTTAATATTCATTTTTATTGATGGGCCACGATATCACATGCATTCAAAGTGCATTAACTCAATGTACAACAGTAAATTTTTGTCCAATGATAGTTTCAGTTTTTAGGAAGATCAATCTAATTTTAAAACGTGTAATCTGCACATGTTGAGGGAAACACTTGGGCTACTGAATCTACTTAGAACTACCTCATAAAAAATATACTTAAGTACATACTGTGAAACACATACTGCGGACATTAGAAGTTGTAATGATGGGAAACTTAAAATATGGTTTTAATTTTCATGGTTTAAACAATCGATTTTCCTCTTCTGAGAACTGAAACAGGCTTTTATATATTCCAGTAAAATTTATTTTCATATTTCACATGGTGGCAGAGCGTTGTAAAAATTTATTATGATCTATCAATATGATAAACATCCCAATTTTTATTAGCAGTTATGTCCTCTCTAAAACTCCCATACTATTCTATTAAAAAATAAAGTTCTTACTTTGGCACTAAATTAAGTTGTCATAATTCTTCTTTCAAGTGTGAAATCGCACTGGTTGCTTTATCTTTTTAATTTAGTGTTAATCAATAGACTTTTATTCTATTTGAAGTGTTAGAGAAGCTACTCTGAAGATACTAACATGACTGCTTATTTGATTCCACAGAATGTTTGCTTTTTAATGGTTACGTATAGCCATGTTTTGCTGAATTATAAACTCACACTGACATCCACAACTGGACATGTTTTATTGAGTAATTTCTAAGGAAACCAACAGCTTAATCTCTTGAACAAGTAAAAAAAAAATAAAACAAAAAACCCATCTCTCTTCATTTGAAGCAACTGGTGAAGTAAGTTTTTTCTTTGACAGCACATGTCTCTCATTGAGTATGCTTAATTAATGTTCAGCTGCCATAATTTAGATGGAACTTTGCACTCAAAAAGAAAACATTGCTGAGGCAAAGACATGCTTTCAGGTTGTAATTTAGCAAATGTAACTCCAAGTGTGAGCTTCTGACTCTTGAGTTTTCAGCTCAGCAACTACCTCCCTTTGTTTCCTTCTAGGTGACAGTAAACCTAGTGATTCCCTAATGAAATAGAGCTCTCCTGTCCTACTATACTCCCCTCTGACATTGTTTTGTCACTTTTCCTCCTGAGGCAATTTAAAGACTTTTGAAGACTTCTGGCTTGCTTTCTTTTAGATGCACAACATGCACTATATCCAGCATTTCAAGCTGTTTTTTTTTTGTCATGTAATTAATAGAAAGCTGACATGTGATGGCTGTATAAATGGAATATATAAAATTATATAAATATAAAATATACATGAACTGTCTACATTAGAGACCATTGTGGTGTTATTTATAAACCATTATGTACTGTGAATGTTGACTTATTTTATTTAAGGGTCCAGGGAATTTTACAGTGAATCTTCAGATCTTGCCATTGACCCTTGAAATGTTACCTGGTGTCTGCCTTGAGTCAATGATGCTGCTGTTTCTCTTTTTTGTTTCACTGCCTCCGCTTTCCACTTTAGAGTTGTTTTCACCATTTCTATAGGTTTCCAAACATTTAATTTATAATCTACATTTTTAACTTTTTGATGATTTTGTCTATTTTTCAAATTACTACTACTTGTTACTTCTCTGGCAACAGCAACAAAAAATTTTAGTACATCATCTCCTGTATCCTCTCCTATTTTTTTACATAATATTTTTCTTAATTACTTGGGAATTTCACAACATGCACTCTGATTGCACTCAGTATCCAGTCCTCCCATGTCTGTCACCTTCCTACCCTTGTCCCCCCACCCCAAGAATAGGAAGAAATAAAAAAGAGAAAAAGGGAGGAGTCCTGTTTGTGTTCCGCATATACTCACTAGGTCATGGCCAAACTTTCAGTGGCCAGCACCCTAAAGAAAATTGAGTCTGCATGTGGGAATTTAAACTTGTACAAACACTTTGAAAATCAATCTGGCACTTTCTGTGAAAATTAAGAACAGTGCTACCTCAAGATCCAGCTCTACCACTCCTAGGCAACAACAGTAAGCTCAAGTAAACAACAAGAACATTGGCTCAACCACATTTGTAGCAGCTTTTTCATAATAGCCAGAATCTGGAAGCAACCCAGGATGTACCCAACTGAGGAATGGATACAGAAATTGTGGTACATTTACACAATGGAATACTACTCAGCTATTACAAACAAGGAAATAATGAAATTTACAGGCAAATGGTGGGAACTAGAAAAGATCATCCTGAGTGAGGTATCCCAGAAGCAGAAAGACACACATGGTATATACTCACTCATAAGTGAATATGAGAAATATAATATAGCATAAACATACTAAAATCTGAACACCTAAAGAAGCTAAGCAAGAAGGAGAACTCTGAATAAGATGATCAATCCTTATTTAGAAAGGCAAATGGGATGGACATCGGAATAAGGGAAAACAGGGAACAGAACAAGAGCCTACCACAGAGGGCCTCTGATAGACTCTACCCAGCACGGTATCAAAGCAGATGCTGAGGCTCATAGCTAAACTTTGGGCAGAGTGCAGGGAATCTTATGAAAGAAGAGAGAGATAGAAAGACCTGAAGGGGACAGGAGCTACACAAGGAGAGCAACAGAACCAAAAAATCTGGGCCCAGGGGTCTTTTCTGAGACTGATACTCCAACTAAGGACCATTCATGGAGATAACCTAGAACCCATGCACAGAAGTAGCCCATGGCAGCTCAGTGTCCACGTAGATTTCTTAGTAAGAGGAACAGGGTCTGTCTCTGAAATGAATGCAGTGTTTGGCTCTTTGATCACCTCCTCCTGAGGAGGGTACAGCCTTACCAGGCCACGGAGTAAGAGAATGTATCTAGTCCTGATGAGACCTGATAGGCTAGGGTCAGATGGAAGGGGAGGAGGATCTCAGCTATCAGTGCACTGGGGCAGGGACATGGGAGGAGAAGAAGGGGGAAGGGTAATAGTGGCAGAGAAGAAGGAGGGGGCTACAGCTGAGATACAAAATCAATAAATGGTAATTAATTAAAATACATTAAATTTTTTAAATATTTTTAAATTTTTTGTTATCAATCATAGGTTAGGTACTTAGCATCCCAAGCATAGCCCCCTTCCTCATTCCCTCCCACCCTCCCCAACCTTCCCTCATTTCCTCCCTGCCCCCTCCAAGTCCACCAACAGGGGAGGACCTCCTTCCCTTCCATCCAATCCCAGCTCATCCTGTCTCCTCAGGGCTGGCTGCAATGTCCTCCACTGGGATCTAGCCAGTCTGTCAATCCCCAGCATGTATGGGGGAGGGTCAAAGAGTCAGCCATCAAGTTCAAGACTGAAACAGTCCCTGTTTCCCTCACTAGGGTCTTTAGTCCTACACCGAGCTATCCTGGGTCCCATCTGAACAGGGGTTCCAGGACACATCCACACGTGGTCCTTGGTTGTAGAAACCGTCTCATACAAGACCCCTGTGCCCTGCTCAGTTTAGTC
>CM053763.1:14800545-14826046 GCA_028658305.1 Pachyuromys duprasi
GATTCAAAGTACCTAACCTGTGATTGAGATAAAAATAAATAAATTAAAAAAAAAAAGTGGACCTGGGGTAAGAGGATTAATCCTCACTTAGAAAGTCAAATTGGATGGACATTGGATGTAGGAGAAAACAAGTAACAGGACAAGAGCTTACCACAGAGGGCCTAGGAAAGACTCTACCTAGCAGGGTATCAAAGCAAATATTAAGAAACATAACCAACCCTTTGTCAGAGCGCAGGCAATCATATGAAAGAAGGGGGAGTTTGTATGACCTGGAGAGGACAGGAGCTCCGCAAGGACCAAATATATCAGGGCACAGGGGTCTTTTCTGAGACTGTCTCTCCAACCAAGGACCAAGTATGGTTATAACCTAGAACCCCTGCTTGTATGTAGCAAATGATAGCTCAATATCCAAGTGGGTACACTAGTAAGGGGAACAGAAACTATTTTGGACATGAAATCAATGGCTGGCTCTTCGACCTTCCCACTCCCTGAGGGAAGAGCCGCCTTGCTAGGCCACAGTAGAGGACATTGCAGCCATTCCTGAAGAGACCTGATATGCTAGAGTTAAATGAAAGAAGGAAGAGGTCCTCCCCTATCAGTGGACTTGAAAAGGGGCAGGGAGGAGATGAGGGAGGGAAGGGTAGGATAGGGAAGGAATGAGGAAGGGGGCTAAGGCTGGGATACAAAGTATATAACCTGTGATTAATATAAAATGAAAATGTTAAAATTAATAAAAAAGGACAAATATTATGTGACCCCGCATTATGAGGCACCTACATCACATTAAAAGATAAAAAGTTCAGGAAATAGACAGTGGTGATGCTGACAGGTTGTGAGTATACTTAATACAACAGCACTGTGCACCTAAAAATTGCAAAGCTTTAAACTTCATGTTATGTACACTTTAATAAAAACTATTCACAAGAAAAAACATATTTTAAATCAAAAAAGGAAATATAATATAGGATAAACATACTAAAATGTGTACATCTAAAGAAGCTAAGCAAGAAAGAGGACCCTGGGTAAGATGATCAATCCTCATTCAGAAAGGCAAATGAGATGTGAGTCAGAGTAGAGAAAAAACAGGGAACAGGACAGGAGCCTACCATAGAGGGCCTCTGAAAGACTCTACCCAGTGGGGTATTGAAGCAGATACTGAGACTCATAGTCATACTTTGGGCAGAGTACGGAATCTTACAAAAGAAGCGGGGGATGAAAGACCAGGTGGGGACAGTTGCTCCATTAGAAGAGCACCAGAATAAAAAAATTCAGGCCCAGGTGTCTTTTCTGAGACTGATTCTCCAACCAAAGAACTTGCATGGAGAGAAACTAGAACCCCTACACAGATGTAGCCCATGGCAGCTCAGTGTCCAAGTGGGTTTCCCTAGTAAGGGGAACAGGGGCTGTCTCTGACATGAACTCAGTGGCTGGTGCTTCGATCACCTCCACATGAAGGGAGAGCAGCTTTGCCAGGCCACAGAGGAAGACAATGCATCCAGTCCTGATGAGACCTGATAGGCTAGGGTCAGATGGAAAGGGAGGAGGATCTCCAGTATCAGTGGACTGAAGGAGGGACATGGAAGGTGACAAGGGAGGAAGGGTGGAAGGGGAAGAGGTAGGGGGGTACATCTAGAATACAAAATGAATAAATTGTAAATGATACAAAAATTAATTAAAAATGTTTATTACGTACATTTGTACTGTGGTGTAGCTTATATTTGAAGTTTTTTTATTGATTGTTTTTGTCTCAGTCTTGTATATTAATAAGAGAAAGATGTAGAAATCACAGTTTACTTTCTCATCCATTTTCCAAATATTTCATTTGTGTTGTTGACTTTTTCATCCATCATCATATCTTTCTCACTTACTCAGCTGCCTCTCTTCTCCAGGTCTTGAACTGACATCTGATAAATGACCTCCATTTGGGTGGAGGTCAGTTGAACTTTCAGACCTTTGTGCTTCTTAGTGAGTTAAATTGGTCTTGAGTCTGTACAAGGTAAATGACATTCACCAGAGCTGTTTTATTCTCAATTATTAGTTTCCCTTCTTTGTATGTCAGGGATCTCTGCTGGTAATACTGTTTTACAGTCTCTGAGGTGAGCAGTTCTCTCATCCCCTGAGAGACCTTAGTGAGACTAATGTTCTTTTTTGGGAGTGTCTCCCCAGAGTACTGCAAGTGGGGGAACCAAACTCAGAACTGAGCTGTGCACAAACCTCACTGTTCTTCAGATATGTTGGACACTAAATGCCCTGCTATGAGTATCACCTAGTGTACTAGAACTTCCATGTTCTCTACTGATGTAAACCTTAAAGCAAAGTGGTGAGCTTGATCCACACATCCACCCTAGGCTTAGGATTATCAAACTCCAAAGTTATTATCTGGTGATAAGACCAACTCCTAGCCTCTGAAGGCAAGTTATCTCATTATGTACACTTCACGGTCTGAGCCAGAGATGCTGACACAGTTGCCTAGCTTGTCAATGTTTTGCTCTTCTCTTCTCCATGACTGTTTCTAGTGGCTCTCTGGCCCTGGAGGTGTGGAAAGTTGACTTTGACTTTTGTACAGTAGTAATTATTCCCTGTCCTGAGGACCACAGGGTAACTCAGTTATAAATGATGGGTTTCTTCTGAAAATGATGCTCTGAGCCGTGAGGAGTGACATGATGGCTCTCTTCTCAGATGCTAACCCATTCTGCCATGTAACTCTCCTACCAAAACCAGATTGGAACTGAGTTTTGGCTTGCCTTATAAGTAAGAGTAGAAGTCAGTCTCTCTCTCTCTCTCTCACCATGTCTGTCTGATTTGTTCATTTTATCTATCTATCTATCTATCTATCTATCTATCTATCTATCTATCTATCTATCTATCTATCTATCTATCTATCGGTGTGACTTCGGCTTCCTCATCTTGCAGTGGGACAGCCATGCCTCAGGAGCTGTGTGCTTTGTGTTCTGTCAGCTTAGTCATCCTTCTGTTCCTCTGTTCCTGTGCATTTACTACCTGACCCACCATTCCATGTAAGATTTTCTGATCCCGTTTTTCCTACTCTGCTTCCTCCTCTCATTTTTTTCTCTTCCTCTCACCCTTGGGGTATAGTTTATTTTTTTCTTATCCTAAAGGTTCTCCCAAACTATATTATATAAAGGCAGCTGAGCCTTGAGCATCTTCAGATGAGTAAATCATGTGGAATCACACTGTTTACCCTGTCTGCAGGCTTTACCCATTTGTAAGTTCTAAGCTTCTAGCAGTGAAGATCCTTCTCTTCTCTTCTCAAGCTTGTCATGTCCACTGTGGCCTGTCACGCTGGCAGAGAGCGTGAACACTGGTGCCTATATTCTAATGACATGGCTTTGTGAACCTAGCTCACAAAGCTCATAGCTCATTTACTTTCTGTTTAAAACAAAACATCCCTTGTTGTCTCTGCAAACTTCCTTAGAGTGGAATTATGTTTCTGTTTATCCTTATAGGAAAATGTAAGCAAATGAATTCTGATGAATATGTACCTTTTGGTAGGTAAGCCAGTGTCCAAGGATTCTCAAATGATACTTGTGAATGAAGTTCCTTCCTTTTGTTCTTCTCAAGACAGAAAGGCCACCAACCTCCACGCTGGTCTCATATAATGCTCAGCAGACCTTTAGTAGTATTTTTTTTTCTCTATTAGGCTGGAGACAAATATGCTTTTGATACTGGAAAATGGTGACCAGAACTGAGTTCATGAATTCCAATATGATGATGCTTTTGCCACCAATGTAGAACATGCTACATTGAAGTTTTGTGTGTTCTTTGATATCTTTTTAGGTGCATGCTTTAAACCTATATAAAATTATCATTTTCAAGAAAACTAATGCTCATTTTTTTAGCTCTGCTAATAAACACAGTTAAAGAGATTCTGTGTTATTTTGTCCGATTACTTTTCAAAAGTGGGGAAGCAAAAGCTCAATAATATAAACTTCAACTTCCTTAAACATCAGTCTCACTTAAAGTGTGACTCAAACAAATTATTTTTATTTTAGCCGCTCCCATTCACTTATTGATGATAAAAACCTAAATAGTTCATTGTACTTCATACCCCAAATAGAACTCTAACTTGCTCCTTTAATTGCTTGTAACTCTAAGAATTTCTGTGAAAGCACAGAGCTATTGTATATTTTACATTTCTACAACTTCATCCTACTGCACTGTAGCCTTTATCAAATGCACAGCATACCCTTCTCTGAACAACTGTTTTTTCATCATTTCCATACAAAACTGTACAGTCTTGTTATTCCAGATGCCATCCCAAAGTTAGGTTTTGCTGACACTTTCTTCATATTTTAGAATTTAAATTATTGCAAACGAAGTTTTGAAGCAAGTGATGACAGTGTGTTTCTAGGCTTGAATAATCTACTTTGGATTCATTTCATTCTTTAGATGTAGTTCTAGCTCTCATTTAATACAAAGACAAACAAGTGTGCTGCTTGATTAATCACAGTGATGTTGTTGTTTTCAAGACAGGGTTTCTCTGTGTAGTCTTGGCTGTCCTGGACTTGCTTTGTACAATAGACTGGCCTTGAACTCACAGAGATCCTCCTGCCTTTGCCTCCTTGAGCACTGGGATTACAGGTGTATACTACTGCACCCAATCAGAATGATGTTTTAAGGTATTCAACAATGTTGTCTACTCAAATAAGTATGTCAAGCAGTTACATGTGAACAAAGAAGTTCTAAGACAAAGGCATGCACATGCTTTTCCTTCCATGGCATTTGGGATAGTTGACTCAAGTGCACTTAGTTTACGGGATGAAGTGGGAGGTTGCATTACTTTGCGTCTATTATCAGATTTAGCATGGCCTGGAGCTGTTGCAGACTACACTGTAGAAAAGTACTCAAGAACAGCTGAGAAACAGAACTAAAGTCTGAGCAGAGTTAAAAGCACGACTGATTCTTTTCTTTCAGTTATACTATTCTTCAAGTTAATTTTGTATTATAATGAGTTTCATGATGACATTTACACATACACCTGTAGCACGTTTTGTTCATAACCTCCTTCCTACCACCCTCTTCTGCTCTATGTGCCCTTTCCAAGTCCCATTTTGCAAAAGTGTGTTAGGTCATTGTGTTGTGTCTTTAAATTTTCACATCTGAGAAAAAAATGTTACTTGTCTTTCTGATGTAACTGAATTTGCTTAACACCATGACCTCTCTCTAGCTCCATTGATTTTCTCACAAATGATATAGTTTCAAGCTGCTTGATAGCTCAATAATACTCATTGTTGATATAATACTGCATTTCCTTTATCAGTTGCTTGTTGGTATTAATGGACACTTAGCTGATTTCAGAGACTGGCTACTGTGAATAGTGCTGCAAGAAATGTAAAGATGCAACCATGTCTTGCATATGTTGACTTTATTTCCATCAGTATATACCCAAGAGTGGTATAGCTGAATCATATGGTATTTTTACTTTTGAATTTTTGATGGCATTCCATGTTGTCTTCCATGGTAGATGGACTAATTTACATAACCTATGAACAACATCTAAGGGTTCTACCTTCTTCATAACTTCACCAGTACTTATTAGTATTATTGTTGTCATTATGTAATAGGCATCTAGCTGGTGTGAGATATTCAGTATTTTCACATGCTTTCTAATCATTTTTTCACCTCTTATTTGAGAAGTGTTCGATAGTGAATTTATCTTTTTATTGACTACAGTGCTTGTTTTTTTTTTTTTGCAGTTAACATATTTTGAGTTTTTTTTTTAATATCCTGTGCATTAGTTCTCCATGGGACGGTTTCTTCCATTCAGTACCTAATGTCTTTATTCTGCTAATTATTTTCTTTGTTGTATAGAGACCTTAAAAATTTAATCTGTACTCTCATTTGTCAACTGTTATTTTTTTCATGAGCTATAAGAATTTTATTCAGGAAATCATTGTCTTTGTTCATTATTAGAAAAGATTTCTTTCATGTTTTCTCTTAGTTGTTTCAAAGTTTGAGATTTTACACTCGGCACCTTAATGTATTTTGAGTTGTGTGTGTGAAATAGCTATCTAATTTCAATATCAATGAATTTCCAATATTTATAAGACATAGCCTTGACACCACTGAGGGAAAACCAGAAGAGTATATCTATGTGGGTTTAATTCAGGATCTTCCACTGTATTTATAGTTCTGTATGTCTGTTTTCATAACATTACCATCCATTTTTTGGTATGTGCATATGTGTGGCATCTTCTTGGGTGTATGTATGTGTTTTCACATGTGTCACATGTGTTTGCAGATGTACATGCTTGTGTTTATGTGTGCATATGCAGAGGCTGGGTTTGATGGTGGATGTGTTTCTTCTATTACTGTTTTGATCAATAGTTTAATTGTTACCTCTTTAAAGATATGATTTGATTCAGCTGTGAATGCATCTAATCTTGATCCTTTCTTTACCGTGAGATTGTTTTTCTTTCTGAGTGAGTTTGGCTTTAAGTCTATTTTGTCAGATATGTGTATAGCTACTACTGCTTGCTTTAGTATTCCACCTGTTTACATTACCATTGTCTATCCTTTTACTTTCAATTTATACATGACTGCTGGTGAAGTGAGTTTCTTGCAGACAGCAAATTGATGGATAATATCATGTAGTTTAATCAACCAGGTTGTATCTTTTAATTAGAAATTTGAGACCATTTATATGCATTGAAATGTAGTTGCCAATTTTTGTCATCTTGTTTTTCTCATGATTGCTTTGAGTCAATTATATTTGTTTATTTCTGGTTTTACTAATTTATCTTAGAGATTTGATTTCCCTGAGGTGGCCATGCAAGATTCTTTCTTAACTCTCATTTTCTTGTCTACCCTTGACTGAAATTTATTCTATTTCATGTTCTCATAATTGTGCTTGTCTTGCTTTCACCTCTCCCCAGTCTATCATTTATAATGCTGGCTTCAGGTATGGTTGACAGTCCTACATGTAAAACAAAGTGAATAATTCATGAAGTATTTTCACCCACACAGTCTTTAAAGTACTTAACATGTCAATTACACATCCCAACATTTGAATAATATATAATTTTTAAAAAATGACTAGACACATACTTTTTGTTTCATAACTTTTAAATCTGAATGAGATCATTTTTTTAATGGGGTGGTTTAAAATAAAAATAAAATTTAAAATGGTTTGAATGTCATTACATGGCATCGTTTTTTTTTTTAATTTCATATCTGGCATTGCAGTAAACACAAATTATCATTTCCAATAGATATTTGAGAATCCTAAACTTCATTTGCCCAGAATATAGCTATAGAGATGACATCAATAGCCTCAGTAAAGTTCATCTTTCCCTTTGTGGAGGTCACACACATCTCTGTCATAATCTTTCATTTTATTTTTTCCTGTTTCCTATGTTCCATTTGTTATTATTCATCTTAAGAGTGGATTTAAGATTTAGACCTTGCTCCTAAATGATTTGTATATTTATAGATATACATATTGAGAATGGCTGACTATATGAGAGAAAGGGTCTTTGTTTTATGTATTTGTATCATGGACATTTCACATAATAGATACAGTATGATTTCATTTTTTAGTTATATGCAGAAATTATGAATTGGAGTGTGACTATTTTAACCATGCATGCCTATTCCAACTTAAAACAATTCAGATAAGTAGCTCTGGGTTTCTTAAAGGCAAAGTTTGTAAAATTTAATTGTAGTGCCATTCCATATCGGCATGTGCTATTATGCATAATAATAAGAGTATTTGATCTGTGCATGCAATAGAATTCTCTATAATCATATATTTTGGGTTATTTATTGCAGATGTTGCCAACATAGTTAGCAATCCAATTAAATGGCTCACTATTTGAGCTGATAACAGAGATTAAAATTAAGCTTCATCTTTTTATGGACTAAATAGAGGGAGCTGGATTCTGTCACTAGATCCATCCAGCTGGCTTGCCAGACACTGAACACTAACATTGTGGTAAAAACAACATGAGTGGCAGGTTTGGTGGATGAGAATCACATTTTGGATCAGGGATTTTTCATTTGGGCAAACTGAAGTGCAGAGGGCAAGCTAGGCTTCTATCATATCTATAGAGTCTGTAAGTTTTCAGAAAGTCTTTTAATGCATGTCTTGACATAAATTTTAATCTTTTGAAACAGAGTTTCACTCAGTAGCTCTAGCAGATCCGAAATATGGTGAAACTCAGAATCTTTAGTTCTTGCCTTATAGATGTGGGCCACTGTGTCTAGCAATGCAAATTGGGAAAAATGCTATTGGGACAGAACTCAGACAGTTTCCCTTGCTTTGCATCTTACTCTGGACTCTTTAGTTCCCTAAATGTGACTTGGAAGAAATTCCTTATCCTTTGTGAATTCAGTTTTATTTTTAGAAAAATGCAGAATGTTATGAAGATTAAAACATGTAGGTAAGACATATGAAGTTGTTGGAACAATGCCTGCAAGCCAGCAAGCACTTAGAAAAAGTCATCTCTGATTTAATCTAGGGAACTATAGCTGACAAAAGTGGCAAAGTAAGTATATGCTGGAAGAAGATAGGTCCCCAGGCAAGTTTTAGATACCAAGGTCATTTGAAGGACAAGATAGATAAGTAGTTTCTCCACTGAGCCAGTCTTTGAGAACAGGGGAAATGGCAGTATGTCAACAGAGTGAACCTTGGGGATGACTCAGAGAATGGAATGAAAATCTAAGTAATTGTAAGAGGCTGGGTTCCTAGTCCTGCACTTACTTGTGCTGGCCAAATCTCCTGGAGTAGCAGTTTGCTTCTGCACAATACCTGCCAGCCTCGGGGCTCACTTGCAGAGTGGGCTGAAAATTGGGATAAGATGAAATCTAGCTGTAGATACCTGAAAGGAAATATGGCTACGCAGAGGTATAGGATTGAAGAACAGCATTCGATTCTTTTCAGTGAATACCAACCCCTATAACCACCCACAGGAGGAAGAAGGCACTGAAGGCTGAAACAGTTGACCATAACTATGTTGGGGTATTTCTGAGTCCTACATGATGAATAAGTGGGATGAATAAGTAGATTAAAGAGGGAAGGAAAAGGTCATCAAAGGCCATGAGACGGGGGGTGAGGATGAGGTGTATCATGAATCAGTGGCAGTCTGATTAATAGAAAATTGTAGTAGCAAGCTTCACAGACTAGAATCAGGATTATCAGAGTTCTATCAATCAAGCAGAGGGAGAACATATGATGGGTCAGGCAGAGGACATCTTTGGGAGTTATAAGAATACATACACACTCACCAGAAATGGCGCAATCTTAAAAAAAAATTAGTTTGGAAGACAGTGAGTGAATTGAAAAAATTGTAATGAAAGCATGTTTCTGAGGGCATGTGTGTGTATACACATGCATCTCAGTTGTTTTGTGCTGCTTTGTTAGAATACTATAGACTTAGTCATTTATAAAGAACAGAAACACTTCCCATCATAGACAGCTCTTGGAATACTCATTATTTTCAATGGAAAAATGACTATTAATCACATGACACAACACTTTCGAGACTTTTGAACAGTGCCATTCACTCATCAATGATGACAGAGCTTTTATACCCAAGATTGTTGCACTGGGACCTACCTCCCAATATAAGGTTTTGTATGAGATCAGGTTTCAACATGAGATGCAGACAGCAGAAACAGTTGACCTATGACAGGCTAATAGACATAACACACACACACACACACACACACACACACACACACACACCAGAAATGAGTCTTCAAAGAAAATTATTTTTTAAGACGGTGAGTGGATTGAAAATATTTACAATGCATGCATATGAGTGTGCTGGTGTGTGCACACATGTTTATGTAGATGTGGAGGACAATCTTAAGTATATTCTCAGGAACCTCATTTGAGACAGGATTCCTCATTTGTCTGAATCTCAACAATCAGGTGAACAGTCTAGTATCCTATGGATTTTCTTGCTTCTAACTCCCTGGTGCTGGAGCTACGAGTACATACCACCAAAGCCAACATTATTATGTGAAAATTTATGACTGAACCCATGCAAGTAATTCCATATGTTTACAAAACAAAGATTTTTATCAGATGAGCCAATCCCCATCCTGAAAAACATCTTGTTGAATGTCTGCTGTGCATCATCATAACATGTATGGTGTCTTTTAACTTATTACAGCAATCCTATGCTATGATGTGAGTATGACTTAATTTTTCTGAAACTGAAATGGAGGCATAGAAAGATGAACCATTCTCTTCAGAAATTTGTCTCCTGTGCCAATGAGTTCAAGGCTCTTCCCCACTTTTTCTTCTAAGAGATTTAATGTATCTGGTTTTATGTTGAGGTCTTTGACTCACTTGGACTTTGTTTTTGTTCATGGTGATAAATATGGGTGTATTTGCATTTTGTTACATGTAGACATACAGTTAGACCAGCACCATTTGTTGAAGATGCTCTTTTTTTCCATTGTATGGTTCTGGATTCTTTGTCAAAAGTCAAGCATCCATATATGTATGGATATGTATGTATGGGTTTATTTCTGGGTTTTCTATTTGATTCCATTGATTCACCATTCTGTTTCTATGCCAGTACCATGCAGTTTTTATTACTATTGCTCTGTAGTACAGCTTGAGATCAGGGATAGAGATACCTCCAGATGATCTGTTGTTGTACAGGGTCATTTCGGCAATTCTGGGTTGGGAGATTGAAAGACCTGGAGGGGACAGGATCTCCACAAGGAAAGCAACAGAAGCAAGAAATCTGGGCCCAGGGTTATTTGTTTTTGTTTGTTTGTTTTGTTTTGTTGTTTTTTTTTCTGAGACTGATACCAAGAACCATACATGGAGATGACCTAGAATTCCTTCACAGATGAAGCCCATGACAGCTCAATCTCCAAGTGGTTTACCTAGTATGGGGAACAAGGACTGTCTCTGACAGGAACTCAGTGGTTGGCTCTTTGACTACCTCCTCCTGGGGGAGGGGGTGGGAAGGGAGCAGCCTTATCAGGCCACAGAGGAAGACAATGGCAGCCAGTCTTAATGAGGCCTGATAGGCTAGGGTCAGATGGAAATGGAGGACCTCCTCCTCTCCATGTCCTTCCTAGACTTGGAGAAGGGCATGGGAGGAGATGAGGGATGGAGGGTGGGATTGGGAGGGAATGAGGGAGGAGGTTACAGCTGGGATAAAAACTGAATAAAGTGTAATTAATATAAAAATAAAATTAAAATAAAAAATAAAGATGAACCAACTTGAACTGGCCTGATAGCACAGGCCTGCAATCCCAGCTACTTTGGTTGCTTAGGCAAAAGGGTCACAGGAAAAAGGGTCCCAAGTTCAATACCTGCCTAGGCTACACAGGGAGAACAAATCAAGCTGATGCAAGTAAGTGATGCTCCCTTAAAAAGTGAAAACTAAAAAGTGAAAACTAAGAAAAATGAAAACTAAAAAGTGAAAACTAAAGAGTGAAAACTCAAGAGAGACTGGCTAGGTGCTTAAAAGCAATTCTTGCTCTTTGTGAGGACCTAAGTTCAGTTTCCAGGACACATGCTGGCTGACAGCTGCTGTAACTGCAACTATAGGATATCACATACCTTCTTCAGGCCACTTTGAGCCCTCTCACACAAATAGCACACAAACACCTAGAACTCATCACACACAAATAATAAATGCAATGTAAAAATTCTTTTTAAAAGGAAAAGGAGGGTTGAAAATAATCTAGGTCAGTGGCAATGTGCTTATGCAACATACCCAAAGCCAAAGGCCCTGTTTCTAGTGCAAACAAAGACATTAAAAATGTGGAACAACTTGTCCAAGCTGCTTACTGAGTACAGCCAGCAGCTCTCTCAATGGCAGGTGGTGCTCCTTCTCTTCCTCCTGAACAGTTTTTGCCTTTCATGCCCTCAAGTACTCTGGACATTTTTAGGCCTTTCTTGTCCTTTTCATTTCCTTCTGTAGTCTATTCTTCAGTTGTATTTTTGGCACTTCCCTTTAATACAAATCTTTGCAAGGCACCACTCCTAAAGTGGGGTGAATATTATCTTCCCTGGGAGGCAAAGACTACCATGGAGGCTGATCAACCTGTTCTTGTTTGTTTATTTTTAAGCTATAACTTCATCACTTACATGTGCTCTATAATTTTGACCCCAAAACATAATACTTTTAAGCATTTTAGTTTATCTATAAGAAGTGTGAAAGCAAGACATCCTATACTGGACTGTGGAGAGGAACAACGTCCTATATAAGACAGCCTGCTTTATATGGAAGAGTCAAACATTTACTTCTTTCTTATCGATTTTCTTATAACTTTCAACTGAATTGTTAAACAGTTCAGAGGAGATTTTAAACAGCTCACAGAAGAATGAAAGAATATGTAGAAAAATAAAGAGGAAAATTCATTAATAAGGTACAAGTAAATAAGGAGAAAAATTGATTGTTGACTTTTCTGCAAATTATAGCTAGTGTCACTTTGTTCCAAAAGCTGTATATAATCTGTTATTAGATCAGGACTCAGTTAATAACACGTACATTCACTAAACTTCAAATAGGTAAGTAGATAGCAGTCAGAACTCAATAGATTGAGTAAAATCACTTTTAAGGAACATTTTATATTTTGTTATTGGTCCATTTGGACACCCACATTAAAAAGATATTATCAAATCTTTATACAATGAAGAGACTGATAGATAGTATAATGGATGAGGGAATGGAAATAAAGAATTATTTCAATAAGTTGAAATAATCAACCAAAACTAGCAAGATGAAAATTATCTGGAATCAGAGTTAAGGCCCAAACTAAAGTTCATGATGTTAAGTCTATATTATAAGGAAGAACAGATATTCATAAGACATAAATAATATGAAATGTGTGAATTATGAATTATATATCAGTGTTACTTTAGTAGAAATTAAGTGAACTTAAATTTTAAAATTATTCTGAAAAATAATTTGCTGCATGAGTTATTGACTTGAAAAGAAATTGAGGACGGTGGAATATTTTACAAAGGGTTCAGACTATTTTTCTATTTGCATTTATATAATATTACCTAGATGAATTTGACCACCAATCATACATGCATCTTTTAGTGGAGATGAGTGATGCATAGTTTTGTAGGAGATGCCTTCTCTATCAGCTTTATGAACAAAATCTACTCTTTGTCTACTTGATGTGTTCTAGTTGACTATGTTTGTTGTTATTGTTGCTGTTGTTTTCTGCTGCCCAATAATGCAACACAAGTTTGGCATATGAGCTGTAGAAATGGTCTCTGGTGGTCTTGTGTTTATATTTGTATATGTGGATATCTAAGAGAGTAAGACATCGTATCCAAGTCCCAAACATTGAAGATTCTCCAAACATGTTGGTTAACTCTCAGCTCTGAAAGAGGATTTGTAGCTCTGTTCAGAGTTCTAGACCCATAGGTAATTATTGAGGATACTTGATGCCTCAAGGTCGCTGGTTCTTCCCCAAGACACATAAGCAATGCATAGCAGTATATATACTGTGAGTTTCATACCTGTCAGTACCTCCAGTTACATACTGCCATCTAGAGTTTTGGCTAACTAATCAATTTTAACTACCTACCTCCATTTTCCTACCTCATCAATGTCTCTTTAAGGTCAATCATACGCACATTCACACACAGACTCACACACACCCATTATACCTTCTTACTTTTTCAACATTCATTAGAAAATTATTGGAATTTAACAGAATGTGTTGATTTCCACCCCCCCCCCCTTCTCTTGGCTGTCTTCAGAGATCACAGTATCCTTGGGTGTAGGTAGCATCACTGTACAATGAAACACCTTTCCTTCTACACTCATAATTTTTTTTTAATTTTAATACCATTTGCTTGGTAAAGAGTATGCTCTTACATATGTAATATGTCGTGGTTGATGTGTGTGTCAGTGTGTGTAGAGGGAGTGCAACTATTTGATGGCACTGAACTTCATGTACTTAACGAGCACAGTTGGTTCTTACCTTGTTGTGATGAAGTGGATTGTGAGGGTAGTGGTGGTATATTAGTGATTGCTCTTCTTAGGTGTTTCAAATTATTGTCAGCCAGTATCTGAAGTCCTCTAGTGACCAAAACAGGATTTCCTTGTGAATATTAGTCTATGCTTTCATACCCAGTGGTTGTCTGAAAGAAATTATAAGATGACAGAAAATTAAATAAAAATAGATTGTGGGCTTATTATATTTGCAAAGTGCTTTAAAAAATTAAATTCACCATTACCCAGGCATAGAGCATTTACTTCTATAAGAATAATGTCTAAGAGAAGAATGACGGAAGGGCCATCAAGATATGGTAATGGGTTGAAGTTCAAGTGATGTGTAGAATATTTGGGTGCACTGAGAACAGTTCCCATGTAGAAGTGAAGAACAAGTGAGGACAAACACAATGAGATCTTTGGTGGTTGGTGGTGTTGATGTCATGGTTTTGTTGTTGTTTGTTTGAGTTGGGGGTCTCATTAAACCCTTTAGACTCTTCTGGTTTCAAACTTGTGGTTATTCTCCTGCCTCTCCTCCCAGGTAACAAGATTTCAAATGAGCACCACCATTCTTAGCATAATAATTTTTTTGGTGCATGAAGAGACAATGTGTGGAATATATCTCTACGTAAATTTGGACAACACTACTATTCTTTTCTTTAATGTTCTTCTTTCAAGGAGAATTTTCGGTGAGGCAGCACAACTCTGCCAAAACTAAGTTCTAAAGACATGGATTCTCCTGCTCCTGTGAAGAGGGAAACAGACTTCCAATCATTACGATGTTAGCAAATGAAGTAGATGCCAAGCTAAGAACTTTGAAACACGAGGGCAACTTCTTGTTTCAGGAGCTGACTTTTGATGTAGAATCAGGCATCTTCACTGTATTATCTGTCTCACGCTCTCTATTAGAAGTTTTCTCATTTCTTCATCTATTTTTGGTCTCTCTCTCCTGTTCTCAGGTGTCTGTCTTTAATGGTATGAATAATTTAAGTGAGTAAGCTGAGTGGCTGGCATCATAACCTGCAGACGTATTTCTCAACCAGACTGTTTCTTCATTTGAAAAGTTGCAGCATCATTTTCAGCAATTATTTCATGACTCTATCGTCTCCCTTACTGGGGGAATGCTGAACAAAGGAAAAGAAAGCATTAGAAACGGGAAGTAATTCCAAAGTTGTTTTCATTTGTTGATTCATGAACACAGGCATAGGCAAAGTTAGCTATTATAACCTGTTAATTAGAAACACTCACCAGTTGCAAGCTTTTTTATTATTTTAGTTACCTGAAGTCATAATTATGTGGAACCAAAAACTGCCAAGGTAACAAAAGGTGAGAAGTCATTTTTAATGTTAAATGCATGGTAACAGAGTAAGATACTGATCCTCTCTTAAATTTGAACAAGATTTTATTCTTCTTGGAAAATACTCATGAAAATCACACTTCCCAAATCTATTTAGGTATCACTTCTCTCAGCTTAAATTTTTTACTTAAAATTCACCAGATGATTATAATAGAGAGGTGCTGAGTTATTTTCTTTTTTACTTAAAAAAAGTTCATTTAGGAGAATAGAAGGAAGGTCAGCCTTCCCTTTTAATATAATATGAAATGTAAACCAAAACTTATATGGAACACAGGTGAAATGGGCTAATTTAGGGATAAAAGACAGTCACATATTTATAATGGAGTCTAGGTATTTTCTTATCCCACTGTGTATACAGCACTGTTTATGTAGTTCTTGAAAGTTCCTAACAAAACTGAATAGTAGTCTACACTTTATAGATAGTCAATAGATTTTGTTGTGTGTTGAATAAATAAATTCAGCACTATCATAGTTGAATTACAAATTCCCCAGGAAATTTTAGCATTTTCAAAAATTTCATGTTGGTATTTTTCCACATGGGAAGCTGAAAGCTGACATGCTTTTAAAAACTGAAAGCTTTTAAAAATAAAAGCATAATATTCAAGCCATCACAGTAATTAGATTCATTAATTGTAATTAGAGAGTTGGGACAATCTTCATGGATTCATCTGCCATAGTTGAGGGAATTGCAACTATCCATGTCTCTAGAGTAAGGTTTTATATAGATAAATATTAATGAAATACTGTAGAATTTGTAGAGTTGAGATAAAAATATGAGAAAAATATAAGAATTATGGGTTTGGTTTTGTTAAATAATCTTTTAGCATTTTGCTTTATAAAAATGACTCAAAAGGGTAGTATATACTGTAGTATTCAGCACTTCAGTCAATGCTCATATATTTGTATATTATTTGAATGGAATTCTGAAATAAGTACATGGTATGTCACATCTATACTAAGGTAATTATTGTTCAGGAGAGGTACAATATTGTTTTCTGTACTATGGAATTTGAAATCTATTAAACAATAAATTGTGATTTATGTCTAAACCTATCTTGGAGCTTTGCAATATTTAAGCTGAGGAGATATGATAGTTTAGCTGTTCAAGTGTGCTGTTGGCAATGAGCCCTGACCAATCTCTGGAAATTTGCATGACTCTGGAACAAAAATATGCAGAACTGTGGGAAGCTAAGAACTGTAGTCATTAGAATATATGGATGTTGTTGTTCATAGAAATGATTGTAAGCAACAATTAATTGAACTTATACATAGGGCTGAATGCTGCCTAAATTTATTTCTGATGTCAAAGGCTAATTTAAAATATTTAAGGAGACAAAGTATTTCAAATAAAGAAGTAAAAAATACCGAAATAGTACTTTAAAAGCACACACATAGACACACAGATATACTTGTACTAAAATATACTGAGGCTGTCCTACAACATTTTAATTTTTATATAGCTTATTTACCAAGCAGTAATTCAGAGGTCATTGTGCAAAAATTTTGGGGGACAGCTTACTTTTGGTCAGTGGAGTCATGATTTGTGGGTGGAAAAAAAAAACAAGAGTCAACTGTTATTTTGGGGATTGTATTCCTGTCTTTTAGTAACCTCTGTCCTTTACCATTCCCAAGAGCTTTGCATTTCGAATAGATTGAAGCGCAATTAATTTAAAAACAGTCATGGCAATACAACTGAAATGACACAGCAAGTCTTCCAGGACACACTCAGGAAGTAAAAGAAAAAGAACAGGGGTTAGCAGCAATTTAATTGCTTTCTCTTGTGTGTTTGCTCGGTGTGGGGCAAGAGCAGAGGAAAGAGGGAAATCACATTAACTGGGCTAGAAATTTTGCCACATAACCACTGAGGAAAAAAAATTCTTGCAAATATTTTGCAAATGATTTAGTGTTGGCTAAATCCAATGCATGTTTTTACCATGAATTTTCTATTTAAAAGTTTTAAAAAATCCGACTTTAAGAGAGAAAATGCAATCCATATGTTACTGATTCATTCACACTTATCATATTTTGCGTGAGTAAGTTGGTGTCCAAAACCTTTTGGGGTTTTCAACCAGAAAGTTACATTTTACAGCACCAAAAAGGACGTTGGACTTGGAAAGTTTTGAATTGGATTCAAACACAGAATCCAAAGAATCTGAGCGGGTTCTAAGCTTGGCAATGTGCCCTCACCCTAGTTAACATATTGATGGAGTTATATATATTCTTATACACATGGGTTAAAAGTACAGCTGTTAATTCTGTTTTGATTTTGATGTTAAATATATTACTTTTGACTTCCTGGTTTGTTTGCCATGAGGAAACAATCGGCCACTTGTTTTATTATTCAAAAAATTTTAATATATTGACCTATATCCTTAAGTATACAATAAGTGTTATCAAATATGTAACAAAGCTGGTGTGTGGAAAATGCATAATTTTCCCTAAGGGCTATTTGCTAATATGGAACACAGGCCTCTAAAATGTGATGAAAGGAAGGACTGTGGAACAATGGGTCATGATGGCTAATTTTATAGGGAACACATGCATACAGTCTAATTTAAAACACATGCTGCAGCAGTTATAGGCAAAGGTTCAGAGAATTAGACAGGAATTCTGCTTCATAAAAAAGCAAACAGTTCCTTCTTTCTCCTGCAATTTTCTTCTAGGAAAAAGATCCCGTTCACTAATGCCTCAACAATTGCAAGGCCCACCCACAAGTCTCACATACTGCTGCAACTCTGCTCCTCCAATGGCCCACTCTGCTTGATGACTCAAAGATGTGATATGGCATTAGGGGTAGAGGGTCCCGGGTGCATTTGCTGTCTTTTATATGCACTCTTCATTAAGCCTTTTTCAGAACAACAATATTGTGTGGTATTGATCACTCCTGCCCCTTGAAGAAGGGGAGCATTGTTTTCATCCACGGAGGAATTGTAGAGGACAGCAGATCCTCTACCCATTGTTCATTTTGAAGCAAACACTGAGTTTAAGGTGTGTGAGTTGATAAATCCTCTATATTGAAGAGCTTTGAGATTGGCAACACAGTAAACATCAAAGCAATTAGTGTTATAATAGTCATGCCTGAAATAAAAAATAGACCAAAGTCTTTCTCTAATGGTTACATTTGTATGCCAAACAGACTGAGATGCAGGATGCCCAGATATTTGGCCAAGTATTACTTTGCATGTGTTTATGATTGTTTCTATATGAGGTGTGAGTAGGCAAAGCAAGTAAAATAACTTAACTCTATCACAGATACAGTGTGAATAGTCCTCATCCTGTGCACTGGGGCCTGGCTAGAAGGACGTGACAGCAAGAGAGGATCTGCTCACAAAGAGAGCCACGATGTAGCAGGGATTTTTATTTTTGCTTTGAGGTCACTTGTTTGATCCTCGCTAAGGCTTCATAAAATACAATTTTAGTTGATGGAGTCATTAAAATCCATAGTCTGTTCCTTAATCCTCTGGGCTCATCAAAATGACTCTCAGAGCACACAGAAAGTATATTAACCTTTCTGGAACAAACTTACACTAATTAATTTAGCAGAGGAAGCTTCTGGAGAAGCTTCTTTTATTTTGAGATTGGGAGGGCATATTGAGATTGAACCCATGGTTTCACACATGCTAAGCAGGCATTTTACCTCAGACGGGTACCCTAGCCTGTAAACTCTTAAATAGCCTCGCAAAATAAGTGTCATTTCCTTGAATGACTTGAAACAGAATAGTCAATGCAGCTGACAAACTAAAAAGATAGTTTCTTAATGCATAAGAACATAATAGACATTACAGCTTCTGGAGACCTGAATTCTTGAAAGGGAGCAGCAGCAACAGCAACCCAAACACCATATAGAATGTGGCTGAGTACTTCCCTTGAATTCCATCCAGGACAGAGAAAAAGTACTTCTACATTCAAGCACTTTGTACACATGGTTTTGATTCCCTCTGCTCTGATGCCCTCATCTTTGCTTATTTTATTGTAGATGTACTCAGAATTTCTTTCTGCCAACTACCCACACATCATCACATACTCAAGAATAGGTCTGCATCTGAGCAGGGGTGCAGGCCACAGAGGGGGACATTGCAGCCAGTCCTGATGAAACATGATATGCTAGGGTCAGATGGAAGGGGAGGAGAACCTCCCCTATCAGTGAACTTAGAGAGGGGCATGGGAGAAGGTGTGGGAAGGATTGAGAGGGAATGAGGGAGGGGCCTACAGCTGGGATGCAAAGTAACTAAAATGTAATTAATGTAAAACATAAAAATTTAATTAAAAAATAGGTCTGCATGGCCATCTTATCTTGGTTTTATCTTCCAGAGGGCATATTGCTTCCATATCTCTGGTATGTGTTGCTGTCTGCTTTCAGCCGAATGAAGAGGTTCAGTTGTTTTGCTCCTGAAAGCAAATGATGGGTGTCAGTCACTCACCAGTAACCTAACTGCAGAGCCCTAAGCTCCTTCCCACTCACAGAAGGATGTCACAATGTGATTGAAAATGTTATCTCTAGATAACCTTGACTTTTCTAACTTAGAAACATAAGTAAATCATTTGCAAGCTCCAAAATATTAATAGTAACAAATTGCTTGCAACAGACTGACCATTGACTCTTGACCTCTGCATCTAGTGGAAAAGATAAGTGGTTGTTTTGATCCCTTAAAATTCTCCTATCTAGGAGAATGATAATGTGCACAGCACATAGACAAGTTTAAAATTGACTTATGTGACAAAGGAAACAAACTTGAAACCGTTAAGGAGACTTCTTTGTATAATTTTGTAGAACTTCAATTTCAGTTTTTATTTTCTGAGCTAGGGTTGCCACATGAAGAGGTGGACTCAATCAACCTCACAGAATGCTGGAACTTAAGGCACACATCACCATGCCCAGTCTCTTACATACAATTTTAAAGAAAGGAAGAATTGAATCAACTCTTTAACCATGAAGCATGTTTCCAGTGTCCAGAAAAGAAAAGAAAATGTGAAAAAACGCAAAACAAAGTAAATAAGACCAATAGTTCTCAGTATGCTGGGCCTCAAGATGGCTAACTATAACTCCTAGCTTTTATATTTTCCATCAAGGAAAGAACTGGGAAGTGGTGACGTAACTGTGGAGTACTGTTTTGTTCTTATTCTCTCCATGTATTTGTGGATCAGAAGAGAAGTCATTTGGGACTTGTATTTCCTGTCTCATCTTTTCCTTCCTCTTGCCCTGAAACTTGTGGGAACCCAGCTTTAAAAATCACATGAGACAAACAGGCATTAACCATCAATTTCCAAGTTGTTTTTTTCCCCAACACGTAAGCCACAAAATGTTTTAGTGTAAAAGAGAAATATCACTGAATTAAACATTTCCAAAATTCCTTTTAATTAAAAAAGGGTTACTAATATTTATACTTTTCTGATTAGTTGTGTCTATTTCTTTGTACAGCATCTGTTTCTTTTCCAGTACCTACTTCACTGATAATTCCTTGGAGAAGGAATACAAGTGAATTTATTTTCCAGACCTAATCAGTCTAGGTAGCTACATCGGCACCTGGTATAGATTTAGGTATGACATTTTATCCTGAATCATATTAAGCAAAAAATGCAAACATTAAAAGGTCTTCTTGTCTCAATCACAAGTGGATGATATTTTCCTGTTATTTGGACCCTTTTCTTCCACTATAGTGTTTAGGACACTGAGTGTGAGGAATGGTATTCCCTCATGCTTCTTCACCATAGTATTTTCTGGGATAGATACTATAGATTGGGAAGGAAAGGCTTCATTATAGAACCACAGACTTTCTGTCATTAAAAAGCTAGTATTAGCTAGCTGAAAATGCTGCAAGATTTAATGGTGTTTCTCCTTCATTATATTCCCTATTTTCTTTTTGTAAAAATAGGTGATTCCTTAGAAAAAAAAAGCAAAGTCATGGAAAAGTCCATAGGAAAAAATAATGGAGAAGATGTGAAAGAACAGGATGCATTTACCTATAGGGTGGGGAAGGGGACCTGCCTGCTCTATATTTATGCCTTTCCATTTTCAAAGTCTGTCAGGGTGACCAGTGTGAACAAGAGACATCTATTCTTTAAGAAGCAGAGGGGAAGAAATATTATGGCAGCTAAGACTTTTCTTTAAGCTTTTTAGATGGGCCTTCTCTTTTCATTCTAAGTCACAGAAATATCTGATCTTAGACTTTGAAGTAACCACATTCTTCATCCAACCCGAGTAGCACTTTGCACTGTGGATTCTCTAGACCTCACCATGACCAAGAGCCTTAAGGCAGTTCTAATTAACTTGTACAGATTTATAGGCAGCATATGTGAAGGTAAAACAAAAACATGCCAGCCCTTTCCTACCCACACTGGCTTTAATACCACAGACATGTCACAAAGAGGTAGAAACTTGGGGGCTGACAAATCCTCCCTGTGGTTTTCACCCCTCAGCCTCATGTGTAAACCAAATGCAATATGGCTGCCTACAAAGCCCTTTTATTCATCAGTCTTTACCATGCCACTATTCCGGAACCTTTTACTGTTTGCTATTTAAACTTCTGTTGCATAAACAAATTGATGTCATGCCGCTAGTACTTTCTAAATAACTCACTATATCTCTCAAGACTATATCTATGTCTCTCAAGACTAGGTGTTAGTCTTGTTAGTTACCTTTCAACTTCCTGTAACAAAACACCTGGCCACAGCAGATAAGGAAAAGAAGGTTGGATTTGGGATTGCAGTTTGAGGGTTCTGTCCAGAATAGCAAGAAGTTTACAGTAGCAAGAATTTGAGGCAACTGACCACACTGTCTGTAGCCAAAATTAGAGAGACGATCGTGCTCAGATCTCTCTCTCTCTCCTTATTCACTCCAGTTTATCGGATGGTGTGAACAAGATGTGAGCCTCCCCATCTCAGTTAATTCTGAACTATGAACTACCTCAGGGACATGCCTAGAGACAGCTCACCAAGGGGGTTCTAGATCCCACCAAGCTGACAATCCAGATTGGCCATTATTTCTGTTCTAATTTTAAGTGTTTTGAGGAAGAGTAGCCCATTCTTTCATGGTCTGCAGCCCTGTACTGACCATTATTGAGGTGTCTATGACATGATGTGGAGCTGAGCTAATAGTTATGGGCTTAGGAGTAGTGGGGTATGTGACAGACAGAGAAGAAAGGTCCTCTGGCCAAAGCACAGTTTCCTTGGATCCAGATATCCTGCTACCGTCCAGACTGTAAGCAAACCTTCATCAGCTCTTCCGAGCTTCTTTTTCTTTTGAAACTAGATATTCAAGTTTATTATGTATTTTAAATTACTGTGTCTGCTGAAAATGTATGAACACCAAAATAAATTAAAGTTGTAGTTTAAATAATCAGGAGGGTCTGTGCATTTGAAGTCTTCATTCTACCCTTTCTGTATGAATTACTAGTATGTTTTTGTATCTTATACCATCTTTGGAGAATTGTGAATTTTTCCTCATCATCTTCAACTTTAATCCAGGCATAGAACAGTTGCATAGAATAACCTTCTAACTTTTGTAGTTGTTTTATTCCACACATCTTCACTCTGCATGTCATTGCCTAACATCAATAGCTAGGGATGACAAATATTTGCTGTAAATACCCAGAAAATAAATAATATTGTCTTTGTAAGCAACTGTGTTATAATAGCATGAAATGACAGAAAGCACAGAAACTAATGATTGCAGCTATGTTCCAACGGCACTCTCTCTCATATATATGTGACATTCATTTGAGAGAAATCTACAATATGTGTAATATATGTAGTAGATGATGTACATTGTAGATTTGCCTGTGGATCATGTAATCAACTGGCCTTTAATTTGAAGAATGATGAGAAGGTCCTTAGTAGGGAATGCAGGACTTAATGTGATTTGCCTCCTGCTTCTGCCTGCATTTTAAATTTTCTGTTTCAGTTTATTTCTTGTGGCTTAAGCAGCCATGTCAATAAAAAACAATTATAATTTACAATATTTCTAACATGCCAGATATAGTTCTAAAGGACTTGACTATACTGAATTGTGAACATGACAAAACTTATGCGATTAATACCTTCGTTTTATAGATGAGCAGACTGGCTTACAGGAAGGTATGTTCATTGTCCAAGGTCTCACATAGATCAGGAGTAGAAAAGCTAGATTATATATTCATGTAGTCAGCTTTTAGTATTCAAGCCCATAAACACATTCTTCAGTGTCTTTGAACCTGCCTCAAAATTAATGTGATGCAGGAAATCCACCATGTTTCCATACATATAATGGTCCCTTTATTCAATAATTCCATTTCAGACTGGAAAAGTATACCCCTATTTCCTCTTTTCTTGCTTCCTTTCTGTGATTAGTTTTTGCATGCACTAATTATTGTACACACAGAATTTTTGAAAGATGCCTAATTTTTAGAACAAATATTTATTTAAGAATTAAAGGTAAACAAAACAATAAAGCATAGTGGAGTGCATGGACCAAATATAATTTACCTCATTTAATCTGAACTCTTGAAAAAGTTACTCTAACTACTTACTTATATTTGGGTTGGCACTGCTTGAAGGAAACCTCCATCCATCCCAGAAGTTACCTTCTAGCTTTGGTTACAGGCTCCGAAGTCTATTTTATTTTTATTGTTATTAATTACAGTTTATTCACTTTGTATCCCACCTATAGCTCCCTCCCTTTTCCCCTCCTAACCCCACCTTTCCTCCCTCTTCTCCACCCATGCTCCTCCCCCAGTCTATTGATAAGGGAGGTCCTCCTCCCCTTCCTTCTGATCCTAGTCTGTCAGCTCTCATCAGGAGCTGCTGCATTGTCTTCCTCTGTGGGTGGTAAGGCTGCATTCCCCTCAGGGGCAGGTGATCAAAGAGCAGGCCAATCAGTTCATGTCAGAGACAGTCCCCGTACTTGGAGACTGAGCTGCCATAGCCTGCATCTGTGCAGGGTAGGTTCTAGATTATCTCAATGAATGGTCCTTGGTTGGAGTATCAGTCTCAGAAAACACCCCTGTGTCCAATTTTTTTGTTTCTCCTGCTTTCCTTGTGGAGCTCCTGTCCCCTCCAGGTATTTCTATCTCCTTCTTCTTTCATAAGGTTCCCTGCACTCTGCCCAAAGTTCATCTGTGAGTCTCAGCATGTGCTTTGATAACCTGCAGGTCTATTTTTTCTTTCTTTTTTTACTTTATTTTATTAATTACAGTTTATTCACATTGTATCCCAGCTATACCCCTTCCCTACCTCTTCCCATCCCATCCTCCCTCCCTCTTCTAATCTTATGCCTCTCCCCCAGTCCAATGGTAGGGGAGGTCTTTCTCTCCTTCCATCAGACCATAGTCTATCAGGTCTCATCAGGGCTGTCTTCTTTGTCTTCCTCTGTGGACTGGTTAAGGTTGCTCCCCCTTCAGGTGGAGGTGATCCAAGAGCCAGCCCATGAGTTCATGTCAGAGATGGTCCCTGGTTCTATTTTGGGGAACCCTTTTGGATACTGAGCTGCCTTGGACTACTTCTGTGTTGGGGTTCTAAGTTATCTCCATGCATGGTCCTTATTGGGAGTATCTGTCTCAGAAAAGACACCTGTGCCCAGGTTTTTTGGTTCTGTTGCTCCCTTTGTGGAGCTACTGTTCTCTCCAGGTCTTTTTATTTCCCACTTCTTTCATAAGATTCTCTGCACTCTGCCTAAAGAGGGAAGGGGAAGAAAACCTTCCTTATCAGTGGACTGGGAGAGGGTGGGGAAGAGGGAGGGTAGGACTGGGAGGGGAGGAAGGAGGGAGGTACAGGGGGGGATGCAAAGTGAATAAACTGTTATTAATAAAAAGAAAAATAAAACACACAAAAAAGAACGCTACTATAAAGTTATTTCTTCTCCATATTAATTTGTGACCAATAATTATATATAACTCCCGGCTATCAGAATTCAATAAAAACACCATAAAACTATTAAAAAATAGAAATCAGGTTGTATGCAGAGCCCCTGAAACCATAGGCACTTAACAACTGCTTGCTGCTTTGAACTAGAAAGTTTATTTCACCTGGAGTTTTCACTGGTTTTGATAGAAGTATCAGTTCCTGGTATACTGGGATGAAGTGTGAGTTTTGGTTTTGTTGGTCTCAGAAATGTCTCTTCATAAAATTTTGTTTTTGAAAATCATTCATTTTTTTAAATTTATTTATTTTTATCTCAATCACAGGTTGGGTACTTTGAATCCCAGGCGTAGCCCCCTCCCCC
>CM053763.1:14826546-14854339 GCA_028658305.1 Pachyuromys duprasi
ACTGGGAAATTTTTCCAGGTAATAACTGGGTGTCCCTAGGGTTTTCCCACTTGATTTTCTCACCGTAGGAGTTCCGCTCACCTGGCACTCACAATGCTGGCGTTTTAGGTCCCAGAGTTCAGTCTCCTGGTCGCTGCGTTGTTTCTGCTCTCCTACTCCTCAGACACAGTGTTCTCTCGTGGCAGCCATCTTGGATCTCAGTGTTTCTTTTCATATGATATTTGCTTCTCCAGATCAGAAACCCAAGGTGGAGGTACTGTAGGTTGGTCAGTCTGGGGGAGTCATGAGACCGTGGATCTGAGGAAAAAAAATTCCATAGGCTACTGAGGAGAATACATATTATGTAGTGTCAAAGTGGATGGTTTCTTGAATATCTATTGATCCACTTGGTGTAATATTATAATTAGTTTTGATATTTTAATGTTTATCTTTTGTCTGGTTAACCTGCTCATCAGTCAAATATGGGTATTGAAATTGCCTATTATTACTGCACTAAAGTTCTTTCAGAAAGTGTATGGCTGTATAAGTGGCTAGAGACAGTGTTGAAGAAGAAGGGATGGCTGTGTAGCTTGGAGGAGTTCCAAGACCCCTGAGGTGAAAGAAGGAGATATAAAAAGTATCTCAGGACTGAGTGGTGAGGTGAGCAATTTTGGAGGGTCCCAAGAAGCTGAGGCCAAGAGAAACTCTTCTCTTAATTTAGCTAGCCATGTGACCTGAGTGTCCAGATAATGTCTGAGGTAGAAAAGATGGAGCAGAGGTTGAGCCTGCATAGGGTCTCTTACACAGTGTGAGCTGTGTGGACTGGGCCTACAGCACATTGGAACAGTTTCTTTGCAGCTTGCGGTCCCTGGAGTGGTGGGTGGGCACCTTAAGGATAAGGAAAAAGGCAAGCATTCTCAGAAGGCAGGCCAACAAAATCCCCTAGGAGAGGCTTGCAGAGAAGGAGCTAACCTAGGGAGAAAGGAGGAACATGAGTTACTGATGGGAAGATGGGGAGAGGCAGGAGAGAGTTGAATGGACCATATGTGAGGAAGAAGTGAGACCTATTATGTAGCGAAATCAGCCCTCGGTACTCAGGATTTGGACAGTAAGCCCCACGTTTACCTGTTCTTAAACTTAGTTACCATGCCAGAGAGTGTTGGGATGCACAGAGTTTTAATCACATCTTTCTCTCTTGTTTGATAAAGTAATTTATAAAAAACAGAAAAGGATGTATTACTAAGCTTATTACAGTGAAGGCTAAATTAAAGAGGGGCAGGAACTTATAACCACATAGGATTCCCATCAATTCCCCAAGGTAGTTAGATATGTCCCACCACGGAGACCACTCGAATCTACAAAAAGTCCCACTCAGATGTGTTGCTTCATGTCCCTGATATATTTGGGACACACAGAGAGAGATACCACTCTTCAAAAAGATCTCTGGAAACTCAGCCAAGCCTGAGTCAAGTGTGCGTACTGTGTGGAAGCAGGAGTTCTAGAGCATACAGCTTCAGAAGGGACCGAAACCTCAGGTGAGTGAAGACAGGGGAGGTGCTACTACTATGCTCAAAGACCAATCACAATGCCTCTAGCTATGCTCCCTACACACACACGTCGGTATGGGCTTCTTGGATATAGGTAGGATTAATAAATATGAGAATAGAGCAAATGTCCAACAAGGATATTTTCTTAACTATGTTCACAGCTGCTTTATTCATAATAGCCAGAATCTGGGAACAACCTAAATGTCCCTCAACAAAGAATGGGTACAGAAAATGTGGTACATTTAGAAAATGGAATACTACTCAGCAATTAAAAACAAAGAAATCAGGAGGAGGTCCTCCCCTATCAGTGGACTTGGGAAGGGGCTGGGAGGAGATGAGGGAGGGAAGGGGGGGATAGAGACGGAATGTGGGAGGGGGCTACGGCTGGGATACAAAGTACATAACCTGTGATTAATATAAAATAAAAATGTTAAAATTAAAAAAAAGAAAAAAATAAACAAGGAAATCATGAAATCTGCCAGCAAATGGATGTTACTGGAAAAGATCATGCTGAGTGAGGTAACCCAAAGCAGAAAGACGCACGTGAGACATAAGTGAGAAGATCACTTATAAGTGGATATTAGCCATATAATATAGGATAAACATATTAACATCTATAGTCCTAAAGAAGCTAAACAACAAGGAGGACCTTAGGGAAGAGACTTAATCCTCATTCAGAAGGGAAAACAGGATACACATCAGAAGCAGGAGAAGACAGGGAACAGGACAGGAGTCTTCCACAGAGGAAGACTCTGAAAGACTCTACCTAGAACTGTATCAAAATCAAAGCATTTGCTGAGACTCATAGCCAAATGTTGGGCAGAGTGCAGGAAATCTTATGGAAGAAGGGGGAGAAACAAAGACTTAGAGGAGACAGAAGTTCCACAAGGTGACCAATAGAAAAATTCAGAGCCCAGAGAGACGTGCAGAGACTGATAAATTAACCAAGGACCATGCATGGAGAGAACTTAGACCCAATGCTTGGATGTAGCTGATAGGCAATTCAGTCTCCATATGGATATACTAGTAAGAGGAGCAGGGGCAGTCACTGGCATGAACTTGGTTGCCTGCTCTTTGCTCACCCCACCCTGGCGAGGTGGCCTTACTAGGCCACAGAGAAAGAGGATCCAGATAGTCCTGATGAGTCCTTTAGGCTAGGGTAAGACAGTAAGGGAGGAGGAACTCACTTATCAGTGGACTAGCGGAGGGGCAAAGGGGGGAAGATGGAGGGAGGGTGGGACAAGGAGGAGATGAGAGAGGGGGCTACAGTTAGAATTAAAAGTGAATAAATTGTAAATAATAATAATGAAAAATTTTAAAAATAATTATGAGAATAGGGGAGTGGCTCACCAAACACAGTTGCATTCATAGTAATTGGCTTATTCTGCATATATGTGTGCGTGTGTGTGTGTGTGTGTGTGAATGGTTACTGAAGAATATGTATTTTTCATGCTCTATCCACAAGTGAAACTCTCCATATTTAATCCCATGCCAGAATTAAGGAGAATCATTCTTCTTAATTATAACCTGAAGTTTCGGCATCTAAACCTCACTTTTTTGTAGGACTTTTTGATCCATCTCCTCAGGCCTTGACCAAGCTGGCAAGTACCATAAGGATAAGGTTGGGTACTTGTGAGCAGAAGAAAAAAAATGGTAGGGGCCAAGGAAGAGAAGGCGTGTGGTGTGTGTTGGAGGATGCAACCTCTTTTTGCAGCGTCATCCAAAGCTTCAGTGAGGTCTCCCAAGATGTGCTGGTAAGTGTTTATCAACTTGACACAAACTAGAGTTAATTGAGAGAATGCTGTTATGAGAGTGGGCCTGTAGGAAATCCAGTGGAGAGTTTCCATGATTAATGATTGCTATTTAGTGGGTCCATCGTCCTAGGCAGGCGATCTTAAGTTGCATGGAAAGTAAGCGAGTCACTAAGAAGCTTTTCTCCATGGTTCTGGTTCACCTCCTACCTTCAGGTTGCTACCCTCTCTTGAGTTGCTGTCGTGCATTCCCTCAAGGATAAACTATACCATGTGAACTATAGCTGCTTTTGGTCATGATATTTCACACAGCAACAGAAAACAAACTAGAACAACAACAATGAGTGAGACTGGCTTGTATAAGGACTCTGAATGCTTAAGGCAATATCCCTATTGGTAGGTAAACAGACTCTATAAATTCTTGCCATTCTGAATTTTCTTGCATGTGCTGTTAATGTAACTACATTATACAGAAGTCTGTTATTACTCAATGGCCCAGAAACAACAGCATTCCATCAAAAATAAAATAAGTTGGCAAAGTTGCCAAAATTTCCATTTTAAAACTTGGCATTTTAATCCTTGAAGCATGAATAGAAATGGTATAATATTCAAACTTTTTATCAATTTTCACAAGTTATGGATATTCTAATTATTTTGTGTAAATTACATTACCAATTCTAAAAGTTGCATAAATTTTTACATTTCTGGAAGCAAACGTGTTATAATTTGACTTGCAAATATTTTTAGCAAACAAAACAAGATTCAGAAGTTGACAAAAATGGGTATAGCATGTATACAAATATAAAGCATTATTTAACATACTAGGGTAGTTAAATCCTCTGTGAAGCTGAGAGATTTGTGCATACAAAAAAACACACCAATTTAGTTGCTATTGTTTGCAAACTCTGTAGCTTCACACATAGAAGTATCTGTAGGCTTAGATTTTTTTTTAACAAATCTACTTTATTTAAGGTTCTCAAATGTTTCTACCTCCCTTCCAACTCACTGACCAGAAGAAGGGGAAAAAAAAGGTTATTAGGATAAGCGGGTTGTAGACCTTTTTAGAGGTAGTTCCTTGGACTGAGTCCTCTCTTATTTGTCCGGATAGTGACAGTCCAGTTCAAATGCCAACAAGAAACAGCAACAGAAATCAGCACGATTCAGCAGAAACAGCAGGACCCAGTATTGCCTGAAGAAGTGCCCTGGAACGTTTCTCTTTCGAATTGAAATGTCGAAGAATGAAGACTAGCAAAGAGAAGTCAATCCCAAAAGCAGTGGGCTTTTATATATCTCCTTTCCTCAGAGTCCGCTCTTGGATGTTTTCAGCTAACCCAAATCACACCCCTCGCATGAGACAGCACAAGGCAAAACTTCATGTGCCCTCTCACAAGACAGCTTCCAGCAAAACACCACATGACACAACTGAGTCTTCAAAGAAACCAGAAACTTCCACTTCAAGCATCTATTTCTTTCCATTTGTATTGTTGCCAGTTGCCAATGCCTTCCTATACCCATCCTTCATTACTACCTTCAGTTGTTCCCTGGTATTAAAGCTCAGTTCGATTCCCACTACTTAAAATACTCTCCTACAGTGCCTGGTAGAAGCCTTCCAACCCAAGTCCTATTCCCAAACCCATGTAAAGATAGAAAGAATGAATGGAGTCTGCAAAGTTGCCTTCTGATTTCCACCTCCTCTCCCAAACATCATATAGGTTCATACAATAACTATAAAGCATAAATTTACAGCCACATTCCCAATCCACATGCCCTGTCCCCCAAACTGGATCACAATGTCTGAACAGGCTATCAAATACCATGTTATCTGAGTTCCTATATTGTTCAGAATCCTCTTTTAACAGCTTCTGTATGGGATAATTGACTGGATAGAGTACACTTTTGACAAAGGTTTCTCTTTATTCAGAACTTGGCAAATTTCTCAGTCTTGTCCTTGGCTGTAGTTGTTTCAGATGAGTTTTATTCTCTTGGCTTCTGCGTACTTTAGGTTTTCTGGTGGTAGCTTGAGGAAGTCATGCTTTATCCTTAAAATTCATCAGTAAACTAGGATGCTTTAACTTGGAGTGTTCATCATTAATTGTGCCTGGGTTTGTTAGCTTTAGTTATTTTGTCTATCTTCTCAGAGAAGTTTTCTTGCTTTATATTATTTCATGTTTTGGGCTTTGTAGTAGCTGAGCTTCATTCTTTAGCAAAGCTAGCTCTCCTAAGTAAGCTTGTGTCAAACATTCTCTTTGTTTTCTCCCCCTCTTGCTCCCAGCCTTCCTTAGTTCCTTCATTCTTCCTTTCCTGGCTTCCTTTTTTCCCTTCTCTCCTTCTCCTGGTAGGTTTTCTTCATTCTTTCTATTTTCTTTGATTGAAAAAAAACTATTTAGAGTAGAAACTTTATTTTTAGAGATGTATTTTTCTTTACACAAATAATTATTATATTTTATAATACCTTTGCTTCAGACTTTAATTTTTCTTAATATTGAAACTGTCTTTTGTATCCTTTCATTTTCTTTGTTTTGTTAATACACATATTTTCTTGTATTCCCCCCTTATTTTGACTTATTAATAATTTGCTCTGTAGTGTGCCTAAATTATTGAGATTCAGATTTTCTTGAATTTTTTCATATAGGATGTCCCAAGTTAGAATATTTTGATATTCTGATGGCACAAAAATATTTACTTGCCAGAACAGGGACTTAGAATTCTGATCTTTGCCTAGGTTGCCATATGTGATATGATGGGCTCTCTGGGTGCTGAGTAGAATCAGCTGTAGCTTCCAGGCAACCCTACATATGTGGATGAATTAAGAATTACTTGTTAGAATATAGCATTGTTTCACTACGGTGCCTGGCTGCCTGGTTGCCTGGTTGCTTAGTTGTACTCAATGCAGTTTCAGCTTAAGAACTGGTCAATTTAGCTGAGAGATTGTCTCACAGACCTTTAATCCCAGGACTGAGGAGACAAAGGCAGGCAAATCTCTGTTACTTCAAGGCTAGCCTCAACTACAGAGAGAGTTCTAGAACAGCCAAGAATAAAAAGAGAAGCTCTGTCTCAAACCCTCCCCACACCCATTTAAAAAAAAAAAACAAAGAAAAGAAATGGTCAACTTAAGGTGGCTTTATTCAGTTATAATCCAACTGTGATAGAGAAGTATTTGTACTTATTTTGGCTTGTTTGATAATGATCTTATTTGCTAATTTTACTGACAAATACTATGAAACTTATTCCTTTTCTGTTATGGTAGATGTCAGTTTTTGTTGCTTCTCTTTTGAACAGAATTTTGAATGTCAGAAATGAAAGAGAGCTAAGATGATGTGTGTTGAAGCCTTTAAATCATGGGTTCTCTAAAACGTAAGATTCGCTCATCATTTCTGCTTATTGTCTACTAATGCTTAACTGCCTTAATTATAAAATGCTCTTTATCCTCTCCTTACTCCATGTATCCTTCTCAGTATTTCCAGCTGTTAAAAGAATGAAAACACAAGGAGATAATTTTAATTTGCTCCTTCAAAGTCTGGTCCTGCTGGTATCAGTATATTGTTGAGAGTATTATTACTTCTAGAATGCTGAAATTTTATTAGAAGCTGAACAGGCTGCCCTGTTTATTTTATTCTAGAATGTTCTGTAGGTTCATCTTGACTTCTTTACTTGGGGGTATTTATTATTTTTAGTTGCACCTCTTTTTTTCCTCAGCTGTTGTTGATAATGAGTTATTTTCTTTTGAAAAAATGTTTGGTCATGTGTGAATACAGAGTACAAAGTGGAAATTATGTGATATGGTATCTCTTACATTGCCTTCTGTACTCAAAATTCTAGCAATTGAATTTTATTTATTACTCAGAAACTTACCTAAAGAAATATTTGTATTTAAAATTATACTTGAAACTACCAATTAAACAAGTCCCATAATTTATTGCCTATTGAATAAAGTGATTTTCTATTTCATTTCATCTTAAACTGTGTTCTAGCTTTTAATATAACTACATTTTCATATTCAAGGCTTATTGTACTACTCTGAATCCAGACTGACCATATGCTTTATTGTTTTGCCAATTTGCTCATAGACTCCTATTTTTGCTTTAACAGTTCTATACTTTTTTTGTGTGCTGCTTTCATATGCTGATTTCATACTGAGCTTGATGGTCTCATTGTGTTGTAAAGGTTTATCCATTATTCACTGAAATAATAGAAATTGAAATGTTGTATAGAGACAGGAGGCGAGGCTTTATTTAATTAAACAAAAATAATGATCTAGAAAATGTACTAAAAGGCCAGGATGTGGGTAGGGCTTATTGTGGAAAGCCCTTACAGATAAGAGAAAAGGGAAAGCTTCATTCTAAAAGAAAAAGTAAGCAAAATTAAGGCCAGAATGTTTATTTGTAAAATTTATGACTAAATATGACAGGAACCTGGACTTTTCCATTGTGTGATTCTGAAGAAATCCCAATATGCTATAAGTTTCATTCCTCAACTCTGTCACTGAGTTGGTGCACAGGCACTGGCTCTCTGTGGCAGGCACGTGTATCATGGATGGCTAGACTCAGCCTGAAGTGTTCTGTAGTATCCCTACTTCTACTTTCAGCAAGCATCACTGAGGGACTATGGGGATCGAGTGGAGGGCATACCTAGGTAGTTAACAATCTCCAATAAGGGAGCAAAAGTCATGGGATTGTGGACTTTTTGTTGCCTGTGTTTTCCCATACCTTTCCCTGTTTAGAAGATGACTTAACAGAAGTTTCTTTTTTCCCTGTGGAATATTGATTACATTTTCTACTGAGTCCTGTAGCTCTTGTTCTTGAGGGGAAAAATCACTAGGAAATATGCAAAACTTTCTTGAGCAAATAGTTTGAACAGTAGAAGGACTCACTGCTTCCTTTCTCAGCAGTGGTTTTCCATCGGCGTGGTTCCTGGGTAGTGGTACATCAAGCTATGTTGGTGCTGGCTGGGTGCAAATTGCGTTCATCTGAAGTTGCCTACAGCAAAACAGGGCCCCTCCAGTAGAGAAGTCTCTTTAGGCAAATATCAAACAAATTAACCTTTTAGTGTGTTCCTATGGTCCTCTCAAGAGAAGGAACACTCCAGTGACATCACTGATGGCAAAGGTTAGCCTACAAGTAAAATGAAATCATCCGGCCAGCCAGGCCCTGCGGGAGAATCAAGGCTTGTAATTAGATTGAAGGCTCCTAGGAAACGGAGCCCTGTTGCAGGCAGAGCGTTTGCAGCAGCTAATTGGAGTAAGCTTTTGCATCAGTGCCCCTGCTCTGCATCACTACAGCCTTGAAAATAGCTGTAATGATGATTGAGTCACTCCCTAATTTTAGCAACCCAGTCTAAACGTGCATTACTCGATGGACATGTGCTTGAAGTTGTCCTATGTCTTACTTGAGAGTACTGGAAGACCCCAGGTCAGGACTGGCTGACATGGGTGTTTTTCTGAGATTTCCTGAGCTTGGAGTGGACCATGACCATACAACCCAATGCACAGGAGCATTGCATGAGAAACAACCAGTTTTCCTCTGTTGGAACTCCTGATATTCTTTATTTTCTTGTATCTTTGGGTGTCTTCCTGTCTCTCTAGTCCACTTTTTTTTTCTCTTCAAAACACAGAATCTGTAACCAAGACTAACAATTGTTTTAAATGGTTTCTGTGTTAAGTTAGGGAAAAAGAAATCTGATTATTAGGCAAATATGCTGAGCTCACCATCCGCCTCGCTATAATGATTCAAGCCAGAAGCAAACTGACTTGGGAGGCATGAGAAAGTGAGCAGGAACAGACCATACCTTGTTATTTACTTGTCTGATCATCTTGCCAGACCACCATACCACCTTCCTTTTACACGGTTCTTTTCTTGTGCTTCCTGAGATATACCAACCTGGTGAGTTTGTTTTTGGATGGCCTTCAGATTTTAAATAACTGTCAGCCCTTGAGTGATAGAGTAATATGTAATATAAGAAAACATCCAGGACATGCTTCTTACTACCCTTGAGACAGACACTATGCTTGAGTTCTCTAAACTTCCATTCCTGGTGCAAAGAATAAAATTCTGGGGCTGTTGTTGGCATATGACGCTCATAAACATGAACTTTGATTTTTGCAAATAAGTAAAAGTGATTAAGATTTACTACCAGTTATTTCTTCTGGCAATTATAACAATACCATAACAATAACAAAAGAGGCTCAGATTTATGAAGTTTACTGTGCACAGGGTGAACCTTAAGCATGTTATATGGTGATGTTATTAAAAACTCATGCTAACATATTCTGGGCTCCTTGCACAGGTGAGAAAACTGAGGCTTCTGCATGTCAGTACAAAGTCACAAACAAAACAGATTCATCCAGGAATCACGAATGAAATAAGAAGAGACTCATCTGAGAAGCCTACATAGCACAAGCCCCTGCTTTCAACACGTCAGTGTAGCTATCCCATAGCAAAAACTTCTCCTCACGCTCACATTCCGTTTATTTCTTATATCTGGATGGCTTTTATATTTTGCACTAGCTAATCTCTGGTCCTATTTCAAATCAGAATCTGGATATTATTTACCATCTGCCTCTATGGGATGCACTTGCCAAGTCCCTTAATTTGCTATAATTGGCAAGTTTTCAGTGTACATAATTTATATTTAAAAAAGCTACCCCGAAAAAAAGATTAATTAAACCATTTCTTCTGGGTCCCCAAAAGTGCAGCATTTTCCAATAATATGACTTTAGGGCCGTAAGGTCTTCTGTGTGTGTGTGCTGTCACAGCTGAGCACATTAAAAATGTATGTTAGGTTGGTCCCTGGTGCCTCTGAGCTGGTCAGAAAGATGTCACTGGCACCTGGGTAACATCACAAATACTTACTGAATTAAGCAGCTCACATTTGCATCCAAGTCTTTTGTTCCAAGCTTTCCAGACATTAGAAAATCCTAGACCGCAGTATAATTTATGGATACCTCTGTGTTGGCAATTCAGTCACTGATATGATAGGAAACACTAGAAAAAAATACACCCAGATGTACAGAATTCTAAATAGAGTAAGTGAGAGACCACAAATTGACTCAGACAAGCAGCAAAGAAAGAAGCGATTGACAGTTTCTTTCCTCTCTACTCTCTTAAGTCTTCCATTAGGCTCATGGGCCTATTCTAGATCTGTGGAGGCATCCTCATCCTTCTCCCGTATTAGTGATGTAACTGAGGAAGCAAGCTCATTTCCTAGTCAATGCCTATCAGAAGCTAGAGTATGTAGTCCTCATTGCGAAGATAGAAATAACAAATTTTCTACTCTTTTTTAGAGTGTTTTTGTGATTTGTCAGCACGGAAGTGGAATATATAGACTAGCACAAGAATGAACATAAAGCTGTCATATATTTACCTATGCTTTCTGGAATGCTCACCTTCTCATCATTTTCCATTTTCTTCCTCTTCCCTTCCAAGTCTTAGCTCAAATAATACCATGCTTATCCTGCCTGATCTTGACCACTGTTTGATGATGCCTTATTCTCTGCTTCAGAAAACACCTATTATTCAAAACATGTGGCAGTTGCCATTCACTGTCCTTCAGAACCAACACCATCCAAAGAGTAATTAGGTATCTATCAGTTAGAACAGTTTATAGCTTACTACTAACTAAACATCTCAGACTCTGAGAAATTATTCGTCAACAGGTAGGCTTCCCTTCCCCCCTCGAAATTAATATCAGCCAAGTAGGACTGAGAATCCAAAGGTTTGCGGCTGTGTTGGATATGAGCCTAGTTTCTATTCGCCCATGAATCTTAATTTATGATTATTCATATCTGCATATATCTTTTGATCTGGTCATGACATCTTGCTCATCAGTTAATGAGCAGAATAAAACCTACCTGTATTAAAATGGTAGGAGTTATGGTTTTGAACCTTAGTTAGGTTCAGCAGTCTTAGTTTCCTTATATCACCAATAAGCACATGCTTCCTGATGGAATGCTATGACTTTGAGCACTCAATATTTATTCTAAGTTCAATGTCTGAGTCACTCATTAGGATTATATTGTAAAGCATGTGACTGTGTAGTTTAATGTTGACATAGTTGGTCCTTGCATCATTATTCCATTTCTGTACAAAGACAAAACAGCGTCTATATTCAGGGGACACAAACACGGAAAAAGTGATGTCTTGATGTCTTGGAAATTTTTCCTATGACTGGATGTAATGTCCTTAGTCTTTATGCCTTTTTTTATTCACTTTATTCCACTCTGCTGTGACACTGAATTAACAGACATCATTTAATACTCATTAGCTATCTAAACACAGTATTTTGCAAAGGAAATAAAGTTTTGAGTGTTATTTTTATTTTAATATTTTGTTTGTGTTTTAGTATTGTATCTTATTTTTAGAGCTGGCTAAAATGGTGGGTAAAGTGTTTATTCTTTCTTTCTCTAGAGAATGCTTTTGACCTTTTAAAAATGATTTGATCATAACATTAAATAAATTTGTCTTTTCAAAAATAAAAATAAATTAAATAATGCATTTTGTGCTCAGTCTGAATTTATCAGTTTCCAAAACCAAATAATTAATTGAAACCATCTTTCATTATACAATTCCAAGTTATTTGTTTTGAATATTATCTCTGAATGATTAAATTATTATCAAGCAGTATATATATATTACATATGAAATTCAAATGTATGTACATGTTACATATATTCAAAAATCTAATGGCAATTTATATACATTACCTTCATGTAATTTCCTTACTCCTCAAGTGCTACCTCAAAACTTCATTTGCCATGAAAGTGCTGTCTTGGATGTGTATTTTCTATTTGCACCATGTTTGGAAACCTACTCTGGAGGCTTTTGAAGAGGGCTGAGGACCAGGATGAGTTGCCAGGAATTCATTTGTAAAGCATATCATGTAGCTGAGAATTAAGAAAATTTTCAGAAGGTAGTTTATTAAAATTAAGAGGTCTTCTCATACTTAAAATTGTGATGTTGCCTTATCTTGGTTAAGGTTAGATTATATTTACTATCTATAGACTATTTACATGTGGATATCTGTAGAAGGCTACAGATATTGCCCTTACACCTTGGGTTGTACTTAAGCAGGGAGAAGTGGTACATTTTATCTTTTAAGACTGTAGTATATAGAGTTGAAGTTCTAGAATAGTTATGCATACATCTTATTATTTATTTCTACATCCTATTATCGCTACCATTTTACTGTGAAAGTTCTCATAAGCAACACAAGAAACAAATAGATGTGGAAACATTTCAGGCAACACTATTCTAGTTTCAAACTCAGGTAGTGGTCTGGATTTGGCAGATGGGCTGTCTCATAACCAAAATTAAAGACTTACTCTTCTTGTATTTTTTAAAATGCAATGAGGAAAAAAATCTACTTAACTTGCTTTGAGCCATAAAAATTTGACACAGCTATATTTCTGAGTCCTTTTTCTTAAGAACCTAAATAATATTCTAAGAAAAATAGATACAAAATGCTTCAAAACTTCATCCAAATATGCACTGTATTTATTAAAGCCTCTTAATATTAAAAGTGAATTATGACTCACAAAAATGGAAATAAAATAATGCTGAAATATTTCACAAATTAACAAAAATCTACATTAGGTTTGCTCAGGATTTTAGGTTGTACATTCTAGGGATAAGCAATTATATCCTTAACTGAAGAATAGTGTTATCTAAGGTACAGACATTGCCCTCTTGTCAGTTCCAGAGCTAGCCAATAACCTTCTATAGTGTTGCAGTGGGAAGATATACCTGCAGTTACTCTCTGTAGGACACTGAAACTTAGCACTACTCTCAAACTGAAACTCATTACTAAGCTCATTAATGATTAAGGATATTGGAAATGTCCTTTGTGTCACGAATGATTAATGCATGAATTTGAGTGTACATTTCATGCCCACTTCATAATGGACAATTAAACAAACAAATGAAAAGAATAAAACACAAACAAACTGGCTCCAAAGCTTCTGTTGCAGTCCCAGAAACAGAGAGGATGGAAAGCTACCAATGATATGCTCCAAAAATATGGTAGTTTGGACAGAAGAAATAAAAATCTTCCCTATATTTAATTCCATTATTTGTAGTCATCTAATTATTTATTTGATTAATTGGAATGTAGTTGCCAATCAGAAGATTATTTTAGGAAAGATGGGGCTACTTCTAGCCATACCCAAACTCTGTGCACAACAATATAGGCAAGCATGAACAATAATTAATTCAAATGGCCTTGCCTTTATTTTTAATCACAACTCTTACTGTCCACTCTGAAGTTACAGCTAAGAATTTGGAACAAATCCAACCACCATGGTTCTGTTGTCTGTGCAAAAATTGCACAAGCTACCAATGTTGTTCAGGAAATGAGACTGGATTTTACATAGAAGATCTATGGGCTATCTTTATAATCAGTTATTGATTGCTTTGGAGCTATGTCCTGAGTAATTTTCATATACAATTGTTAAGGAATTTTAGATCATATAAAGTATATCATTAAAAAAAAGTAAGACTGAGTAAAATCTTGTGACTGAGCTGTGTTTCACAAGCAACCTGTGGTGAATGGTTCTGGCTTTCAGGTTAAAGCCTGGCCAATGCTAACTAAGGTCCATGTCAGAATCACTAACTGCCATTCACTGACATTGGCAGAACAGATGTGTTCACATATTTCCTTGGTGCCATGTAAAAATACCAGTTTCATGAAAAGAGTATTATTATTAGAGTCTCTAGTCCAGTTTACACCTTTTCCCAGTCTTACAGAAGACAACCACCAGATCTTTTAAAAGAAAAAATTATATGAATTGTGGAATCCTTGCATATCTCTCCCATTAGCTTGAGACAGTGACTCAGATCACATGACTAAATGTAAATCTCAATGGAGAAGGAAAAAGAAGAAGAGCTTGGGTTTTGAGCCAGTCTCTGCACAACAGCAAGGAAGGAGACCTTACTCTTGCTCAAGTGTGCAGGACAGTTTGAGGTCTTCTGAAGCAGGTCACATGAGTGGTTAAGGTCCTTGGCTTGTCTAGCAAGAATCTGTTTTAAGTAGATTTTATTAAATGTCCTAGAATCTCCTTGTCATCCTTACAATTATGGGCAAGAGAAATTTAGGAACATCTACAGACAGAGAAAGTTTCAGGAAAGAAGAGCTCAAAGGAAGTTTCTAGAAACCAATGTTTCATAGAGTAAGCACAGCAATGCTTACTCCACTACCATGGAAGTGGCGTGGACATGAAAACTCCCAAGCATTGCTTCTGCTGGCCTCTGTTGTGGAGCTTACACAGCATATTCAAACATACCCAAAATTCTCCTTTATGGACTGTCTTCTTTCCTGCATCTTGCATATTTAATTAACATTCATGGGAAACAACAGCAACTTCATCAAACCCAGGTCCATCTTTCATTACATAGTGATCACATGAAATTCTACATGTTTTAAATGATAGAATCGTCTATCAATCTGAATTAGGTAAAATTCTCTAGTCTAACCAGGTAACATTTTCATGGATGTAAACAAATATATTACAGATAATGAGTTGAAGAAATTGGTATGAAATTGAATTTAAAGCCTTAATTTAAACAAAATATGTTCCTTAGTTTATATCCAATCAATATACAAAGCATATGAAATTTCATAAAATATGATACAGTACATTGCTTCCTCCATATACCAGTCACTATTTTTATAAGTGTGGAATATTACTGGATGATAAATATAATTAAATAGAGCAAAAGCATGTGAATTAAAGCCAAGAAGATTGTCTTTCTTTATGGAATTACAGGCTTGCCAGTGAGCTTATAGCCATTAATACTGTGCTAGCAGAGAAACATATTAGCCTCCAAGGGATAGATTCTTATTATCAGTTATGGATTTTGTGAGCTTTAAATTATAAAGAAAAAGGCTGTATTTGTCTTTGAAGGCAAGGGGAGAAAGTTGTAAACAAACAATTAATATTAACTTCAAATATAAAAGTGTTTGCTTCCGTGCGGTTTGCTCTGTAGTTAAAGCTACACTCTACATTGCATGCACAATTTCATGCAAATTGGACTTAATTTACTACATGCTTTGCCTCTTCAATTAAATAAAATGAGAGGATGATTTTTACTTTAGAAGAGTGAGAATTCAATGCGTTAAAATGTTTTACCTCTAGATTTCTGTAAGTAGCTTATGTACCTAAATGTTTATTTGAAGTAATTAATTTAATCAGGGTGTTTGGAGCTTACCTTGGCATGCAATGCTTGGGTGTTTCCCTTGAGGAACCAATGCACTCATAACAAACAACAGTGCATTAAGATGGTGACCACTGCTTTTAGATTTACCTACTCAGAACACCTTTTTATGTGCTTTTTCTCGTTCCTTTCCTCTGTCTCAGCTTACCAGTCTTCAAAAACAAGGTTATTGCTTAAAACATGTAAGCCTAAGCCTCTGATGATGTGGATCCAATTCTTATAGCTGATATAAAAATCTATCACAAACTGAGTAGCTTAAAACAATAAAACTTTATTATCTCACTGTATTTGAGGCTAGGTGTTTAAAACCAAGGTATTGACAGTAGCTTCTTCTGAAACTAGAAGTCAATTCTGCTTTATAGCTTCCTGGCTTCCAGTGGTTTGCTAATGACTTTAGTGTTTTTTTTTATTTCTTAATTTATTTTTTTTTACTTTTAAATTTTATTTATTTATTCACTTTATATCCTGATTGCATCCTCCCTCCTCTCCTCCAAGTTCCTCCATCCCACACCCTTCTTCATTTTCCTCTCTCCTCCTCAGAGAAGGGAGAGGTCTGCCATGGGTACGAACATCCTGGCACATTACGTCATTGCAGAATTAGGTGAATCCTCTCCCCTGAGGCCTGACAAGGCAGCTGGTTAAGGGAACAGGATCCAAAGGGAGGCATCAGAGTCAGAGAGAGACTCTGTTCCAGTTGTTGGAAGATCCACATAAAGGCCAAGCTGCACATCTGTTACATATGTGCAGGGGCCCGAGGAACAGTCTATGCATGCTCTTTGGTTGATGGTTCAGTCTCCATGAGCCCCCGTGGGCCCAGGTTAGTTGACTCTTTAGGTCTTCTTGTGTAGTCCTTGACCCCTCTGGCTCCCTTAATCATTGTGCTTACTATTCCATAGGACTTCCTGAGCTCTTTCTAATGTTTGGCTGTGGGTCTCTGCATCTGTTTCCTACAGCCACTGGGTGAAGCCTCTCAAAGAAGTTATGCCAGATTCCTGTCTATGATCATAGCAGAATAACATTAATAGTGTCAGATTACTTCTCTCCCATGGGTAGAGTCTCAAGTAGGGCCAGTTTTGTTTATCCAAATTGGTTCCAGATTGGTTCCCTCAATCTTTGCTCCATCTTCGTCCCACCACATCTTATAGGCAGGAAAAAATTTGTGTCAAAGGTTTTGTGAGTGGGTGGGTGTCCTTATCCCTCCACTGGAGGTCCTGCTTGGCCACTGGAGGTGGCTCTTCCTTACACATTAAGGAAGCCATCAAGAAAACTCAGACAAAACTGAAATTCCATTATTTTCTTACTCAATCATCTGGTTAGTGTTTGGATTTTTATCTAGATCAGAAACTTCATGAGACTGGGGCCATGTATATCCATCCCTGGGCACATAAACACTTAAAAATATTGATGTAATACTTGTTGTAACAAGTACCATTCATCATTGATTAGGGGTTGCTGTGAAATTTTCAATCCAAAGCCCATTTCTATTGTACTCACTATTATTGACAAATACTCATCAGCCCCTGTAGTTTAATTTTACTTTGTGTTCAAGATATGAAGATGAATGAGACTTCTTCTTGCCCTCAAGGAGTTCCACATTTAGTGGCAAAAGAGCAATAGAATTTGGAATGATGTAGGAAGAAGACTGACTTCCTATGTATGGGTGGCTAGAAGCTGTGTTTGCATCCCACCAAGAGGCAGCAAAGCAAGATGGAATCACTGGTTGGTGTATATAAAAGCAAGCCTATCAGGGGCACAGCCATAGACAGAGAAGCTAGAATAAAGGAACAAATCCTTGGCAGAAGATGCATCATAATTGGGATAGCTTAATAGTTATGCGAGCCTCATCTCACAGAACTGTGTGAGCCACATCTTCCTCTCATGTTCTCATTAGTAGATCTCATTAGTTCTCATTTCTGACTCAGCTTATATAAAGCAGGATTTCTAGTTTCTAGAGTTTTGCAAACATAGAAAAAGTTTTCTTTGGGGATCGTATGTTCCTAGTTTTTAGTAATAATAAACTGTTGTATGTAAATATCTGTTTCAAGCCTACATAAAAAGTCTTTCCTTTTTGCATGCTATAAAAGGATGATATTTTTATGATGCACTGAAATAACATCAGAAACTTTTTGTCTCTAGAAGAGAATGGTTGATAACCCACATCTTCACTAAATACTTTTTTGTATATCATGTATTTTTGTGTGCACATGTTTGTGTAGGGATGTACTCACCTCTGTGTGTAAGCCAAAGGCTGGAATGGGAATGACTTTTAATCATATTCCTTCCTTCCTTCCTTCCTTCCTTCCTTCTTTCCTTCCTTCCTTCCTTCCTTCCTTGCTTCCTTCCTTCCTTCCTTCCTTCCTTCCTTCCTTCCTTCCTTCCTTCCTTCCTTCGAGATAGTTGTTCTCTCTGGCTACCAATGAGTCCCCAAGGTCCTCTTGTCTCTATGCCTTCAGTACAATGGTTAAAGATGTTTACTTCTATGCTTGGGTTTCTTCTTCTTTGTCTGTCTGTCTGTCTGTCTGTCTGTCTGTCTATCTATCTATCTATCTATCTATCTATCTATCTATCTATCTATCTATCTATTGATCTAGCTATCGATCTAGCTATCTATTACAATTTATTCACTTTGTATCCTTGCTGCAGCCTCCTTCCTTGTCCCCTCCCTGTCCCATCCACTCTCCTTCTTCTCCCCCTATGCCTTTTCCCCAGCATCCTGATAATGGAGGACCTTCTCCCCTTCTATCCAACCCTAGCCCATCAGGTTTCATCAGGACTGGCTGCATCATCTTCTTCTGTGGCCAGGCAAGGCTGTACCCCCTAGGCTGAGGAGATCAAAGAGCCAACCACTGAGTTCATGTCAGAGACAGCCCTTATGCCCCTTACTAGGTAATCCACTTGGAAACTGAGAAGGCTGTAGGCTTCCTCTGAACATGGGTTCTAGGCCCTCTCCATGCAAGGTCCTTGGTTGGAGTATCAGTCTCTGCAGAAACCCCTGGACCCGTTTTTGTTTTTGTTTTTGTTTTTTTGTTTTTTCTTTCTTTCTTTTTTTTTTTTTGGCTCTGTTGTTCTCCCTGTGAAGTTCCTGACCCCTCCAGGTCTAACTTCCTCTTCTTCCATAAGGTTTTAGGTACTCTGTCCAGAGTTTGGCTATGAGTATCTCATTCCATACCCTGGGGGGGGGGGGGTAGAGTCTTTCATAGGTCCTTTCTGGAAGGCTCCTGTCCTGTTACTTGTCTTCTCCTACTTCTGATGTCTATCCTGTTTGCCTTTCTGAATGAGGGTTAAGCATCTTTTCTAGGGTCCTGCTTGTTTAGCTTCTTTAGGTATACAGATTTTAGTATGTTTATCCTATATTATATTGGCTAATATCCTCATATAAGTTAGTGTGTACCATATGTTTGTTTCTGCTTCTGTTTTACCTCACTCAGAATGATCTTTTCTAGTTCCCATCACTGACCTGCAAATTTCATGATTTCCTTGTTTATAATTGTTAAGTAGTATTCCATTGTGTAAATGTACCACAATTTCTGAATCCACTCTTTAATTGAGGGACATCTAGGTTGTTGCCAGATTCTAGTTGTTACAAATAAAGCTGCTATGAACATAGTTGAACAAATGTCCTTATTGAATGGTGGGAAATCTTTTGGGAATATGAGGTAGCACTATTCCTAATTTTCTGAGAAAGCGCCACATAGCTTTCCAAAGTGATTATGCAAGGATACATTCACACCAGCAATGGCTTTTTACACTGGGTTCTAGAGATAGGAACTCACATCCTCATGCTTGCCTAAACATACAATTTACTACCGAGTCATTCCCCTAACCTGACTTCCCTAACACTTTCATCATCTATGTAAAGAAGAATGAAGAATTATATATTTCTGGAGTTTTATCTATGGGAGGAAAGCAACATATCCTTTAATCCTTCAAAGACATGATTAAGAAGCAGATTTTTAAAATTTTACTTATTAGCCTTTTTTGATTGTGTGTGTGTGTGTATGCATGCCCATGCGCATGCATGCACTCCAGGTCAGAGGACAAATTGAGGTATTCTGTTGCATCCTTCTCCCATATGGGTCCATATGCGGAAATCAGGCTCACATCATCAGTCAGCAAACACCCCTACCCACTTAACATTTCGTGGACTGGAGGATGAGTCATTTAAATACTTTAATCTTTATCTTAAATATGACAAGTCAGGGAGACTGCTGATTCCTCTATGGAAATAGTTTCTACTTGCAGTCATTATTCTACTTGTTTCTGTTAATGGTGTACTATAAAAACCAGTCATTTATTATTACCTCTTTCTCTCATACATGTTCCCCTTTCTCTGCATCTGTGAGTTAGATTATTTTGCTCAGAACTTTGGTACGGATACACAGGACAAGGCCTGGCTCATTGTGTGAACTCTAGGACTCATGACTTTATAACTCTTAAGACTCTGTAACTTGTGCAGGGGTTCCAGGCCATTTCCATGAGTGGTCCTTAGCTGGAGCATCAGTCTCAGAAAAGACCCCTGTGCCCAGACTTTTTGGACCTGTTGCTCTACTTGTGGAGTGCCTGTCCTCTCCAGATCTTCTTTCATAAGATTCCCTGCACTCTGTCCAAAGTTTGTCTATGAGTCTCAGCATTTGCTTTGATACCCTGTAGGGTAGAGTCTTTCAGAGACACTCTGTGGTAGACTCCTTTCCTCTTCTCTATTTTTTCCCTCCTTTGATGTCTATCCTCTTTGCCTTTCTGAATGGGGATTGAGCATCTTAGCCAGAGTCCTCCTTCTTGATTAGCTTCCTTAGGTGTACAGATATTAGTATGTTTATCCTATATTATATGTCTAACATCCACTTATAAGTGAGTATATACCATGTATGTCTTTCTGCTTCTGGGATACCTCACTTAGGATGATCTTTTCTAGTTCCCACTATTTGTATGCAAATTTCATGATTTCCTTGTTTTTTATTGCTGAGTAATATTCCATTGTGTAGATGTACCACAATTTCTGTATCCATTCATCAACTGAGGAGCATCCGGGTTGTTTCCAGCTTTTGGCTATTACAAATAAAGCTGCTGCAAACATGGCTGAGCAAATGTCCTTGTTGTATACATAAGTGTTTTTTGGATATATGCCTAGGAGTGGTATAGCTGGATCTTGAGGAAGCGCTATTCCTAATTGTCTGAGAAAGTGCCAGATTGATTTCCAAAGTGGTTGTACAAGTTTACATTCCCACCAGCAGTGGAGGAGGGTTCCCCTTTCTCCACATCCTCTCCAGCATGTGTTGTCACTTGAGTTTTTGATCTTAGCCATTTTGACGGGGATAAGGTAAAATCTCAGGGTCATTTTGATTTGCATTTCTCTGATGACTAAGGACTTTGATCATTTCTTTAAGTGTTTTTCGGCCATTCTACAGTTCTCTACAAAGAGTTCTCTTTTTAGCTCCATACCCCAATTTTTAATTGGATTGCTTGATTTGTTGCTTTTTAACTTCTTGAGTTCTTTATATATACTGGATATTAGCCCTCTGTCAGAAGTAGGATTGGTAAAGATCCTTTCCCAGTATATAGGCTGTCATTTTGTTTGATGACAGTGTTTTTTGCTTTACAGAAGCTTTTCAATTTCATGAGGTCCCATTTACTTATTGTTGATCTTAGAGCCTGTGCTGTTGGTGTTCTGCTCAGGAAGTAGTCTCCTGTGCTGATGAGTTCTAGGGTCTTCCCCACTTTTTCTTCTAACCGGTTTAGTGTGTTTGGTTTTATGTTGAGGTCTTTGATCCTCTTGGACTTTAGTTTTATACAGGGTGATAAATACGGATCTATTTTCATTTTTCTGCATATAGATGTCCAATTGGACCAGCACCATTTGTTGAAGATGCTGTCTTTTTTCCCTTGGATGGATTTGGCTTCTTTATCAAAAATCAAGTTTCAATAGATGTGTGGTTTCTGGGTTTTCTATTCGGTTCCATTGATCCACTATTCTGTTTCTATGCCAATACCAAGGAGTATTTATTATGTTCTCTAAGTGTTTCTCTGCCATTTGATGTGGCCTGGTACCCCTACACAAAGGTAGCCCATTGCAGTTCAGTTTCCAAGTGGGTTCCATAGTAATGGGAACAGGGACTGTCTCTGACAGGAACTGATTGTCCTGCTCTTTGTTCACCTCCCCCTGAGGGGGGAGCAGCCTTACCAGGCTACAGAGGCCTGCATGATAATGCAGCCACTCTTGATAAGACCTGATAGACTTGGATCAGAGGGAAGGGAAGGAAGACCTCCCTTATCAGTGGGCTGGGGGAGGGGGATAGATGGGGAAGAGGGAGGAAAAGTTAGATTGGGAGGGGAGAAGGGAGGGAGTTATAGGGGGGATACAAAGTGAACAAACCGTAATTAATAAAAATAAATTTTAAAAAAGGCTGTAATCAATGAACTGGCTCAATGAATCAGAACATTTCAAGGACAAATGGTTACACAGATCCCTGTGAATCCTATAAGCCCAATGAGAATAGATGATCAACAGCTGTACATAGTTATGCACTGAAGATTTTGTGGAAGAATTCCTAGACCTGTTGAAATATAATGATAAGAAAGTAGATTGTACGGACGGAAAGGAGGGGAAGCATTTTAGGAACACTTGTTATCAACAAAAAATACATTTTTTTTTTATTGCTAGCAGGAAAAGGCTTAAGGAGAATAAAAAAAAAATCTACTTTGATTTAATTATTATGTAGCTTCTCACCTCCTCATGGAGGGTTTGTTGTTTCTTAGGAGCAGGTGTGTTGTGTCTTGATGTAGTTTTGTTTGTTGCTACTTTGGGGGTGTTCCTGGCAGCTCTTAAGTGGCGGTATGGTAGTCTGTTAAAGATTCTTTTAGGTGCAAAGCACCCCACATCAACAAAGACTTAATCTCACAAGTACTCAGTGATAAGATTTTAAAATATTGGATACTAGAAATATATAGTAACATTACAGAAAATAAGGCCACACTTTAGTAAAGCCAAGTTTCAAATACTAATCTAGGCACTTAATTAGACAGAAGGAAGCTAGTGATGACTTTATGAATAGATGTGACCGAATCAGAATAGGGTTCTTAAAACCTTAAGCTGCTACCCGAATAAAGGCCTTCTGAAGCAGGATTAGAAAGTGCTTTTAGGACACCATATTTAAAGGTTTAGATAAGATGATGAAGTCTTACATAGATTTATGCTTTTTCAATATTAACAAGCTCACTGACAACGACAGAAAGCATTTGGTTTTTTTCTTTAAAGTTTTAAGTTTAAATTCTTCTCTCTTTTTGACTCAGTTCATATGTATCTTGGAGGAAAATACCACAAGTCTTAACTTTTTGTCCATAAATGCTTGGAATGCCCCTGAGGTTTCCCCAGCATTTCATATCAGATGTTTTCATCAGCGAGTGAAGCATTTAAAAACACAACTCGCAATGACTAACAACTCTGGAGCCTTAGTGAAGGAATTTGTTATTGCACCATATTTGGGAGTGAGATGAGTAGAGGAGAGAGAGGGAGAGTAAGCAAGAGGCAGGAGGAGGAAGGAGGAGGGCAGAGAGAAAAACATAGCAAACCACAACAGTTTCTGAATTTCTCTTGTAGAACTTTTGTTTTTGAAATACTTGCATGATGAGAATATGTGAAAAATAGATCAATGGAATCTCTGAGTTGGAAGGTTATCTAGTACATCTTCCTCCCATGTTTTGATTTGTGTACAAAATCAAAACATTAAATGGAATGGCTGATGACTCTTGTCTTAAAGATCTTCAGTGCTTGGACAGATGCCAGCTTAGTCAGTCTGAGCTCATGTGTGCAATGTGTTCTAAGGTTTGAAGAAACTGTCCATCTGACAAAAACCTACTTCAAAAGTAACTGTTACCTTTATTAAGATTAAAAAATGTGCATCAACTTGCAAGCTACCAATACCTTCTAGATGTTTAAATGTTTAGTGGGAATTTTTAAGACCTCAGGAGAGGAAAAATCCCTCCTTGGCTGTGTTTCATGGCTGGCTTCCTCTAACCTATGAAGAGCCAATTACTGTGGTAAGCAGAGTCATTTCTACATCAGCAGTTTTCCTGTCATCACCCTGATGGCAGCTTTGGGAATACTGACCTTTGTGTAGCATTGTATGTTCTAGTCCTCAGTGGTCAGGCCAGACCCAATTCTTTCACATCCTAGCAATGGATAGGAAAGCTGAGCTCTGTTTAGCACCTGGTATGATTCAGGACTTTAAGGTACATTTAATTCACTTAATCCTCAGTGTTTTCTTGCAAATGTGTATCTCATATATTTCTATGTATATATATATATATATATATTCTAAATATAGTTTCATGTATAGTCTAAATTAGACATGCATCATGAAGTTAAGAGCATGTAAGGTCATTGCTTTTTCTGGAAGGAACATTAGACATAGATGCCTTAATACTCACTCTGAAGAAAGCAGATGCCTGATAAAAACATTGAAATTGTCAATGACTGGATTCAAGAGAAGGAATTTCTCATGAGAGCTGGTAGAGATAGAGGAGTAGAAACACCTGTTAGTAGGACAGTTCATTTCAAAGAAGGTAATTGATAGTGTGAGCGTTAGTCCCTTGGTGTCTAAATATGGCAATCTGTTAGACCTGTAAAAATTAGGTAAATCATAAAGGAAATCTTGGCATATATACCATACAGCAAAGGAACTCAAGCCAATCATGCTTCCCCTGACATTAACCCTAGCATTTCTACAATTCTTTGGGACAGATAATTGCCATGCCATCATGTAACCATTCATTGCTAACACAATTTATGTCTTCCTTTCTTCTATAGGAACCTCAGTAGGTAAAACTAGCAATTCCTACTGCCATATCTTATAAACCCAACAATATAAAGCAAAGACCACAACATGACCAAGGATCTTTTACTGAAGAAAAAGTTAATGACTTTTCTCAAAGCAAAAGAACATTTAATCTATCAAAGTCCCATGAGTGGCCTACAGAGACTGGTGGCAGTCTCTAGTTTTGGTTTGTTTTTTAAAAAAATTACAGTATTTGTCAAAGTTTGCTGCTACAACTCTTAAGGACTGGAGAGGTGGGGAGAAGGTAAGGTATTTCAGTAGTACAGGCTTGGCCACTGTGCCCAGTCTTGAATTTGACCTCAAGATCTGGGAAGAATCAAAAACAAAAACAAAACACAGAGAAACAAAAATTAGGTTCATGGGCAAAATGAAACATTCAAGCCTCTAACAAATTCTTTAGGTTTACTTTTCAGAAAAAAAATTATTTGAGTTGTTTATAAGTGTAAAAAAAGAGATTACTACTGCATGAATTTCTAAATATAGAATTGGAACCAGCATGTTTTCATTATTTTTATATAAGTTGCATACTTTCGACCTTGTGTTTCTTCAATCATCCTTTAGGCTTTTGTTTTCCTATGTTATCTGAATAAGAAAGCAATTCTAAGTTTAAAGTCATGATTTTAACATATATATTACAAATACTATATATAAATAATACATATGATTTATTATATTATACACACATACCTTCTAAAATTGTAGATCAAGAACTGCCTTTTAAGAAAATGTTCTTAAATATAATTAATATGGTAAAAATTGCATTCGACCTTCCTAAATGAAAGAGGACATGTTTGTTCTCTGTTAGTCCCATGATGTGGTATGGTCTGTGTGTGTGTGTTGTGTTATTATGTATGTATTTCTGTATTTTTGTGTATATGATTGTGAAATACTGACTTGCGGTTGTTGTTACAAATAATAACAGCAGAAATTTTTGAGCTGATTACAATAAAGCTGTGAATGTTGTGTTCTTGCAATGATGCACGAGACATTTTGGTTCAGCGAGAAAAACAACATCACTGCTACTTACTCTATCAGTGAGTGATTCTAGGAGAGCAAAGGTCAGGAGCCAGTGAAAGGCAAGAAGCAGGCAGCAGTTCATCAGGCTGTGCTTGTTTTGAAAAGCAAAGAAAGCTACCCTCTAAATAATCCCTTAGATCAGTCAACTAAGCTGAATTGGTTTTCTATCCAGTTTTGTTTGTGAAGTATAATTCTGTGATAATGAGCTGGTGACAATGTGAGGAAAAGAGCTTCAGTATGCTGAAAAATAATTCCAAAGACTGGGATAGAGGAAGAAAGAAAGGAAGGGAGAAAATGATAGTAATAGGGATAGAAGAAGAAGAAGAAGAAGAAGAAGAAGAAGAAGAAGAAGAAGAAGAAGAAGAAGAAGAAGAAGAAGAAGAAGAAGAAAGAGAGAGTGAGAGGAAGGGTGAAACTTTTAATTTTTGAACTCAGTGATCCACCTGCCTCTGCCTCTCTGAGTGCTGGGATTACAGGTGTGCACCATCGCACCCGGCCTGTTTTATTTTTAAAATATTGATTTTAGTTTTAAATTTTTATATTTTCATTTATTACAATTTATTCAATTTATATCCAGGCTGTGTCCACCTCCCTCATCTCTTCCTAATCTCACCCTCCCTCCCTTCTCCCCTTATGCCCCTTCCATAGTCCACTGATAGGGGAGGTCTTCCTCCCCCTCTATTTGACCCTAGCATATCAGGTCTCATCAGGACAGGTTGCATTACCTTTCTCTGAGGCCTGGCAAGGCTGCACCCTCAGGGGGAGATGATCAGAGAGCCTTTCACTGAGTTCATGCCAGAGAAAGCCCCTGCTCCCCTTATTAGGGAACTCACTTGGAGACAGAGTCTATGGGTTATGTGTCTGCATGTCTGTGTAATGCTTGTGGGGATGTGGTTATGTGAGTGCAGGTAACTACAGAATCCAGAAAAGGCCATCATATACCCTGGAGTTGGAGTCACAGGTGGTTGTGACCCACCCTAATGGGCTTTTTTAATGTAATTTATTTATTTTTATATTAATTATAGGTTAGGTACTGTGTATCCCAGGCGTAGCCCCCTCTCTCATTCCCTCCCACTCTCCCTATCCCTTCCTCATCTCCTCCATGCCCTCCTCCAAGTCCACTGATGGGAGAGGACCTCCTACCCTTCAATCTGACCCTAGTTTATCTTGTCTCTTCAGGGCTGGCTGCAAGGTCCTCTTCTGGGATCTAGCTAGGCTGTTACTCCCGGGCGTGTGTGGGGGAGGGTCGGAGAGCCAGCCATTGAGTTCATGATAGAAATAGTCCCTGCTCCCCTTACTAGGGTCTCCAGTTGGATACTGAACTACCATCCTAATGGGATTTTAAAAGCACAGTAGGTACACAATATTTTGGGCATTAGTTATTTTTCTGTGCTGTTATAAAATACCACAGCCATAAAAATACTTACAGAAGAAAAAATTATTCTGGCTTATGACTCCAGAGAATGAATTCATAACTGTGAGGAATACATGGCAGCTGACACCCAGAGCAGGAAGCTGTCAGTTTACAATGTGTCATACAAAAATTCACAGAGAGAACTGTGGTTGGGGTGAAGATATGAACTCTCAAAGCCCACCCTACAAAGGTACTTCATCCACCATGGCTTCAAATCCTAAACCTTCCATAACCTTTTCAAACAGTGTCACAACTGTTCACCAAGGATTCAGAAACATGAGCCCACTGGGGACAATTTTCATTCAGATCACTACACCTTCTGAAGTACTATGGTCAAGTAGTATATTCTATAGAAATTTGTACCCATTTGTATCTTTAAACTTAGGTACACTTGTGCATTTTCTTACCTTTCCCAGGAAGATGCTCCATTCTTCTGTAAACGAAGGAACCTATAATACTTTTCACAAGATTTCAATGTATCTGAATCTTTTTTCTAAATTTAGCACCTCCCGAACATTTCTTTTCTTTAAGTTTTCTCACATGTATACACCATGCCCAAGAATGTGCAATATTCATTTTTAAGGTACCAAACTTGGCAACTGGAAAGTGTATGCAGAAAAATCACAGATACTCCTAGGGAGGATTGTGACACTGGCTTGGTTGTGAAATATGTTTCTAACCAGTAAATAATTAGGTTTCTTTTCCATTTTGTTTGTTGTTTTATTTGTAGAAATCAGGCCTCTAGTGAAGGTTTTTCTGGGAGAAGGAGATATGTGATGGAGAATGGAATCATAGGTGAAAAGAGGCAAAGGACGTTGATTAAGTTAGTTGGAAAAGAGGCAAGAATTCACTGTTAGTCAAGAGGAAGGGGTAGTCTTTTTACTACAGTGTGCATTGTGGTGTTGAGACTCATATTCTTTTTTTTTTAATTTATTTATTTTTATCTCAATCACAGGTTAGGTACTTTGAATCCCAGGTGTAGCCTCCTCCCCCATTCCCACCTACCCTCCCACTCCCTCCCTCATCTCCTTCTTCCCCGCCCCCTCCAAGT
>CM053763.1:14854839-14889465 GCA_028658305.1 Pachyuromys duprasi
TGGTGTCTCCTTCTGTGCCAGGGGCTGTGCACCACAGTCTGAGATGATGTTTGGGGCACACACAGTGGGTTTGGGTTTGTGTGCATCCGCTGTATGCAGGGCTGTCAGAAATGGTGCCTGAGGCCTTCTCTGTCTGGACCGTGGACAGACACCTGAACTGGGGTTTTTGCTGGTGGATGTGTGCAGCTTTTGCCCTCAGTGTGCGGTCTCGTCAAGATGGTCCCAGGATCCTCTCAGCCGTGTGTTGAGACAGAACTCGGGTTCTTCCCATATCCGCTGGGGGACTCACACACTGACTGAGTTTTTGCTGGCAGAAGCGTTTGGCCCGCGCCCCCGCAGTGTGCAGACTGGTCAGAATGGTTCCCCAGTCCACTCAGTCTGTGGTGGTTCCCAAGATTGGTTCGCGCCCGCAGCACACCAGTGGGTTGATGCAGAACTCGGGATCCTCCCAGAACTGCAGGTGGACTCACACCCTGACTGAGTTTTTGCTGGCGGAAGAGTTAGGCTCACGCCCCAGCAGTGTGCGGACTGGTCACAATGGTCCCCCAATCCACTCAGCCTGTGGTGGTTCCCAGGATCTGTTAGTGCCCGCTGCACGCCGGTGGGTTGGTGTAGGACTCGGGCTTCTCCCAGATCCGCTGGCGGACTCACACACTGACTGAGTTTTTGCTGCTGGCAGGCTCACACACTGACTGAGTTTTTGCCGGCAGAAGCGTTCGGCCCGCGCCCCTGCAGTGTGTGGACTGGTCAAATGGTCCCCCAATCCACTCAGCCTGTGGTGTTTCCCACGATCTGTTCGCGCCCGCCGCACACCTGTGGGTTGGTGCAGGACTGGGGATCCTCCCAGATCCGCGGGCAGACTCACACACTGACTGAGATTTTGCTGGCGGGGCGTTTGGCTTGCGCCCCGGCAATGTGCGGACTGGTCAAAATGGTCCCCGAATCCACTCAGTCTGGTGTGGTTCCGATGATCGGACCGAACCCGCAGCACACCTGTGGGTCGAAGCAGAACCCGGGTGCAGTGTGTGCTCGTAGGGCGCAGTTCAGTACAAAGGGCACCTGGTTCCTCCTGAGACTGCCCGGGAGACAGTCTATAATGGCGGGTGCGGGCGCCCAGCACAGCCGCTCCTCCAGATCAGAGCTGTGCGCTGCTGGTCACAGGGAAATTTCTCCAGGTAATAACTGGGTGTCCCTAGGGTTTTCCCACTTGATTTTCTCACCATCGGAGTTCCGCTCACCTGGCACTCACAATGCTGGCGTTTTAGGTCCCAGAGTTCAGTCTCCTGGTCGCTGCGTTGTTTCTGCTCTCCTACTCCTCAGACACAGTGTTTTCTCATGGCAGCCATCTTGGATCTCCCTGAGACTCATATTCTTATATACTTTCATGTAAGGCAATATGGACTTTTTTCTTTTCCATCATTCCTGAGACAAATCACACAAAATATTTCTCAACAAACCCAAGTTGAATAAGAAATTTCAGGACCTTTGATCTTTGTATTAAAGATAATAAATTCCTTGCTGTTGTTGGCTTTCCCTGTGAGCTCCAGTGGGAACCCTTTACTTTGTTAGAGGGCCTATTCATGTTTAAATATGAATATTTATTCCTTGGTTCCAGGAAAAAAATTTAGGTTTCTTCTTCATCCTTCTCACTACCTTTTTCTGTTTCCTCCATCCTTTCTTTAATGTGTTGGATGAAAGAAGAAACGAGGTTGCAGCTTGAAGCCCTTCCTGGGCATCTCAGAGGATGGTTGATTTTTTGATAAGCTTTAAAGATGGAAGAGCCATTTTTCTTTTATTGATTCACTTCAAAACTGAGATGAACACTCATAGGAGACAGGATCCTCCCTGCTTCTCTGTTCATCTAGCTCTTTCCTAGCTTAATGGTTCGAAAGCCCTAAATCCTCTGCTCTTTGGTGCACATCTTTCATGACAGTTTTCTTGTAAAGAGAGATATATAATTAACATTTAAAAATTCTGAAAGATCCAAGTTTCAAGCTCTTCCTCCTAGCAAAGGTTGATGATAGTCAAATCTTAGACATTAACCAGAAAGCGTGGTGTTGAGGCTACTCTGCCACTACCTAGACTCACCTTTCTTCATAAAAATCTCAGAATACTAAGAACATGTTTTGAAGAGCCAGAGTACCAACGATTGTTTATCTCCATTATGCTCCTTGGAAGCTATCAAGGCTCATTAAATACTAAAGTTCAAAGTTACGTTTGTACCTCTTAGGATATTAGTTAACATCCACATGGCCTTTTACATTTTTCTCTTCTGTTGTGAGCATGGGCACATTACACAACCTACACATGACTGGACAACATGGCTATCAGCAGAATTCTCCTCTATCCTTCATATGTAACCTTGCTCCAGTGGCAAATTCAGTTTAGATGTTGAAAACATGAAGCTGCTTCTATATCCCCATCTATATTCCTCCATAACAGCTGGAAGATTTATGTTCCTGATGAATTGGAAAACTAAGAAAAAGCTACTTAGAAACTTTAGAATTATGTAATAACATGATATATTACTACCTGATTTAGTCTTGTATGTAATATAGGTTTTCCAAGCCTCTATTGCTTGGAAATGGTTTTGGAAACTACTATTAAAAATGTTTTGAAAGTTGGGGAGGGGCATGTGTGGAGAAGGGGGAAGAAGGGAGGGCCCGGGAGGAGAGAGAGGAGGGAGCTACAGGGGGGATACAAAGTGAATAAAGTATAATTAATAAAAAAATATAAATATAAAAAATGTTTTGGAAGTACAGATACCAATATATCTATTTTTGTTCTGGGGCCCTTTTAAAATATCTCAAATCACTTTACAGTTGAAGAAACTAGTTAAGTGAAAGGGGATTTTATGAAATCCCACACTTAGGCTGGAGTCTATCTTCAGGGAAGTAGCAAGGTGTCATTGATGGTAGGCCAGGCTATTGTCCCTAGAGGCTAGATATAGGCAACTAAGGATCAAGCACAGCAGTTGTGGCTATTTAAGTCAAAAATCAAATAATAATACAACTTGATAGGAGCAATTTTGGTCTTATGTAAATAGGGAAATTAAAAGGAAGAGAAAATTTATGTAAGTTTCCAAAAGCCTCATACATTGGAAGTGACATCAACCATGTCATTAAAAACACTGCTACTGTTAATCAGAAGGTTCATTTATCTTATTTATTATTTACTCTATTTACAGCTTTATCCCAGCCCTCTCCCTCCTCTGTCCCCAGTCTCACCCTCACTCACCCTTTCCCCACCCCTTTTCTTTTTTCTCATAGAAGGAATGGCCCCCAAGTGGTATCAATTCATCCTGGCAGCTCAAGCTGCAGCAGCACAAAGCTCATCCTCTCCCACTGAAGCCTGACAAGGCAGCCCAGCTACAGGGAAAGGATACAATTGGCAGGCATCAAAGTCTTAGATAGTCCTACTCCCATTGTTTGGGGACCCTCCTGTTGACCACACTGCACATATGCTACATATGTATAGTGGTCTAAGTGTAGTCCATGCATGCTCTTTGGTGGTGGTTCAGTCTCTAAGAGTGTCCATGGACCCAGGTTAGTTGATTCTGTAGGTCTTCTTGTGTAGTCCTTGACCCCTCTGGCTTCCTTAATCATTCAGCCAACTATTCCATAGGACTTCCTGAGCGCTTTCTAGTGTTTGGCTGTGGGCCTCTGCATCTGTTTCCATCAGCAGCAGGATACGGCTAGGTTCCTGTCTCCAATCATAGCAGAGTATTATTAATAGTGACAAGGGTTGTCGCTTTCCTGTGGGGTGGGTCTCATGTTGGGTCAGTAACTGGTTTGCTTTTTCCTCAATCTCTGTTCCATCTATACCCCTGTACTTCTTGTAGGCAAGACTAATTTGGGGTTGAAATTTTCTGGCTGGGTTGGTGTCCCCTCATTCCACTGGAAGTCCCACTGGCTACAGGAGGTGGTGACTTCAGGCTACTTCATCCCCACTGCTAGAAGACTCAGCACGGTCACTCCCATAGACTTCTGGGAACCTTCCCTGGCCCACAGATGCCCCCCCAATCAATTTCCCTTTTCTCTCTCATACCTCCCCCAACTCTCGCTCCCCATACACCTGATTCCCCACTTAGCCTTACCACGTCTTCTTCCACCCTCATTTTCTCCCTCCACCTACTTCATATGTATATTTTTTCCTATTCTGAGTGAGACTGAGCATCTTCCCTTGGGTCCTCCTTGGATTGTTTGGGTCCATGGATTGTAGCATGGTTATCTTGTACATGATGGCTAATATCTGCTTATAGATGAGTATTTACCATGATTGTCTTTCTGGGTCTGGGTTACCTTATTCAAGATGACCTTTTCTAGTTCCATCCATTTGCCTACAAATTTCATGATGTCTTTGTATTTAATAGTTGAATAGTATTCCACTGTGCAAATGTACAAGATTTTCTTTATCCATTATTCATTTGAGGCCATTTGTCTTTCTAGAGATTATGGTTTGCCAGGTGTGATTAAAGTACTTGAAAGGTTGAGGGAGGAGGTTCATTGCTTCAAGCATTATGGATAACTTTGTGAGCTGAGCAATTTACTGAGATATAGTTTATTGTTAAATTGCTTGTCTAGTTATGTACAAGGCCCTGTGATCTGTCCTCATCCAGTACAGGGGAGAAAGCCTAAGGCTGTAAGACCTGCATTGTGCAAGTATGTGTACGTGACTATGCTGATTCTAAAGCCTGAGACTGAGATCCTAATGCCTGATGCTTTCTTCTGCATAGACTGAAATAGTCAGTGGGTTCTACCAGTCTGTTCTTCTGTACAGGTCATATAAAGACTAACTCAACTTGAGATAATATATACATTTGTTATTGGTTTCAGGATTAGGTTTGTGTATTTGGAGATGTTTCCAATTTCTGAAGTTTTAACAGTCTGAGATAAAGCAAAAACAATAAATGTTGGGACTCTTCACCATTTCTCTGGGCTTGGACAGTGGGTTTGCTGTGCATACTCTATGAATAATAAGCTTAGCACTGGTTTTCTTCCTCACCTTATATTCTGGAGTAGTCCAGGCAATGAAGGAGGCTCACGGTGCTGTGCAGTCTGATTTCTTCCCAAAGCCAGCAAGCCCTCTCCTGGAGACGCCTTAGTCAGGAACCTCAGTATCTTTCCAGAGTATGTTTGCAAGGTGAATCTCTGAACACTTAATCCTAATTTCACATTTCTCCTATAGTAAAATGAAAATAGTGTTCACAACATGCAGTAAATGCAGCAAGAAACTTTGTTATTTATGGAAAAAGGCTGAGTTTGCTGTGTGATGTCTTTCGGGGCACTGATTTTTGCAAATGGTGCTTCCCAGACATTATAGTCTCCTGGAGAAGTTTAATTCACTTTCAAAGGTATTGTCGTTCCTTTTTTTGTTCCTTTGCTTTTTCTGTTTCTCCACTTGAATTTCAGTCTTTGGAGTTTTGCCATATTGAAACATTCCTTACAGCTACATACAGCTCAAGGAATGTTGGATTTTTTCCCCCTTCCACTCCCTTTATGGACATATTTCAAAGATTTGTAGTTTCTTCCAATACCAAATAGATTCTTCTGTATTTAACAACCACTGAATGAAACCGTAATCTGTTCTAGGAGATACCACATTGCATAGCCATAAGGAGAAATATTATTATTTCAGCACACTAAACATAAAGAATTTCCAACCCAAGCATTCAGTATTTGGATAATAAAAAAGAACAGTAAAATTCCTTAAGGGATAAGGAGAAATCCAGAATGGACTCTAAAAATCTGTTATAAATCAACATAATTTTTCTGATTATTAAATCAGCATAATTGTTATGTTTATCTCCTTCCACAAAATAATAATTGGGTGTGGCAAGAGGACCTGGGTTTGGATTTCCATCCCTCATTTAAAAGCCAGCCCTAGGAGCATGCACCTGTAACCTCAGACCTGGTGGGGCAGAGACAGGAGGAACCCTGGGGCTCTCTAACAGGAAGGATGAGCTCTGGGGAACTGAGGAACACTGTGTCTGAAAATAAGATGTGTCACAATAGAAGAAGACACCTAAGATCTGAACATCCTTCCCTACCACACACAAATATACCAGCACATGCAAGCACGTGTGCACGCAGACACACACATGACACACACACAGAACACATATTTACATACCACTCATACACATTAAAATAGTTATATACTTTTTTATATAATGCTGAGCATTTGAATGTAGAATGTAGCAACACAATTAAAATAGTAAAATGTGACAGTGTATCAGCAAAATTTTAATCACTTTTTATCTCATAGTTGTTGCTATTCCTTAACTTTACAGCCATTTTGAAGTTTTTATTTCTGTTATTTGACTTTTTTCTGTTTTGCCCCTCACTTTTTTTCACCGTAAAATTAAAAATACTATGAGAAAAAAAATGCTAAGATTTTTTTTTATGTGAGGAATCACAAAATAAGGAACTCTATAGTCTTTGTATAAAGAAAATTTCTTATTTGTCCCTTTCATTAGAACAAATTGTTGAAAACTGTGGGAATTTGCTTCTTAGTTTTCTTGCCTTATCAACACACAAACCCCCATTCAATAGACTAAATTCACTAATATCCTTTCTTAAATGAACAGAGCCTGTTCTTCAGCACAGGTTCTAATAAAAATGTAGCAGAAGGATGGTAAGTGATTGAACTGGTAAACTTGGCTGTTTCCAGGAGAGGACACACACTGTCAGACCCTTCATCCACCTTCCAGCTGCTTGACCTCACAGGAAGTCTCTAGAAGTGAGCAGCTGCACAATTCTTGATGGTGGTGCTGCCTCCACCTAACCTTGCTCCAACTTTTCCTTGCTCTCTGTAAAACATACAAAAAGTCGGGTTTCAGATACAATATTACATGGAAAAGCAACATATTTCAATGGTTACTTATATCTTGCAAAGCAGAAGGCCATTTGTTACCACTCAATAAGCAAGAAGACACCTTAGAAAAAAATGGCTCACAAAATACCTACTGCATACTTCCATTCAAAGTGTCCTTGTGTAATTCAGGAAGCTAACCCTAGCTCTTTAGTAACCCTTGTAGGTTCTTCCTTATATGCAACCGTACTCTTCTATCATAAGTTTATCAAATAGAATCCCATTTTGCTTGAATTCCAGTGGCTCAGTTATATACTCTTCTTCCATTCAAACACGGCTTAAATCCTTGATCTTAAGTTGTTTTTTAGTCTAACCTAGCTGGCAATGTAACTGCAGACTCTCTAATGATATCCATTGCATAGTTCCAATATCAACTTTTTATATTTCTTCTTATTTTCTTTTGCATCCTATTACCGAATGGCAAGCAGTATATTTTTGGTGTGCTGCATGTTAAAACAATGGCTATGACCACACAAAACTTCTTCCCAGTGGAAAAGATAATGTGAAGAATCTTGGATCTTGGGCTTGTGAAATGGCTCTGTGGGTAAAGTTGCCTGCCTTCAAGTCTGGTTGCCTGATTTTATCCCTGGATCCCACATCAAAAACCCTAAAAGAATGGAGAGATTGGGTTCACACAGTTGCTTTTACCCTTGTGCCCTGGTACTCATAAGCCCATGAACATTCCAATAAACACAAACAAATTAATTTCAAGAAAAATATATTTAAAACTCCTTTAGGCACCTGGAATGTGATTTTGAGTAGTGGACACAGTAACACTCAAGATTCCCTCTGGAAACCATGGAGCCTGTTGAGACTCACTCACTGTCCTGGTTAAGTTCCTGGCCATTTTCTTCACAGTTAAAGTGGCTTCTGAGATAGAACCAAATTTGGCATTAGAATTGTAGATGCTCACATGAACTTACATGAGTAGAACAAACAATTTCTTGCTGCCTATTGCTTGTAGGATGTTTGCCAAGAAAAAACAATTTGCTTTGCTGCAAGAGCCCAGTCAGCCATTACTGGAGAATGTTTTTCTGAGATTACTTATCAGTGATTTTAATAGGGCTTGGAAGTTTTTGTGGTTTGTGTAAAACGTTACTTACTTTTAAACTCCAAATTTTTCTTATGTTACTTTTAAGCATTTGAACTCTCTCCTAATTGTAATCCAGTTTTTAAGATCTACACTTCCCTGAATGAATAGGTAAGGATGCATAATTAAATACTTAATGATGAAGTGTATTTAACTATTATAGTGCTGTTCTAGACAGATGCCCCTCCCATTCAAAGAGGCTTCTTGGTATATTACACAGGAGTTCAAGTTGTTAGATACTAATTTGGTTTTTTAATTGCACACTCTTGTCATGACCATATTTCTGCCAGGAATACATGTCTTCAGTGCCTCTTCATTGATTGATAGACTCATTCACTTAACAAGCATTTGCTGGCAGTGGTAATCCATTTAACAGGCATTATTGTTAATAACACAGCACCAGAGACAGAGAGAGAAAGAAATGTGTAAGGTAGTAATGTGTTCTGTTCTCAATAATGTCAAAGCTCAGATGTAACTTATGAAGATGCAAGGACACAGCTACAAGGCAACTTAATGAATAAAATACTAGAAATGTGCATGTGGTTTAATACTTCTGCTCCACTCAGTTAACCACATGTAAATACTTTGGTATGAACCTAAAACTTGCCACAGTGTAAACATTCATACATGGAGAGGGAGATTGAGCAGAATATAAAGATCTAGGCATCTTAATTTAGTTGTTAAATCATGCTTTTATAAGGCTGAAATATCATAGCTTGAATGCTAAACCCAGAAATTTTGCTTACACTAGTTAAAAATATCACTGGGTTTTTTTTAGGATGACCCTATAATTCTACACAATGGTTAAGAATGAATGACATGGTTTGAAATTGTGTGAGTGTTCATCAGAATAAGTATAAACACCAAATCTGGAAATAAATTTCTCATCAGTGGGATATGAATAACATTTATTTCTCTTCCCTAATAGTAATTCAGGATATAAATTTTTTTCTGAAATTAATAAAATTTGATATTTGTCATTAAAATATCACTACTCATGCAATGATGAATGAAGCAGGAAGAAGAGAGATGAATTATCAGTTATAGCAAAGCCTTACACACATCTCTGAATATTTCTATTTTTCTTAGTAAATTAGATTGAGAAAACTCCTCTTTGAAGTGTAATCTATCCACGCAAGTTTCAACAGTGGCAGTATCAAGCCTGAGGTGTTTGAATGGCAATGCTGACTGTCCTCTCCCTCTTCTAGGGAGGAAGGGTAGCAGGATGTACAAATAATTTCCTGTTCTTTATTACTCTGTGCTTCCTACGTGAGAACACACCATCTCAGAGGAACAGACTCTGCTCTTGCTTTCACCTTTAGATGTGGAAAATTAGCCATTAATCAGACCAAAATGCAAGCATTACATTCATCTGTGATTTCTGCTCTCATTAGCACTATTCTGGACTACATGATAATGAGCATAACATAATTAAAGAGTAAGCACCAGGCACTTCTAACCAGAGCCTGTGTTTTCCAATATCCGATGGTAACAATCAGAGAATGAGTAATTTCTGCTCTACTAGGGTGGTCTTTGTACAACCTGAACTCAACTTGTTCTGTTTTCCCTTGTGACCAGAGGCATATGCGAAAATCCTCACTAAAAGAAGAGTTTGACTTTTATTAGAGACAGTGTAGTCTTGAGGGAAGAGGTACACATGAAAAAGCTTGAGGAAGATAGAGAAATTCTGCCTGACATCGGCAGCTGCCATTTTCACTGAAGGAAAACTCAATCAAACATGCAGAAGGTGATGACTCTGGATGTAAAAACCTCAGTTTAATCAGCTGGAGCTTGAGAGAATAAGAAACTGAAAATTATTGTTAGAGAAGATTTGATACTGGTAAAATAGATAGCAATTGCATGGGAAATCGGTAGGTGAAGATTGTATGGAACTTGGATTTTCCATTAGTTTGAAATCATGCAGTGCAGGAAAGCCTAGGGAGATCCTGCAGATTTGCCTTGCTGAGCCCCCATTGTGCCTGAATATTGATGCTATTGGAGGGTGGCGGGTAACCCTGAGCTCTTTGACATTCCATCTTCAAGGTGAAGGATGTTAAAAGGAAGACGTATAGAATTCATTACATCAAATGATCTGCTTCCTAAGTGGATTTAAGACTCTGTTGTAGACCTATTGTGATTTGCCATCCCAGGAAAAGGGTAATTTATTTTGACCTGCAAAGAAACAGTGGGCATGCTATATTGGGATGATTAATTTTTTAAAGATACTATTTCAGGGTTAAGATTCTTTGGGTCACAGCCTCCCCTTTCTGGAAATCGTTCCCAGTTCTGCTTTTTGCCTTGCTGGTTAAACAGTTTTATAGTTCAGTCATGACTAATAGTATTTGATGACACTCTCCATTGTCATGTTTCTACTAATTATTCTCTGGCTGCTGCCTGTATTCGCCCCCTGGCAGACAGAGGCACAAATGTTTGTCATATCAAGTCTCTAGAACATTTGAATTTGATCACTAGGATAAAAAAACATGTTTCTCATTCATAAACATTATGTCTTAGGCTAATCATCCACAGTGGTAGATATGACTTTGATTGCCACCTGTCTTTTTCAGACGCATTTTTTCTAATTCCTCATATATTATTTGTTTGCATATTTTGAGATATTTTTAAAGAACAGAGAGAGTGGCACTTGTTTAAAAAGTTACACACAGTGGTGTCTAAAAAACTACACACATTGGGATGGATTGACTTCATTAAATAAGAAGCTAAGTTTTAAAAAACACCAATACAACCTCAAGGGAAGTTGTAAAATAAGATGGAAGCATCTTATTGTGTTTTTCCTAAACCCTGGTAGACATTAAAGAGCCTGTCTTCTTTGGCATTTTCAGATAAGATAAAGACAACATTTATTTTAGAAGAAAAGTTGTGCATACATAATCAAACTATACATAGCAATAAAAAGCAATATACATTTGAAATATTTTATACATATATAGAATTACATCTCCCTTCTAGTGTTTTTCTTTACAGCTGCTGTTGCTGAGACTAACTTACTATGTTTCAACTAAAAAACAACATATAATTACACAAAATATTTTTGATCCATCAAACAAGGAGAATTCTTTTCTTTTATTTTGTGAGTAGGATGGCAATCCTCTTTCCTTTATAACACCAACATGTAAAAAAAAAAATTACTGGTCTTCAAGTACCAGGCATGGAGAAAACCTAGAACCCCTGCACAGATGTAGCCCATGGCAGTTCAGTATCCAAGTGGGTTCCATAAAAATGGGAACAGGGACTGCCTCTGGCATGAACTGATTGGCCTGCTCTTTGATCACCTCTCCCTGATGGGGGAGCAGCCTTACCAGGCCACACAGGAAGACAATGCAGACACTCCTGATGAGAGCTGATAGACTAGGAGCAAAAGGAAGGAAAGGGAGACCTCCCATATCAGTGGACTTGGGGAGGGGCATATGTGGAGAAGGGGGAGGGAAGGTGGGTTTGGGAGGGGAGGATGGAGGGATTTATGGGGGGGATACAAAGTGAATAAAGTGTAATTAATAAAAATAAAAAAACAGAAAAAATCACTGGTAAAGCTTTTCTTAAAAAAAAATAGGGTACTTGTGCCTTAATTGAGGGCTGAACTTTACTTCTTACCTTTACTTATGTGCTTATTAACTGTCTGTATTGTGAGGTTTCACGTATTTTGTTATCTCCCCTTACTGCTTTGAACTTAATATAACATCTCTAAAAACTATAAGAACACTTGAAACCCATATACTTAAAGATCTGCATATCTAATCTTAGCATTTCATCAGGGATGTTTGAATATAAGAAAATATGCATTAGCTTTGTGATTATTGATTTTCCTCCTATTATTTATAAACTTCATTTTATAAATATTAAAAATATTTGTAGAAATTATTTGTGAGGAATTACACATAAGTGAGAAGTTAATCGTTGGAACAATTTCTTAAGATTTAGATGTAAAGAGCCAATTTTTGAGAATAATGTGGTACTTTTCTGTTTATAAAGCAACATTAGATCTTGTTTTGACTGATGTGCAGAAATCCTGCTATTGCTACTGTAGTCATCTTTGTTTAAACATGATGTAAGGAAGACTGGGATATACACTATTTAGGTTTATTTTTTTTCCCTAGCATTGAAAGATTTCCATGCTATACAATATTGCTGCCCTTTACTTGGTTTTGTATTTTTAAAACAACCTTGAGTTTGTCCATTGTCAAGCGTGTATGGTCGCATCAGCTTCTTGTTTTTGAATGGCTTCATTTATTTACTTCAGGCCTTTATTTTAAGGTAACTGATTGTGATAACTTAAAGCCTCTTCACACAGTCTTTGTACTCACACCTGGTATATAGTATAATGTTAAATATTTGACGAGTTAACAGAGGCAGTACATAATGAATAAACAGAGATTATCAAAAGGAGGAACTCATATTTGATTGTACATAAAGAAAGCAGTCCTTTGCAGGACAGAGTAAACTATAATGGAAGCTGAAGTCTTGTGGTGTTTGTTACAAAAGACTGGTGAGTGGAGCATCCGAAGCAACGTGTTGGGAATTGTTGGGAATTCGGGAATCAAGAAAAAAATAAAATGAAAAATAAAAAGAGTCCTATTCCTGAAATAGTGCTATAAGGTGCTGCTTAACAAGGCCCTGTAATACGAAAATTGGCATATTATACAATGATTCTCACCTCTAATGATTCACATTAGAAATACTTTGGGGGAGGTAAAAACAATAAAATAAAATAATAAAATAAATAAAACATAATATAATAAAATGACTAGAGTTTATTGTGGACCAAGAGTATGGTCTCTGGCTATGGCCACCAAATGCAAACTTTTTAAAATACCACACTGATAATTTAGAGACATGCCCACAGTTAGAATCGCAGCTCAGAGGTTTGAAGTAGAGACCTAAACACATACACAAGGTACTGGATTTAGTGTAAGATATTTGATCACAGTAGAATTCACATATCCTATTTCTTAGAAAATAGGGAGTCATTTGAAGGTCTTAAGAGCCTACTTCAATCAGTTCACAGAATATGCACCTCTACCTGAAGTCTTTCCTAGCAATCTTGACCCATGTACCCTCAGCACAATTTCATGACACTTTCACAGAGTAACTCCTTTCTAAGTTAAAATTTGACTTAGAGTAGAAGGAGGCTAATGAATGCTTACCTTGGAAAGATATTTTAAAAAGTTTTTTATTTATGATTTATTACAGTTTATTCACTTTGTATCCCAGCTGGGGCTCTCTCCCTCACCTCCTCCTATTCCTCCTTCCCTCTTCTCCCCCTATGTCCTTCCCCTCCTCCTTTGATAGAGGAGGTCCTCCTCTCTGACTCTAGCCTATCAAGTCTCACCAGGACTGGTTGCACTGTCTTCCTCTGTGGCCTTCCTAGGTTGCACCCTTCACCCCCAGGGGATCAGAGAACTTGCCACTGAGTTGATGCCAGAGACAGCACCTGCTCCCCTTAATAGGGAATCCACTTAGAGAGTGAGTATATGGGCTACATATGAGCAGGAGTTTTAGGTCTTTTCCATGCATGGTTATGGTCCATGCATGGGGCATCAGTCTCTGTAGGCTTCCTAGGGCCCAAAATTTTGGTTCTGTTGGTCTCCTTTTGGAGCTCCATGGAAAGATCTTGAATCACAGTTTTTTGGTCTTGTTGCTAGAGACAGAAACTGACAAAGACACATCTGCTTTCCTTGATTGTTTTTCTCAGATGTTTAACATAACACAGTAGTGGAAGATGAGATCAGGAGTTTGACGGTATACTGGAGGTCCATTAAGGGACTATAAAAAATAATCATCTTATTTAAGAGCCTGTGGGGGATCCATTGAAATACTGGCAATGAACTCATTATCTGAAATTTGGAAAGGGTTGTTGATTGAAGAAGGAATGCATAGGAAGCAATACAGAAAGAGAGGTGGAGGTAATTGGTTGGTTATAGAAGGATAAAATGGCTATTGACTTAATACACAGAGGGAACAATGAGTTAGGTGTGGGAGGAGATGAAGGGCCTAGAACGGAATGATGAGCAATGAATGGTGTTTACTTGAACTTAGCATGTGTATTACATGAATGACGCTTCTCAAACTGAGACCTGCATGCAAATCTCCCATCAAAAGTACACTCTGAGTCATTGAATACACCTGCAGAGATTCTCTTTAGTTACCTAAGGCTAGCTCTAAAAATTTTCGAAGTGATTTTGCTGTTGTTACTAATGTCACATTTGGGCCCATGAACATAGAACTGGGATATCTAGCTCTTCTAGTATAGGCCTAGATATCTTACACAAATCTACTACCTTATCTTGGGCAATGCTTAATGAATTCTCATATACTATTCACTAAGGAATCTTGTTAAAATGCACATTCTTTTTTTATTTAAGTAATTTATTTTTTTTAATCACAGGTTATATTATTTGTATCCCAGCCATAGCCCCCTCCCTCATTCCTTCCCACTCTCCCCATCCCTCCCTCATCTTCTCCCTGCTGCCCTCCAAGTCTACTGATAGGGGAGGACCTCCCCCCTTCCATCTGACCCTAGCTTATCGTGTCTCTTCAGGGCTGGCTGCAATGTCCACTTCTGGGATCTAGTTAGGCTGTTCCTCTTCCCCGGGGGGCGGGGCAGTCGACAAGCCACCCATTGAGTTCATGATCGAAATAGTCCCTGTTCCACTTACTAGGGTACCCAGTTGGGTACTGAGCTACCATGGGCCAAATTCGAGCAGGGGTTATAGTTTGTATCTATACATGGTCCTTGGTTGGAGAAACAGTCTCATAGAAGACCCCTGTGCCCTGATCTATTTGGTCCTTGTGGAGCTCTTGTCCTCGACAAATCTTACTAACTCCCCCTTTTTTCATATGATTCCCTGCACTCTGGTGATGGCTTGGTTGTGAGTCTTAATATCATTGTTGGTGGGATTGCAAACTGGTAAAACCACTCTGGAAATCAATTTGGCGCTTTTTAGACAATTAGGAATAGTGATTCCTCAAGACCCAGCTATACCACTCTTAGGCATATATCCAAAAGATGCTCAAGTACACAAGGACATTTGCTCAACCATGTTTGTAGCAGCTTTATTCATAATAGCCAGAACCTGGAAACAACCCAGATGTCCCTCAGTCCAGGAATGGATACAGAAATTGTGGGACTTTTACACAATGGAATACTACTCAGCAATTAAAAAGGAGGAAATCATGAAATTTGCAGGCAAATGGTGGGACCTGGAAATGATCATCCTGAGTGAGGTATCCCAAAAGCAGAAACACTTAGTATATACTCACTTATATAGACCTATAGGATATGATGGTCATGCTGAAATCTATACACCTAGAGAAGATAAGCAAGAAGGAGGACCCAGGGTGGGATGATCAATCTTAGTCCAGGGTTGGACATTGAATGTAGGAGAAAACAAGCAACAGGACAGGAGCCTACCACAGAGAGCCTCTGAAAGACTCTAACTAACAACGAATCAAAGTACATATTCTTATTGGGTTAGTCTGGGTCTCTGGGTAAAGTTCTGTATCTAACAAGTTGCCGGGTGAAGCTTATATTGCTGGTTGCTGATCCAGTATATGGTTGGGAAATCTCTCAGCCATCATTTCCTTACGTATTACATGAATAAAAATACTTTGCCTACTGTTGAACAAAATAAAACATGAAGTGTTGGTAGTACATTAACAGAGACAGGAAATGGAAAAGAGCTTGAGTTTTAAGCTGAGTGTAATGTAGGCACACTTACAGAATGAGAGAAGTCAGGATGAAAAGGGGAAGTGAGCAGTTTTGCAACTGGGTACTCCCCAAAAGACGGTAATGCTTTGGTTTGTCAATCAGTCCAGACACTTAGACATGTATGATGTTCAGGGTATGTGGTCCAGGAAGTAGCTCACAGGAATTGTTTTCACAGATTATTGATCCATTAGCTGGATTAATAAGGGGATTTTCTTGGCAGTTCATAATTACATAATGCTAAAGGAAAAGCATGATTGCTTTCAAATGCTGGCATATTTTCTTGTGATTTGATAATGCTCAGGTAGTTGTTGTGATGGTTAATATAAATTGGCAAATTGACGGGATCTAGAATTACTTAAAAAAGCAAATTTTTGGATACATTTGTAAGAAATGTTCTCCATTGCATTAACTGAAGCAGGAAGACCCATTGCAGATGTGGGTGGCACCATTCCACAGACTGGGGGTTTTGTGCTGAGTAAAAAGGAAAAACAGAGCTCTCCCAGCTTTCCTCTCTCTCTTCTGTGTGTTTGTGTTTCTCTCTGCTTTCTGGATGTGGTGTAATTGACCAGCAGACTCACACTTCTCCTTTCATACATTTCTTTTCACGAAGGACTCTTTCCCTTTAAATTCTTTGCCAGAGCAAACCCTGTCTTCCTCACATACTTTCTGTCTTACCCCACCCACCCCTCTGACAGCAATGAAGGAAGTAATAAATGTTCTTACTTTTCCTTAAGAACAAAACAAAAACATTCTTTTCATTTTTTTCTTTGAGATAGGCTTTTACTATAATTGTTGAGCATGGTCTTGAACTTAAGACCCTGTCAGTGTGTGCCATCATATCTGTCTCCTAGTTTTATTCTTGCTTTGAACTAAAGAGTTCAAATACTAAAAAACATGTTTAAAACACTTCCTTTTTTATTTACCATATGTCACTTCACTGGCTGTGTTTCTTTTTAGGCCCTTTTATTTTCCCTCTGCAAGTTTGAGGTACTAGATGTTAAAATCTAAACATTTTAAAGTTTGATGTACAATCATCTAAATTCTAGTTCAACAGAGAAATCTTTCTAACATTGATTTTCTCTCACAGGGTCATTCATAAACATATTCATTATACACACACTCCACGTATATTCGATAATACATCAATCGCTGAGCTGTTTACATTAAGAGACACAATTGAAATTGAACAATATAATTCAATGAAATTACAGGTCTTTTTATTTATTCATCTAACCCCCAGTTGCTCAGTCACTGTAAACAGATTCATTGAAAACAATTCACTTTTCAGTTGTTTCTGGATTGATCTTTTCAAACACATGATTGCTCTTAATTTAGATGAAATATTTCATTTCTTTAAGTACATGGAGAGGAATTAGAGCCAGCTGAATGCAATAAGGGACAAGGAAGGAAGAAGCTCAATAAAAGGAAATCAGACCTGTTTACAAGTCTGGGATCTAAACACTTGTGAGGTTTGTGGTTTTGGAAACTATATTCATATGTTAGAGGAGAGAATGATGAATGCTAGATAAACATTAGTTTAAAACAGCCTGGGTTGGATTCTTATTTCCCATTGCACCCCTAAGTACTTCTTTCAAAGTATTCCCTTAAATTTCAAAGAGTTTCAACTCAGGCAAAAAACAAACAAATAAACAAAAACCAAAGATTTTTTTAAAAATCAGGATGTATCTGTTTTACTCAGAAGACAGAGGAATAGTGAGTAACACTCCTAGTATTCATAAAACAATTAGTGTATATAGTTACGCTGAGGCACATCAAATTATCATCCTGTGCAATGGTAAATCTTGGGTTACTAACTCAGTTTTTGTTCCCAGTTCCCCTTTCAATAATGTGACATTGGGAATATGCTAAACATAGCCCTTGGGCAAATTAGAAACAGAAGCTGGTGAAAACATTACGAGCTTTTTTTTTCTTATTGCATTTTGATTTGTTACATTTATTTATAAAGTAAAGAACATTAATAGAAGTGTGTTTTAGGAACATAAAGAAACCAACAACTGAGAAAGTGCCATACTAGAATTCTGTCTTGATGGCTTTACATATTTATTTATTTACATTTGAAGCTTGATTTTTTTTTAATTTGGTAATGTTTTAAAGGAATGAGAGCAACCAAGTGGGGACTCCTAAAGGTGGCAGTCATTTTGAATCACTGAAGTTGCAAGCAATGGTAACTAAAAAAGAGAGTTGGCTGTAGGAGCTTTTGAATTTGCTGGCTTTGAAAGTTTCATGACTGGAAAAAAGGAAGGCTGAAGGGAACTGGCATTTTAATTCCATGTGGCTTAGCTTTTTAGTTACATTCAGACACTTCTATTTTTATTTCTTGAAGCTGGGCCCATGTCCAAGTAGGAAGCTGCGGAATTATTGTTCTTGTCCTCACGTTTAGTACTATCTCCTATAATACTAAAGTTAGGTCACCTCTGTCCCTGTCCTTGCATTAAACCTACAAATAGATCAGATTTCATGATAAGCACAGTGGAAAGAGGACAAAACATCAGACACTGAAACATGGACCCTGCTCAAGTTTAATTACAATCAAATCCACTGTGTCGTCTCATGTTTGCCTAGTACTTTGGCCTGAGAACCTGGTTGGTTTCAACTCCATATTGAAGTACTCTTTTTTTTTGTCTTCTTTTTCTTTATCCTGTTGTGTTCCGATACATTTAAAATGAAAGCTCTTCTTGTTTTATGCAATGGAAAAACTGTTGCGGAATACTTAACCTTGAAAGGCACTGACTGTATCTAAGAACAGAAAAAAAAAAAAAAATCTCTCCCTTACTGTGCCTCTCATTGGTTGTCTGGAAACAGCCGTTTGATGCCAAGTTTGTACTTCACTCTTATCAGCCCATTTAGTGAGATCAGAATGTGCCCGAACAGCTCTGAAGGTTAAAATATGTTGATGGAGATTTCTGCTATTGCCATTCCAGAAAGCCACCTAATGCCATCCCTGGCAGTCAGCAGGGACCAGGCTCTGCCTTTCTCATGATTGTGACACACAGTGGAAACTTACTGGCTTCTCTATATCACCATCCCTGCATGGTGTGTGTCATATTCAGGATAAGCCCAGCAGGGCAGCCTGCAAATGGCCTGGCAGGTCTGGTCCACCAACATATGGAACAGTGCCTCTGAAAACAAAAACATGCTGCATGCACTCGTGGTCTAAGAAACGAGTTTTACATGTTGTATTTCTTTCTCATCTGTAGATGTTTTATTTGTGGCACCTATAAACTTATTTTTAGAAAACTGGAAAATTATAATTTTTATAATTTCATAATAATTTATAGCCTTCTGAAAGTTAAGCTTCATTGGTTTTTAAATACTACTTGGCTTGTATGGGTTCTTTGCCGTTATTATTTATAATGCAACCCCCAAACACTTCTAACACGTACATTAATTTTCATATTTATCTAATCATTCAGGCCATCTTACAAAATTGAAATATAATGCATGATTATGGCTGCATTGTTATAGCTGCACTATTATCAGCAATTAGAAAATATGCATTTTCAAAAAAAATGCATTTGAACACTCCAGAGTCCTGCTTTGTAATCTGAATGCCATAATATGATCTTAGTCTAGAAATATCTTTTAGAAAAAGATGCCAAGGATTAATTTGGACATTTGTGGTGTGCTTACATTTATCTCCAAACAATGTACAGAGTGTTTTGTCAGTTATTTATCTAGCTATTTATATGTTTATCTGGTGCCTGTCACTGAGATACTCAAAGACTTTGACAAGTGTGCTGTTAGCAGAAAATACTGCCCAAGAGAGAAAGGATATTCTTTTTCACTTGACTATTTTAGTACAGCAGCCATAGTAGTTACTATATGATTTATTGAACAATCATTAGAAGGAAAGAGGCAGAAATAGATCAGCCAATCACTCAAGTCATGGACACTGGCTATCTACTCTTGGTGAGTTTCTGTCCAAGGCAGCATTCGAGTTGAAAAACAAATACAACCATCTTCTAAAAGGCAAGATAGCAAATTTAGTGTGAACAGCTTTTAAAAATGCCTTGTACATGACTTTAATTCCTTTGTATTTTGTGTTCCTCTTTTAAGTGCAGAACTTCCCGTGATCTTAGATGAGTGTCATTTGGGCAAAACACCAATGAGTTATGTATGAAGTGATAATTGAACAACTATGCATTATCAGATGCAGATAATTTGATATATAGTAATTCTGAAGACTAATTATCACACCTGATTGTTGTGAACTCAATCACTTATGTGACTGTTCCATCTGAGATTCTCATATCGGTTTTGTTTATATACCTTATTTTCTTTGCACAAATGATAAAAAAAACATTGTTAAATTAGTGTTCTATAATAAGGATCCCAAATAATGATGTGTTTGCCAATGACCTCTCAATTCTGCAATTGATACTGCATCCTCTCACTGTTTTTAATATTTGTAATGTTTTTACCTCAAAAAAATGGTCTTAACAAATTTTTCAATATATAAGGAATGCCAATATTTCTCTTTTTTTTCTCATAGCACTTACTGAAGAAGCTAATAGTAACCTGTCACCCCGCCATGAAAGTCACCAGGAAATGACAATGCACAGGAATGTTGAAAATATTACTTGACTCCATATGGGAAGAATGTCTCCCTAGGAGAAATTTAGTTAGGTATAGGTTTGCCCTGTCATTCTAATTCTCCCTGAGTTTAGGCTCCTCATTACAGATCCATTTTTCTACTCCTTTGCACACCTTCCACTGGACTTAAGTTTGAAGGGAGTTTTTCCTCTACAAACCTTGCTGAGATATTTAGATATCTGCTATAATAGAACCTCCCTTTATAGTGTTAGGATGAGTTCTTTCTAAAGTTTAACAAATTCTGAGGCAGGTATGTTATAGCATCACCAGGTATGGCAGTGATTAAAAACAACCAAGAGGACAGAGCTCAATCCTGTTTGTATATATGTGTACATTTTGGTACCATATAGAAAAGTACAAGATAGTTGAGAAATGATTATGAAGACAAACCATGTCTTCCTGTGAAAACTCCCACATATCTAAAAATAATCATCTTCAACTTTTTAGGATATTTCTGAGAATATGTTCTTTTACATTCAAGTTTTCCCTAGAGCACAACATGGAAATGAAATTTTAAGAGTTTAATTATTTGTCATGCTAAGCATTACTGTTTCTATGTCATATTGCCACTTGGTGTTTTGAGTAAACCAATTAAAATTTAAGATTATAATGTCTTCTTCTGCAAAACCACGGGGTGAGTCCCTGCATCTCTTAGAATTCTCCATGGTCCAGTGTTTCATGTTCTGTGATCTTAACTTATGACCTTAACTACATATTTGCATATAAACGTTTCTTGGCTTTGTTAATACCTGTAGCTACAGAAGAATTAAAGATAGAGGAGGGTGGACATGAAGCAGAGAAAAAAGTCCATGTACTCTAAACATACTTTGAGACAGATTCAAGGAAAAGGGGAAGTTACACTTTCTGAGGGGAACTTAAGAGGAAGGAAAGTCACTGTAAATTTTAGTGCCTATTTTATAGATGGTTATTATGGATTTTAGTTTTTTTAAATTTCCACAAAAATCCTAAAATCACTCTTGGTAATGAATGGATTGCTAGACTCTGGTTGAGAAAATCCCCTGCTCCAGAGTTGTGAAGGGACACATATGCCATTACTGTATTTCAGTGATATCGCAGCACAGGTGCTGTAGGCATCACAATATTAGAGAAGAACAAAGGAGAAGTGCATACAAAAGGTTAAGTATCAATAAGGTACTAATGCGTGCTGATTCTGTACTTTTCCGTCATGTAATAATACGAATCATAACTACAATACTGGCTAAATATTGATCCAAGGCTGGAGAAAAACCCAACACTAGATTTTCTATAAGAAAGATATATATTCATACAGATGATATGCGTAAGACTACTCTCTTCAAGAAGCTGCCAACAGGGTATTGATATATTATGGAAGGTTTCTATTGCACTTCATGTTACTTAACGGTTGTTGAGTGCTTTGTGTTTAATCTATCAAATAAAAGATAAAGTATGCTTTTGTATAATAACTAAGAAACTATCAAATATTGATTATTGGATTTAAGCAACAAAATGGCAAGAAGAAATAACAGTGAATTTATTGTTTTAAAGAAAAATACAATTAAGTCCTTAGAAGGATAAGAATTTTCAGTACTATTATAAATAGAAGGGCCCATCTCAGCTTGATTACTTCAAAACAGCTTCCTGCAACCTCCTACCAAGTAGATGAGCAATTAGAATAATCACAGCAATAAGTCAAAGACACTTGCTGTTCGAACTTGTGCTGTGACTTTTCCTTTTGGCAGAGCTCCTACTCTATTCCAGTTGCACACACAGACAAGCATGCACATATTTAATGCAGTTTTATTTGGTAAAAGACAAAATGCCTAAGACTGACTTCGTGTTTTGCCTCAAGGTTAACTAAAGGGCACTGAATGAGTAAAGCTGTGCTGAAAAGAACAGTGGCCAAGGCAGGGATATTCTTATACCACAAACAGTCATGCAGATGGAAGTCTGGCCAACAAAACCATAAAGCGTCACGTCTCACTGTGAGTCAATCTGTCAGCTCAAGTACAAGGTGACTCAGGAAAGGACTGTACTTTGTTTTCTGATAAATACTCCGAATTTCTAGTATATTCATGTTTGCTGGATAATGTTGATAGGAAAGGATAAAAATTATTTCATACAGTTAATAAATGGAGAGACCTTTTAAAGATGGATTTCTAATTTTAAAGGAAATGAGAGAAACCAAGCAAAGAAAATGAGAGAAAATCAAGAGATTCAAAGTACCTGCCTGAGTCTGTATGTTTGTTTGTAATACTTTTATGATATTTTTTTACAGCAGATGCTAGTGAGTTGATTCAGTATGCTAGGAATCAATTTTAAGAAGAGCACAATGCATAATAACATATCCTTTGGAAACCCAGTCATATGATTTTATTTTCCTGTCTGATTTTTGAGCATCTAGTTCTAAGTTTCATCTTTGTTCCCCAGCTTATATTTTTAGATCTTCTAAGTTAGCAGAAATTTTAAAACATGAACATTATAGAGAAGAATTTCAAATAATTTTGTTCAGACTTCCTTACAATGATATTCCTTTTTAACACCTAGCATCCTGTCTATCCTCTTCCCGTTTCCACAGCCTTGAGTTTGGGAGTTATTCGGTGGACATTCCCAAATGCTTCCTCCCTTTTCTCTCCAGTTAAAGAAACTTACCATTTTCTGGGCAGAATTTCAACATCAATTTATCATGAAATTCTATGAGTGGTCAGCAGACACACACAGTAAAGCCACTTAAAATAAATTCCAATTATCAAAGGGCAAATACTAGATTAGACTTATTGTTTTTATTGAATTGTATCATAAAGATATCTGTATTTTTCTTATTTGAATGAAATGTAGGAATTCCTGAATACACACACTGAAGCTGTGTTCTCAGCGTTTAATGATTAAAATTCTGAAAATCTTGCTTATTAAACAAGACCTTGAAGAAGGAAGACCCTCTGTAACATGAATTAGTATCAACACACAATATCAAAATAGAAACAAGAGTGAGGACGTGAGTGTGTTGTAATTGTAAATTAGGCTGGAGCTGAATATATTGTGAAAAACGACAAAAGTGAAGAATCAATACAGCCAGAAATTTCAGTGCCTACAGTCCTTTTTATATAGGAATACAACTCACCTCGTAAAGATAATTACAAATGTTGACTCCATTCCTAAGCGACACAAAGGGAAAGAATATTATAAATAATTAAATACACAATCTGTCATTGATGCCTCACCATGATGTAGCATCTGACTGGAAGAGTTCAGTTGAACATATAAATGATACAAATACATAAATCTATTATCATTTAAAATGTACTCAGTCATCATGTAAAATCTGACTGATATTTTGCAGAATAGTTCAATACCAAGTAATGTGAGTGTGGTGGCTAAGCTGTGTTCCTCTGCCCAATCCTCATATTGAAGTCCCCACCTTCAGTGCCTCAGAACATGGCTGTATTTGAAGACAGGTCCTTAAAGAATAATCTCAGAAGATGATTGCTGATGTGACCCCTAATATAAACTAGTGATTATCCTGATAAGAAAAGGACATTTAGACACAGACACACATAGTGGGGGAGTCACATGAAAAAAAGAAAAGAAAGAGCATGACCAAGTAAAAGCCAAGGAGAGAGGCCTCTTGAGGAAGCAAACCATTCTGACATCTTTTATGTGAGACATCTGCTCTCCAGAATTGTGAGATGAAATTTTCTTGGTTAAACCATCTGCTCTGTGATAATTTGTTATGAAAATATAAGAAAGCTACATACTAGAACTTTTTTTAAAACACAAAATCATTAGTAAAGAGAAATGTCTCTAGAACATGAAGAATGAGGAATCCTCTGCTGAACATGAAGAATTTAGATTTCACCTGATGTGTGAGCTCACGTAATAAAAAAGCTTAATGAAGGTTCACTTTGTGGTTTTCTTTCCAAATCAGTTTCAAAGATAAAATAGTGATGAATATAAATAGGCTATTGAGGAAAATAGACACAGAAATACCACAGACCTTTGGATGAGAGCATGGGTGCAAAAAGAAAGACTGTTTTGCAGTAATAAATATTATGTGATTCATTAGAATTATCTACCTTGGGTTAGAGGCCAACCAAGAATTAAATGGCGTATTTTTCTTATTCACAATGCCTTTTGCATATTAACCAGTGTGCACATTGTCATTAATACAGGCATCTTGGAGTTAGACCTAATCTCCCCAGTTTTCACTGACCAAACAAAGTTGATATATAAATGAAAATTATGATGTGTACTAATAATACCCATGGAATAGCATGTATCTTAGTTTTTGTTGTGAATCCTATAGTTACTGATACCTAGTATAACACAAAGGAAAAAAATAACACACACCCACACAAAACCAGATAAGATTACTTTTAACACCATGACTAAGTAAAGAGTTGATCCTTGCATGTTTTAGGATTTACATCTCACAAAGTTTGTTGATATTTAATGAAGAGAAAATATGGTAGCTTTTTTTCTTACAATAATCATCATTTTCTGGTGACCACTTGAGAGAGAAAAGTAATGTACTCATCTGTCGATTCACACATCTGAATACATTTTCAACAGGTATGAGGTTTATTTATGTTGGCTTTTGGATATATAGCTCAAAGATATGCTATTCTAATATTTTTAAAACTTTGCTAAAAAGTGGAGCCAATCATAGCTCTGTATCTGTCATTGAAGAATAGCTCTGAATCTGATCTGCACACAATCTCTTGTTTTGGAACTGTGAAAAAGACCTTCATCAGATGGACAGAGTCTGTGAATCATCAGAAACACCTCTGTTCTATGGCTACTCTGTCAACATTGGTGCTGATCAGTGAGAATCTTAAGTTACTATGTGGGCAGTGTTTGGGGTATAAGAAGGGAGCTTTTTAACTTGATTAAGTATTAGGACATCAGTTCTGGCAGAATGCTCTGTCTGGTTCCTAACTGTGTTCCTTTATACGAGAATGACAATTATTGGCTAATCAATATTCTAAGTACTGCTCTCCAAACCTTTACAATGTTCAATGCTATTTTTAACCCTGGATTGAGGACAGGAGACCTATTATTCTTTTGAGTATTTTGAAATTAGAGACATTGAGAGGCCACATAAAGTAACTCAGAGACAGCTCAGGACACATAAAACACTAGGGAGACAGTTTCCCGATATTCTGTAGTGCATACCATTTTTATTTTTTCCAAATGTAGTTCCTGTTTTGAATAGTGAGCGAAATATAGTTGATAGTTTAATAGCATACATTTTTCTGTCCTAAGGTTACTCATCACAAATTAATATGTTCATTAATTTAGCAATGTCTTTTTTTTTAATTTCAGATTACTTTGTCCTCATTTTACACGTGGTTGGTACAAAGGCAGAAAATGGTAAGGTAATTTACTTCCAGTTTCTCAGAAATCTATACTCTGTCAACTTCAGGTTACAAATCACAGTGCATGCTGGAGCGTATGTTGCATCTCCCTTTGATTAATAGTGAGGAGACTGCATTTCATGACCTCTCCATGAGGCTTCCAGCTCTCTCCCCCCAGGATCTTAATTCTGATGAATAGCCCTTATGTTAACTAGAACTAATCTAGTCCCTTACTTTTTGTAAGACAAAGGACTTTGTCATCCAAAACTATATTTTTCTCCCACACAGATTTGTAAAGATGGAGATCCATTTCTGGTAAGCATTACTGGATTTTCTATTTTTTATATTTCCTGCTATGAGTTGATAGAACTTCTCTCATTTCCGTAGTTGTTGGACAGAGCTACAAAGATTTTTGACTTGGGGAAAGAACACAGTGTAAAAGTTTCTTGCAGGATAATGAATGGCAAGTTTGTACTAACCAAGGTGGCTTAGGTTCTTCTGAATATCCGTTGTGGGCATCAGCTGACTAGATTCCCCCAAACAGTTGGCAATATTCAGATTTTTACCAAGACTAATTAATTCAGTTGCGTATTTCACAGTAGAGCTCTGTAACTAGAGTGTGAATTTAAAAAAAGAGTTAATTATAAAGTGATTTTGTGTAGTCTTCGTTGTTAAATTAATTATTTTGATTCTAATACTTTAATTCTTAATACTAGGAAGGACAGCAATATTGTGAGAATATAACTACATAAAATGAGCAAACACTTTACATCGTGGTTACCATTGCTGCTCATCTGCAAAGGAAGGCTAGGGTATGCTGTAAGTAAATCAGGTTCTCTTACTAGAATGAGTTGCCTGGCTGAAGTTACATGTGCAATTTTCTTCCAATTACTGAGGTTGTATTTCTTGATGAAATCTCTTTCTCATCTTAAAACCTTGTTGAAGGCAGCAATGGATGTGGAGAATCTGATTATTGTCTGGGATTTTGGAAGTGGTTTCATTAAAAATTTTTAATCAATTAATTTTCTATTAATTACAGTTTATTCATTTTGTATCCCAGCTGTAGCCCCTTCCCAATCCTACCCTCACTCTCTCATCTCCTTCCATGCTCCTCCCCAAGTCCACTGATAGGGGATATATTTCTCCCTTTCCCTCTGACCTTAGCCCATCAGGTCTCATCAGGGCTGCCTGCATTGTCTTCCTCTGTGGCCTGGTAAGGCTGCTCCCCTCTCAGGGGGAGGTGATCAAAGGGCCAGCTACCAAGTTCAAGTCAGAGAGAGTCCTTGTTCCCATTACTAGGAAACCCACTTAGACACTGAGCTGCCATGAGCTGGGGTTCTAGGTTATATTCATGCATGGTCCATGGTTAGAGTATCAGTGTCAGAAAAGACCCCTGGACCCAGAATTTTTGGTTCTGTTTCTCAACTTGGTGAGCTCCTGTCCCCTCCAGGTCCGTCTGTCTCTCCCTTCTTTCATAAGGTTCATGCACTCTGCCCAAAGTTTTCCCATGAGTCTCAGCACCTGCTTTGCTACCTTGTTGGGTAGAGTCTTTCAAAGTCCCTCTGTGGTAGGCTCCTGTCATGATCCCTGTTTTCTCCCTCTTCTGATGTCTATCGCATTTGCTGTTCTGAGTGAGGATTGATCATCTTACCCAGGTCCTCCTTCTTGCTTAGCCTCTTTAGGTGTACAGATTTTAGTATGTTTATACTATATTATGATGTTTAATATACCTTGTGTGTCTTTCTCCTTCTGGGATACCTCACTTAGGAAGATCTTTTCTAGTTCTCAATATTTGCCTGCAAATTTCATGATTTCCTTGTTTTTAATTTCTGAGTAGTATTCCATTGTGTAAATGTACCACAATTTCTATATCCATTCCTTAGTTGAGGGGCATCTGAGTCGTTTCCAGGTTTTGGCTTTTATGACTAAAGCTATACATACATGGTTGCTCAAATATCCTTGTTGTGTACTTGAGCATCTTTTGGATATATGCCATGGAGTGGTATAGCTGGATCTTAAGGAAGTAATAATCCTTATTTTCTGAGAAAGTGCCAGATTGATTTCCAAAGTGGTTGTACAAGTTTACATTCCCACCAGCAGTGGAGGAGAGTTCCCCTTTCTCTACATCCACCCCTCCCCCCACAGCATGCGTTGTCACTTGAGATTTTGATCTTAGCCATCTTGATAGGTGTAAGGTGAAATCTCAGGGTTGTTGTGATTTGCATCTCCCTGATGGCTAAGGGGGTTGAACATTTCTTTGTTTTTCTGGCTTTCAATATTCCTGTAATGAGAATTCTCTGTTTAGCTCTGTGCCCTATTTTTTAATTGGATTACTGGTTTGTTGGTGTTTGATTTCTTAAGTTCTTTATATATTCCAGATATTATCTCTCTGTCAGATATAGGGTTTGGTCAAGATCCTTGAACTTCAGACCTATCTCTCTTATGAACATTGATGCAAAAATACTTAATAAAATCTTGCAAAACAAATCCAAAAACACATCAAAGATACATCCACCATGATCAAGTATGCTTCATCCCAGGCATGCAGGGTGGTTCAATATATGGAAATCCATCAATGTAATCCACCATATGAACAAAGTGAAGAAGAAAAACCACATGATCATTTCCTTAGAAGCTGGAAAAAGCATTTGTCAAAAATCCAACATCCATTCATGTTTAAAGTCTTGGAGAAATTAGGGATACAAGGCACATACCTAAACATAGTAAAGACAATATACACTAAACTTGTAGCCAACCACAAACTAAACTGAGAGGAACTTAGATCAATCCCACTGAAATCAAGGATAAGGCAAGGTTGCCCACTCTCTCTGTATCTCTTCAACATAGTATTTGGAGGCCTAGCTAGAGCAATAGGACAACTAATGAAGATAAGGGGATACAAATCAAAAAAGAAGAAGCCAAAATATTACTAATTGCAGATGATATGATAATATACATGATTGGAAGGTGTTTCTTTTCTTCTCATTTCTTGATTTCTCTTGCTCTTCAGACCAGAGGTTCAAATCCAGGACTCATCTTTAGGTTATCAAAATCTAATGAATCAAGAAATTTTGTCTATGTATCAGCATTTAAACATTCTGAACATTTGTCAAGGAAACAAAAGAAACTTGATGTTACAAAGCAGAAGCAAACAAAAAAAAAACAGGTATTATTAGCATTTCATAAAGAACACAGTAGCAAAATATGTCTGTTATATAAGGTGGGCAATTCAAATCTGTGTGTAATGGAAGAATGTCCCATTTATTATTAGGCAATGCATTTCCTGATTTTCATCTTCTCTTCTCAGGATACACTGACCATAAGTACAAGATTGTGTGTCATATTTATTTAAACTGAGGTAAAGTCGGCTTTCTTTAATGAGAACTGAAAAAGAGATATGCAATGGATTAATCTATGGGACCATTTAATCACAGGGACCTGCAGATGCACTCTTAAGGTGAAACCCTGCAGAAATCAGGCTCCTGTATTGTATTATAATTACACTGGCCTGAGATAAAAGACAATGGAAAATAGAAATTGATGATAAAATGTGGGCCTTACACATGGTTTTATACATATGTGCATATATATATATATATATGTTTTTAAAACATTTTCTAATAAATGTCTTTAAAGTTTACCCAGCCTCCTCCAGAATATGCTGACCCCTGGGGACACATGAGACCATTACTTTGTGAGCTGTGATGCTCTCCATTTTTATGGGCAAAAGACTCATATTAAAATTATTCTATAACCAACGGCAAATAATAGAGGATCCTGATTGTAAACAAAGGTTTGTGACAAAGAATAAGTCATGAATATTGTGCTGATGATTTTAGAAATTAAACTGTGTTTGAAATATTCTGGTATCTTACAGTTATATATAATAGAAATTGACAAAAATGTAAAGTGAAAATTTTTGTAACGACATCTTATTCTCCAAAAATGTATTCTTTGACAAGTCATGGAGACAATAATCTGATAGCTCACACTGTAACACCATGATCTTGATTCATGTTCACCTAGAAAGAAGACATTGTTTTCTCAAACTATCATCATATTTGTTATAGGATTATTGATAACGTTTATTAATATTTTATGTATATCTTATGGATTTCAATATTTAAAAGTCTTTGGTACTTAACAATAACAGGCATGTATGTTCTCCAGCATTAGAAATGTTGACAGAGAATTTTGAGCTTGAGGAGTCTAGCTTCGTCTACCCAGTGAGTTTACAGGCAAGCTCAGACTATATGGAAAGATCCTGTATCAATAAAAAAACAAAAACAAAACAAAAAACACGAAAAAGTTCTTTAAAATTAAAAGGACCAATTTATATGGAATAATGAGATATTATATTCAATATATTTTTATCTAACACTTAAAGACATTTATATTAATGACTTTCCTGTTGCTGTGCTAGATCATCCTGACAAAGAACAACTTAAGGATTGAATACTTCATTTGGGCTTATGGCTCTGGAGAGGTGGAGCCCACTATAGCTGGGAAAGCATAACAACAGGCCATGATAGCAAGATGATAGGACAAGAGGTGGTTATCACATTTTCATCCCGCTACAGCAGTGGTTCTTGACCATCCTAATGCTGTTACCCTTTAATACAGTTCCTTATGTTGTGGTGTCTCCCAACCATAAAATTACTTCATTACTACTTAATAGCTGTAATGTTACTGCTGTTATGAACCATAATATAAATATTTGCTATGCCACCCCTGTGAAAGAGTCATTAAATGCCAAAAGGGGTGACGACCCACAGGTTGAGAGTGATTCCTCTACATGAAGCAGAAAAGGGGAACAGAAATTATAGCCAAGATCCAGCACTTGGACACCCTTCATGCATTGATAATGCCTCTTCTTGCTATTAGGCTAGGGTTCCACAGCCTCCACAAAGTGCCACCACCTTAATAAGTGTCAAACTCAGAGTCTAAGGGGGGCATCTCATATTCAAACAACCATGTTGTTACAACTTATTCAAACATCCATTTGAATATTTTGAAACAGCCTGGAAGAAATACAGACATGTGGATACAATCATTCTTTATACTAGCATTGATGAACTCTTAAACATTAGCCTGAAAAGCATTTAAAATCTCTATGAGACCATGAAGCTGGCACGTGAATAACATTTGCTATGCTTATTTTTATTAAACAAATAGCCTTTAAAAATTAGCCAGTGTTGGAAATTGAGCAGTGCTTTCTGTTGAATGGGTTAAGGATGGGACTTGTAGAATCTCAAGTTCTCAATATAATCCAATTTTACTTGAAATTTATTTGTTAATATTTATTCTAGGTTCATTTATGTGGCTGTTAAAAAAAATACCCTGCCATAAAGCAATTTATGGGAGAAAGGTTTATTATTCTGCTTACAATTCCAGACAACAGCCTAGAATTGAGGAGAATGCATGAACTTGAACTATCACAGCCACGTCAAGGGCAGAGAAGGTACACACCACCAGATCTTTACTTGCTTACTTTGTGCTTGTATTTATCTGCTCTTACAGTAGATGGCCTGGCCCAAAAAATGGTGCCACCTACATTCAGAACAGGTCTTCTTTCCTCGGTTTACAGTTAACACAACCAACTTCAGATTTGTCCACATGTCAACCAGATAATTCTTCCTCAGAACTCTTTTTCTAAGTGATTCCATGTTTTGTTAAGCTGACAGGTAAAACTAGTCAGCACAGTATTTAATGCATTTTGTTTTTTTAATTATCTGTATTTTCATATTCTGAAAACACTAATTTTGTGTGGCCTTCAAGGAATATGTAAATCCTTCAAAGAAATGTCTAAATCCCTAGAATTAAAAAATTAAAAAAATCTTTGAACCTAACTTCAAATATTTTTTAAATTAAATTTTTATTTTTATATTAATATAATTTATTTATTTTGTATCCCAGCTATAGCTCCCTCTCTCATTCCCTCCCAATCCCACCCTCCCTCATCTCCTCACTGCCCCTCTTTAAGCCCATTGATAAGGGAGGTCCTCCTCCCCTTCCATCTGACCATCTTATCAGGTTGCAGGCTGCAATGTCTTCCTCTGTGGCCTAGCAAGGCTGCTCCTCCCATGGGGTGCAGGGAAGGTCAAAGAGCCAGCCACTGAGTTCATGTCAAAGACAGTCCCTGTTCCACTTACTAGGGTACCCACTTGGATACCGAGCTGCCATGGGCTACGTCTAAGCAGGGGTTTTAGGTTATATCCATGAAAGGTCCTTGGTTGGAGAAATCAAATTTGGTCCTTTTGGAGCTCCTGTCCTCTCCAGGAAGACTGGTACCAATGAATAGGAAACAGTAAAACACTATTTTTGAACATTTTAAAAAGTGTTAAATTTCAAGCACAGGAAAATTATACATAAATCTAACAATCATGAGGTTATGTTATACTTAATGTCTCCTAGGTTTTTGTCTTTTGGGTTTGTATATTCTGTCTGAAAATCTAAGATATTAGCTTCTTCCTTTTTTTACAGACTCGCTATGCTGGGGCTTTTGGCTCATTAATATTGGACAGAGATTCATGAAAAATAATTTTATGTATGAAAATGATACTAGGAGATTTTTGTAAACTAAAATAGGTATAAAAATGGAGAGATAATGAGACTGAAATCCAAGGATATCTGTTTCAGTAGAAGTTGTATAATGGAAATGAAACTTGGTGTTAAAATTATGTCAAGTACAACCAGATGAAAAAGCCGTATTAGACAAGTGAATTTGCTTTTGAAAAGCCTTGCACACATTGCTTCCCTGATAGAATCTTGGAGCTTGCCCAACTGCTTTACTGTGTGTGACATTTATAGATGAGAGAAAAGGAGGAAATGCATTACTGTGAGTTTGAGGCAAATTAGCATATTGCTATACTAATATTTAGTTTGCTTTTCTGCATTTCTGTGTGCATGATTATTTTTTACACATGTTGGGTCAAGGGGAATTAGAAATTATCAGGAAAACAAGAAAATAAATATATTTTGATTGATTTTGTCTTGTTATTTTGTTTGTTTTCAAATTCCAGATTAACTTATCAGAAATAACAAGAGGCAGAAGGGAACAATGTAATCACTGACAGTCTGTGAAACAACAACTAATGCTAGCAACAGAGAGCAATGGGACAGCAAAGCCCATGACTCCAACTGTTGATTGCCCTTCAGGTGAGTGCCATGTCCCAGTGTAACTGCAACAGCTCTTCATGTCTTTGAAGAAATTGCCAAGCAGGAACTCTTTGGTTATTGTTCAATGGCGATCCTACAATATTGATAGTTTCCTCTGTCCTAGCCTTTGTCAACTCTGGAAATTATTTGTCTTCCCTGTCTCATCGTGTGGCCTTTGGTACCTACGTGTGGTTTTAAGAGACAAGATGCACACTCACCCTGCAGGGCTGGAAAAGCTGTATGGCTCAACTGCATTACACAGTTTGTAATAGAGTATACTCAGTGTTCTGTGGAGTGGAAACAGGTGGCATACGCTGGGTTTCAAAGCTCATTTAAGATTTGAGTTTAAACTCATTGAATTATATTAATGTACCATCAAACCAATAGCTCAAACTTTGATTCCTAAGACATACAATTTAAGGACCCTTCTTTCAGAAGAATAATATAGAGTTGGAAATTCAAAATTATATAAGATACTAGCTATTCTTCTACATTGAGAAATTATGGATTATAAATTTTAAAAAAGGAAATTACTAAAATTCAGAAAAAAACAAAACAATTTTGTATACATTTTATTAAATAATTTTACCACTTCTTTTTTATAGTTTTGACCACCTCTTTATATTATTGAAATTTGTAATATTTTATAAGAAATTCCTGATATCTTTAAAAGTTCATTTTAGATTCAATCATCATTGGAAAGTTTACAAAATTTAAAAAATTATAGTTATGTTTAGAAAATGTGCTCATATAGAGAAAACTTCATTGTAGTATTTTTAAATATGAGCCTCCTAAAAATATTTGTGCTTTTAGTATTCTTGATACAAATTTCTGCTTCATGAGAACAGAATTACTCATAATTTGCATTGCATTCAATTGTATGTGATTATTTTAATTAAAGTAGTATTATATCACTTTCTCCTTTCCCTTTACACTCTCCATCCATTTCCAGGGACTTTCCCTCCAACTCCTCTAATATCCCCTAACTCTCAAATTAATAGTCTCTTTTTCTTTAAATATTATTGTCACACATGTGCATATGTAGGTACAAATACATAAATACAACTGACTGAGCCTTTTTTATAAATTTATTTATTTTTATATCAATCACAGGTTAGGTTTTTTGCATCCCATGCGTAGCCCCCTCTCTCAATCCCTCCCACCCTCCCCAACCCTCCCTCATCTCCTCCCTGCCCCCTCCAAGTCCATCAACAGGGGAGGATCACCTCCCCTTCCATCTGGTCATCTTGTCTCCTCAGGGCTGGCTGCAATGTCCTCCCCTGGGATCTAGCCAGGCTGTTACTCCCTGGCATGTATGGGGGAGAGTAGAAGAGTCAGCCATCAAGTTCAAGACTGAAACAATCCCTGTTGATCTTACTAGGGTCTTCAGTTCGTCAATGAGCTATCATGGGCCACATCTGAGCAGGGGTTCTAGGCCATATCCATATATGGTGCTTGGTTGGAGAAACTGTCTCATATAAGACCCCTGTGCCCTGCTCAGTTTGATCTTTGTGGAGCTCTTGTTCTCCCCAAGTCTTACTAACTTCCCCTATTTTTATTATTACTTCCCACCCTCTGCCAAGGGCTTAATTGTGAGTCTTAATATCTGCTTTGATACTTCGCTATACTGATTCTTTCATAGGTCCTCTTTGGTATGCTCCTGTCCTGTTGCTTGTTTTCTCCTCCATTCAATGTCCAACCTATTAGTTCATCTAAATGAGCATTGATCATACCAACCTGGGTCCTCCTTCTTGTATATCTTCCCTAGGTGTGTAGATTTCAGCATGACCTTCCTATCCTACAGGTCTATATAAGTGAGTATATAGCATATG
>CM053763.1:14899937-14932271 GCA_028658305.1 Pachyuromys duprasi
AAGACAATTGTTAAAGACAAACATTAATTATTCTGATTATTATTTCTTTTTTGTTTTGGATTTCTTATGCCTTTTGCCCTTATGAACTCCCATTGTTCATTTAGACATCTCATTTTCAATCTTAGTTCATATTCTTATCATTTTATTATTCATTTCTTGTTTCGTGGGTTCTGTATCTTACTGAATTTTAGCAGACTAAAATTAACTAATGCTTCATAAAAATTATTTGTTGAATTATATCTCCTCTGCTTGTAGAGCACTACTTCTCCTTTAGGCTTACAGCATATTTCAGCTTTCATTTTTTAAAATGATTTGTTTATTTTTATGTGAATTGGTTTTCTTTGTCCTGAACATGCGTCTTTTGTGGAACTGGAGTTACAGACAGTTGTGAGCTGCAATGTGGGTGCTGGGAATTGAACCTTGGTCTTTTGGAAGAGTTCCCAGTACTCTAGATCGCTGAGCCATCTCTCCAGCCCTTCAGTTATGATATTTAAATATTCACATTTCCACTCTGAAATGAAGAGCAGAACAATACTCAGATTATCCTTGAATTTTCACTGTGTTCATGAGTTGTTACAATTAATACCATCTTGGATTCCATGTCAAATGATGATTTATAATACCAAATTTAAATTCTGCATCCTGAAAGAAATAAAAACACATGCTTGAGACTTTGTTGTGTTTGTGTTATGCATGAATTCTCTCCATTTAACCACAAATAACTTGTTAGCTTAAACTGTTTAGTTACCTGAGGTTGGAATTATATTGAAACTCTAGAGAGCAAATCCTCCCTATGATGCATATTTGATCTTGTGTCCACATGGTTGCAGTGACTGATTAATCTAACATTTTAATCTCTTCCTAAATGAGTGACATATTTTATGTATTTGGTTTTCAATTGTGGTCATAGTTTGAAATTTTCTATTGAGGATGTATAAGCTATATCTTGTACATTTTTTGCAAACAGTCTGCTGTAAGGAACAAAGTAAAATTCCTTTTATGTGAGTCTGGTGGCTGATTTTCCAGTAAATACTCCACACAAGAGTGGGTCATTAAATTTTCTTCTAGTAATTTAAGAGGTTTACACTTACAAGACTAGGAGCTCCTGGAGCTTAAATCCTTTGCATTTATTGAAACTCTCCTAAACAGGATCACAGTTAGACTCAGGGTTCTGCTGCCCAGCCAGCAGATATTTGGCCAGTAGGCCATGTGGACATGTTTACCACTTAATTTCCTAGCATATCAAAAGTTAAATTCTAGCCATTCCACATGCTAATAACTGCATTTATAGTTATAAAATTAAGGAAACTATTAGGCATATTTAATAATTTAGTACCATAAAGTGAAAAAAAAGTTAGTCATTGTCTTAATCATGCAAATTGGGCTGCTTTATACCTTGCCTACATTAGTTGAGATTATCTCTACCTTATTTTGTCTGAATAGAATTTTCCCTGTGGCAAATCACAGCCTTCACAAAGATTCTTGACATTAGTAAGCTAAAAAGTTAAAAGCTTGTCTGTTTTTTTAATGTGTGTGTGTAAATGAATATAGGAGTGTAGGTCAGAGGATGACTGGCAGTAGTCAATATTCCCTTTTGTCATGTTGGTCCCTTGGAATGAACTTCTCATGTTCAGTAGGAAGTGCCATCACCTACTGAGACATCTTGCTGGCCAGGAATTAATAAATTTCAAGAGCTCATTTAAGTTAGATGTCTGTTTTGTAAACATAGAACTAAATGATAAAATTACATAGTTAATAAATCTCTTGACAAGTGAACATAGTGTTATTCTGAACATAAAGTATTCAATGAATGAATCACATATTTTACTCAGTCATTTATACAAAATAGCCCCAGTAAGTGACTTGCTTTGTTGAATATTTGTAAATTCTCCAGGGTTCTCTGTTCTCTCAGAAACACACACAGATTGAATAGACCAGTACATGTGGTAAGTAATGCAGTCATTGCTGTCAAGGCTCTTGTAACTTTTAATTTTTAAATTTTTACTAATTACAGTTTATTCACTTTGTTTCCCAGCTGTAGCCCCTTCCCCCATTCCCTCCTAATCCTACCCTCCCTCCCTCTTCTTCTCCTATGCCCTTCCCCAGCCCAATGATAGGGGAGGTCCTCCTCCCCTTCCCTCTGACCCTAGTCTATCAGGTCTCATCAGGAGTGGCTGCATTGTCTTCCTCTGTGGACTGGTAAGGTTGCTCCCCCTCAGGTGGAGGGGATCCAAGAGCCAGCTGTTCCTCTTGTATTTTTTAATTTTATTTTTCCTATCTATGCATATGCTAATATATTTGCATGTCTAATTATAAATTTTAATTGAATATTCTTTAAATTTCAGAAACATAAAAGTGAAAATATTTGTTTTGAAGAAAACTAAATTAGCTTCTTTTTATACGTGTAATAAAGGGAAATTTAATTTGGTAGGATTGAAACCACAGTAAAAACTGAGAAAGGTTGCAGGATTCTATGAATTTATGCATTCAGATAAATGTGAAATTTAAAAAAAAAAGAGAGATTTAATTTTTATTTTATTTTTACTTATGTGTGTGGGTGTTTTGGCTGTATATGTGTGTCTTGGTGTCACATGCATTCACTATCCCCGGGAGCCAGAAAAGGGTGTTATCTCCTCTGGAACTAGAGATACAGATAGTTGTGAGTTACTACATAGGTGCCAGGATTTGATCCCTGGTAGTGGACAAGAACAACAAGTTCTCTTAATCGCAAACCATCTCTCTAGACACTAAAGTAATATAATTTTGACTAAGTTTGGCAATGTAAATGAAGTTCATAATTTCAATCATCAGATCCCTGCTCAAATCAGAGGTTAAGAGCACTGGCTATTCTTCCAAAGGTTCTGAGTTTGATTCCCAGAAACTACATGGTGGCTCATAACTATCTATAATCAGATCTGGTGTCCTTGTCTGTCCTGCAGGCATACATGCAGGCAGAATAGGGTATAAGTAATAAATAAGTAAATAAATCTTTACGAAAAAAAGAAAAGGAACTATCATCTCCCATTATCAAAATACTGATAAAGAATAGCAGTTAAAATACTCTAAGTTAAGGAATATGCCTACCATTTTCTATGAGATCAAGTCTAAATATTTCTAAAATTGATTAATTCTTTCCCAACTCTGTTTTTGCTACATTTTCTAAAACATTATTAACCTTAATTAAGCTCACTCATTTCTTTTTGTTTCCCCTCCCCATGTATTTTCTACATTCTTTATTCCATATCTTGTTTCTCTTGGCCTTTTAATTTTCAAAGACTAGAACTCGATAAGACACTTAATTCATATCAATGAAAAATATTACTGAGCACCACTGACTCAAATAGTCATTTTTTGGGCTAAGTTAATACGGTTGAAAAGGAAGAATCTTCCTCTTTAGTAAATACAGTGTCAGGAAGACTTTTTAGGCCAGGCGAGGCACAGGGAAAAGGGAAGATGCTGAGAACCAGTTTATCTAACTTTAAATATCGACCATGCTGTGTCCTTAATGGCTTTGGCAATTTCATAACTGTTCTCTGTGCCTTTCGTTCTTTCTTTCTAAAAGGAGAAAATCAGCCTGTACTGTGTCCTCTGCAGGGCCACTGTGGGTCTTAAATAAATTAATATAGATAAAGCCTGTTATGATGCTGTCTTATTTTGTTAGCTAGCAGCTATTGAAAAGTGCCCTGGGACATTTGTTTCTTGAATTTTCAAATTTGAGAAGTAAGCCAACTCTTACCCTAAATCTTTCTTCTTCCACATATATAATTAATAATCTCTATGTTTTTGATGTTTAGTTAATTTCTTTGAATGTCACACATGTGAGCATGTGTTAAATACAGGAGGAAATTAATTAAAAATGAGTACTTTTATATGAGGAAATCTGTCTGAGAGGCTGAAAACAACATCGTCAGGAAAAAAAATAACTCAGCGTCTGTATTATGAAATGTAGCTCTTCAGTAGTTCAGTTCATACCTGACAGGCTTCAAAGATGCTGTATGCAAATTGATCACCCAGATGCAAGGGTAATTAGCATGAGTGTGATGCTTGGCTCTGTTTTACCCATTCTTCTTCATGTTTATTTTAGTAGCTTAACAATTGTCTGCAACTATTTAATCCACTCTTGGAGCAGATATAAAATTACCCTACTGTTGCATATGAAATAAGACCTCTCCCTACTTCATAATGCACCCTGTTTACTTGATATGCTATGCTTGGCACTCTGGATAAAGTTACAGGGAAAGGAGATGCAGGCAAAACTGTGTTCTACCACTGAGCCATGTACTTGTGCTGATCACTTCTGACCTTCTTGGTGTTGAATACTTGTTCATAGATTTGCTATTGAAGTATTGATGCTTCTTCTGGGTTCAATAGCAACGAGGGTGTGTGTGTGTGTTTGTGTGTGTGTATGTGGACATGTGTACTCTTGAAGAAATTGAGACAAAAGCATTGGATTTAACATGAAAGCCATGAAGCTCAAAGGCCATGAAGCATAGGTAGACTTCTGTAGCCAGACAAGGGCACACCAACACTTAGTGATGTTATTTCTGACAGAATAACTAAGGACCATATTCAGTGTTAGAGACTTAGAGAAGTTCCTACGGTCACTGGATCTGACTTGTGTTCAAGCAATGTTTCTCACTCAATGCTTGAAAAGAGCATTTCTTTGAAAAGGATTTAGCTTTTCCATGTCTCATTTTTTCCATTTATTAAAAATAGCTCTTTTTCTCACACACTATATCCTGATTATGGTTTCACTGCCCTCTACTTCTTGCAGACCCCACACCACCAACTAGGTATCATCCAGATTCACCCCATCTTCTGACTCTCATTAGAAAGTAAACAGGCTTTTAAGGGACAATTACAAAATAAGATAAAATAAATAGGCTAATACATTGTAATAGGAGAAAACAAACAAACAGAAGGAAAGAGTCCCAAGAAAAAGCAGAAGAAACAGACTTCCACTTAGAGACCCACTTGTTTGCCCTTGCAGGTGTCCCATAAAAACACTAATCTGGAAGTGATAATATATATGCAAAGGACTTGTAGGGTAAAAGCATATATATGTATATATATGTATGAGTGTGACTTGGTGTTTTACATATATATATATATATATATATGAATAATAGAACATTAAATATATATTTAAAATAAGAGAATTAAAAAAATAAGGAAAACCCATAACAAAACACTGTGTGTGAGTCAAGGAACCTCCAAAGATACCTTTGAGTTAATTTTCTGTTGGCCATTCATGGCTGGGCATGCAGTCTACCCTTAAAGAATGGCCTGGCTTCCCAGTGAGAAACTGTCTTGGAGAAAACTAAATTGTCATTTTCAAGTGGTTGTCAACTGGAGATTGGGATGGAAGCAGGCGTACACTTCTCCCGTCGGCTCAGGGCCCTGACCTGGTGCAGACCCGGTACATGAGGCACCCTGTTGGTTAGAGTGTAATTGTCCTAGTGTCCTCCATCCCTCTGGCTCTTACACGTGGGAAAGTTTTTGTAGGAGTTTAGAACTTCAACAAAAACAAAAATTTCTCTGCTGTGTTGTTAACGACATTGTTTAAACAGTTTAATAGAATGGGAAACAAATTGGATGGTTTTAACTTAGTGTAGCATATATTCAGAAATTGAGACTGTCATTTCAAATGTAGTCCTTTACTGCAACATATACTAACACTTAGATAACACTGATAAAGTATGAACTATGAAGCATTCTAAGGCTTCCTTTTTACTGTTATTGAGACTTACGTTGTTTGCCCTATGTTTTCTTATTTCACACGATCTTTTGGTTCCTTGTGTATATTTCTAAATCTTCCTTCTGTGATTAAACTGCTAGTTTGATGTGTTTTATTAACTTTACTGGATATTCTTAATGTGTTAACAATTTGGCTACACACATACAAAAACTGGCATACACACAGAACTCAAACCACACACACATATGTACAACACATACACACACAACAATATTCACACACAACACACACTCAACACACACACACACACACACACACTCTCTCAATGGGCTGAATTCAGCACTCCCAGTTCACATCTTGGAGCTCTTGATGTAGTCACTGCCCTCACAAGAGGAGGAAGAGACATTAGAATTCTCTTTCTGTCCCAGGTAAGAATACAGTGACAAGATACCTCTCTGTGAGCAAGGATAAAACCTTTTACTGGAAAACAAAGTGCCTGGCAACTATATCGTGGCCTTTCCATCCTCCAGAAATAAATTAGAGGAAAGACTGACAGTTGTCAAAGCATTCTGAAATATTTTGTTATGGCATCTGAAGGTGACCAATATAATGTATTGTCACCTGCTGTTTGAATTCTTTCATGTACATAGCAGTACTTCATGTTGTAAAACATTTCAAATGCTATGTAGTTGCACTTGAAATACCATTTTAATGTGTGTATGAGAGAGAGTGAGAAAGAGAGAAAGAGAAAGAGAGAGAGAGAGAGAGAGAGCGAGAGAGCGAGAGAGAGAGCTCTATTCCTTTGTTTCAAGGAGTGACTTGGGGTGGGCCTACTCTGGTGTTCCTGGATAATGTAATATAAATAGAACTGAATCAGTTCCCAATGGTGGCCACTCCAGCAATGAGAGTGGTGACCTTGGAAATGTGGTACACCTGCACCTGTTTGGCTGAGCAGAGGCATGTGCTGTGATTGTGCTGGCAGTGGCCAGGGTGGAGGAGGAATTTGGAAACGTGGAATATATGACCCAGGCTCAGTTGGGCAGCTGGGGTAACTTTGGTGCAGCAGCTTGGCTCTCTGCCTCCAATACATTGTCTTTCACAAGAAGTCTGCACTAAGCAGGTTTGGAGAGATGCAATGCATGTTCTGTTTCAGTGCAAAACTATGATGTGGACTTGGCATAGTTCCTCTAACTAAACCTAGAACCTGTACACATGTGACACTCCTTTGTCAGCAGGCATAATGGCATTTTCAGTGATGGAACCTAGAAAGACTGCCACTTTAGGAAACCGATGTGGCCATCTTCTTTTACTGATCACTCCTTTACACTATCTTACTATCCCAGACTCCCATAACACTACTGCTGGCTTCTGGTGTCATTCACCTCAAAACAGCATCTATTTATTCTCTCTGGTTATTCTGTGTGGCAACGTAAGAACTGAGCATCCCTGTCCTGTCATATTGCCATAAAAACATAGTGCTGTTTTCACCCTCTATTTTCCTGATGACTATGGTGGATAGGCATCCAGTAAACATTTATTGATTTCTTTAGGATTCCTCTTTGAATTTTTCTTTCTGTCATTTAGCCTCTTCTGAATGAGTTGATTTCATATTTGTGTTCACTTCCTGTTGAATAAATATACTTGGCTGCTAGATTGTAATTTATTGTTTTAGGTGGCTTTTCAATTCACTGAAGCAAATTTCTATTTAACTATAGACAAAGCTATATATAGTTTTTTCATAATTTTTTGCTCTGGGAAAATTATTTAAAAACATTCATATCAGAATTTCATAAATGTATGTTCATTTACTTCTAACAGTTTTAAATTATTTATTTATTTTTACTTTTTACAATATATTCATTTTTATATCCTGAGTATAGCCACCTCCCTCATATCCTCCAGGTCCCATCCTACTTCCCTCTTCCCCACTCTCCCTTTTCCTTAGTTCACTAATAGGGGGAGTGCTCCTCCTTGCCATCTGACCCATAGCTTATCAAGTCTCATCAGGACTGTTTGGATAGTCTTCCTCTGTGGCCTGGAAAGGACACATCCCCAGGGGTAAATGATCAAAGAACAGGCAACCAAATTCATGAGAGAGGATGCCCCTGCTCCCCTTATTGGGAAACCCATTTGGAAACAGAGCTGCCAATCAGCTATATCTGGGCAGGGGTTCTAAGTGCTCTCTGTGCATGGTCTTGGTTGGTGCATCAGTTTCTGCACCATATAACCTAACAATTCTAAAATCTACAAACCTAAAGAAGCTAAACAACAAGGAAAACACTAGGGAGGATGCTTAAGTATCATTAACATGGCAAACAGGATAGATACCAGAAGATATGGGAATAGAGGAAACAGGACAGGAGCCTGTCATTTGAAAGGCTCCATCCAACAGGAGATATAAGTAGATAGGTGTAGAAGTAGAATCATAGTCTACTTGCATATTGCAAGGAGTCTTATGGAAGAAGGGGGAAATAGAAGGACTTGGAGGAAACAGGAGCTTCACAAGGAGAACAACAAAGCTAAAAAAATCTGAGCCTAGCTGGCCCTGTCAAAAATTTTTAATTTTTGAAGGTTTCTTTTGTTTATAATTGTTGTTATATGCATATATGTATATGTATGTAAATAGATAATCTTAAATATAACCTTCTTAGTCTGCATAATGGTACTTGTGTGTACATTTTCAGGGATGACCATTTGGTACTAGATAACCAAAGATGAGTACTCCCACTAAGAATTTTTTAGTTGCCTACAATTCTTTGTAAAGTGTTGGGGCCTTGAGGTCCTTCTCCTATTCGTGTTAGAATGTCTATTCTTGTTCAGCTTGTGTTTGGATAGTCAAATAAGCAAGACTTTATGATTGTAGCTTCTGACATTATGTGGAGACACAGTCTCACAATAAACTCCCTAGTCCCTCTGGCTCTTTTACTGCCTTTCTCTCCTCTTTTCCTCATGTTCTTTGTGCCTTAGGTGTGGGAGTTGGTGAGTCTCTATAAAATAAGACTCCATTCAGAGGCAGTTCCCAGAAGTCCTGGAGCTGGAACTAACCTGAAAACTTGCTCTGAGGACTAGCATTCATGGTATCAGAAGGTGCCCTGTAGGCTTCCAAAGGAGCGAGACAGCCAAGAGCTCAATAAGCTATCATTACCTATGAAACAACAACGACAACAAAAAGAACAGTATGGCATAATAACTGTAAGTTTGCAGTAGTGGCGTGCATAGCTTGTTGGTGTCCAACAACTCTCTAACTGAATTTAAGACTCACTCAACAAGAGTGAAACCATGGATGGTACTGGGAACCTAGGCAACTGTAGAGGGCTAGTGAAGTAATGGTCATTGGAGGAGAATCTGCAACCACAGCTTACTAAACCAGCATAACTTTTAGCTACATTATGATATTTTTTCTTATACCCACAAGTAAGTGTAGTTTCCACCTGTCGTCAAAGAAACATCTCTTCACAACAGAAGACAACCATAACAAGAAACTACTGCCAATCAAAATGCAGATTTGTAGAATTTAGTCCCAATGGATACATCAACAAAACAACTTCTGAACCTTTGTAATCTTAGTGACAATTGCAAGTTTAAATTAAACCTTAAAAATACTTCATTGAGGGTTGGGGATTTAGCTCAGAGCTTGCCTAGCAAGTGCAAGGCCCTGGGTTTGGTCCTCAGCTCTGGAAAAAAAAAAGACAAAAATAACAAAAATACTTCATTGATTTAAAATAATAAGTTGTTCACATAAATATATAAGCGTTCATTTATTTTATATGTATTATTTCCTCCTGCATGTGGGCATGTGTGCCATATACTTTACTATTGCTCCTGGAGGTAAAAAAGAAGGAATTTGATCTCCATGTATGGCTTTAAGCCACCATGTAGATGTTGTAAATTGAACTCAACTCTCTGGAAAAGCAGACAGTATCTACTTTCCAGCTCTCACATACATTTATTTTTTGTTTTTGTTTTTTTAATTTTTATATTAATTAGTTTATTTTCTTTGTATCCCAGCTGTAGCCTCCTCCCTCATTCTGCCTCTCTCATCTCCTCCCATGCCCCTCACCAAATTTGCTGATAAGGGAGATCCTCCTCTCCTTCCATCTGACCCTAGCCTATCTAGTCTCATCAGGACTGGCTGCATTGTCTTCCTCTGGGGCCTGTTAAGGATGCTCTTCTCTCAGGGGGAGGTAATCAAAGAGCCAGCCATTGAGTTCATGTCAGAGACAGTCCCTGTTCCCCTACTAGGGTCCCACTTGGATACTGAGCTGCCATGGGTTACACCTGAGCAGGGGTTCTACTTTATATCCATGAATGGTACTTGGTTGGAGTATCAGTCTCAGAAAAGACAAATGGGCCCAGATTTTTTGTTTCTGTTGCTCTCCTTGTGGAGCTCCTGTCCTCTCCAGGTATTACTATCTCCCCCTTCTTTTATAAGATTCCCTACACCCTGCCCAAAGTTTGGTTATGAATCTCAGCATCTGCTTTGATACACTGCGAAGTAAAGTTTTTCAGAGGCCCTCTGTGGTAGACAGCTGTCCTTTTCCTGTTTTTTCCTTCTTCCAATGTCCATCCCATTTGCCTTTCTGAGTGAGGATTGATCATCTTTCCCAGGGTCCTCCTTCTTGCTTCACTTCTTTAGGTATACAGATTTTAGTATGTTTATCCTATATTATATGTCTAATATCCACTTATAAGTGTGTATATAGCATGTGTGTCTTTCTGCTTCTGGGATACCTCACTCAGGATGATCTTTTCTAGATCACACAATTTGCCTGCAAATTTCATGATTTTCTTGTTCTTAGTTGTTTTTTACACAGTATTACACTGTGTAAAAGTAGCACAATTTCTGCATCCATTACTCAACTGAGGGACATCTGGGTTGTTTCCAGGTTCTGACTATTATGAATAAAGCTGCTATGAACATGGTTGAGCAAATATCATTGTTGTGTACTTGAGTATATTTTTCATATATGCCTAGGATTGGTAGAGCTGGACCTTGAGGAAACACTATTCAATATAAAATTAGACACACTAAATTGGTTAGAATAAAAAGTGGGGGAAGAGCCTAAAACTCATTGGCACAGGAGACAACTTCCTGAGCAGAACATTAACAGCACAGGCTCTAAGATCAACATTCAATGAATGGGACCTTATGAAACTAAAAAGCTTCTGTAAAGCAAAGGACACTGTCATCAGAACAAAAGGACAGCCTACAGACTGGGAAAGGATCTTTACATTCATTTTTAAATTGTATATTTGCAGGTAATCACAATGGCATGAAGTATGTTGTAGCTCAGATTACGAAAACAGGGTTCATTGCCCTTTTGTATGTTGAGTACATTGATTTGAAGACCCTCAAAATCAAAGTCTCCTTCTCACACCCACCCTTTTGGGTTTTTCTGCCCTCCTCAAGGCTGCCCATAGAAACTGAGTGCTTCTTCTCAGAGGTGGGTTCTAGAAACTAAAGCTTCATCTCCAAAGCCAACCATAAGGCAAAGAAATAGTACTCAGTCCCCAACCCATGTTGAATTTTTGTGTAAGAGTTTGCCAACTGGAATTCCCTGTGCTATCTTCTTATGATAGGACAGGAAGAAGGAAAGCAAGGCAGGCCCCAAATGGGAAGAGAGAGCTTAGTTTGTTTCTCCAGTCCCTGTTTGTTTTTATTTGTCTCCCTCCCTCTCTCCCTCTCCCACCACCTCCCCTTTCTCTTTCTCTCTGTGTCTATCTGTGTGTGTCTTTGTATCTCTGCCTCTCGGCAGTTGGATTAAACCCATTGCTTCCAATAACATTTCTGTGAGGCTTTTCATTCTTCATTGAGGCGAATTATGAAAACAGACATTTTCCCTGCATCTTTGTGGCTTCATTTCCAAAGATTCCTGTCCACAAAAAACTTTGATCAAATAAATCTGTTATGACTTTTTCCTGCTAAGTTTTCTCTCATTATTGGGTCAGCCATGACCTTTCTCATGGGTAAGTGATAATACTACTTGTTACAACCCCTCAAATGTGTAGATGCATTTAAGGAAAATTGACATCTTTTTCTTTCCTTGCTTTTTCCAAAATTACAGCCTCTTATCCATGAGATAGTCCAGCTTTTACATTTTGTTTTTCAGTGAAATTTCACTTCTATTTCAATTCTACTTATTCAGTGTGACACATTTTTATGCTATCATATATTTTCTTTATGTATTGACCTAACACTTATTTCTTTGGATTCAAAATTTATAAATTAATTTCTACCCATGACCTTATTAATTCTCATTATATTTTGTAACCAGCTAATGGTAATTTGGTTACTTCCTTTCTGATTTCTTGTTAACTCATCTTTATTTTATTTATGTCTACTAACCTGATTCTAAGACAGTACTGAATAGGTATTAACGATGTCAGTTTGGACTCTGATTGAAAACTCTTAAAGCTGTTTTATTCATTAAATCATGATTTATCATGAGTCAATTTTGTCTTTCTGAGATTCAAAAATCCATGTTAATCATGAGTAGGCACTGTAGAAAAGAATTTTTAATATTTGTTGAGATAATATTTTTCTCCTTCAATTTCCTGATGTGCATTATATTGACACTGTCATTTCAAAAGCATCTGTACTCAGTGAGTAATTTTATCTTAGACGTGAGTTATTTTAAAATAAATTGATAGTTTTCCAACACTGATTTAAAAATTTTTATCCTGTATTCATGAGTAAAAGATAAATTATAATATTTTTCACTCTTACTCTCTTTGATGATTTTTATGTTGTGGCACTTGAAATTCCATGACATGATTTTAGTTGATAATGTTGTGTCTCTACTTCCATTGAGTTTAAATAATTTTTCTAAAGAGAAATGGGAGCTTGTAAGACTCAGGAATCCAGAAAACTGGAAAGATTGTGTAGATGCAAACATTGTAAGATTCAGTCTCATGTCAAGATGATACATGCTTTAAAAAATTGCTACAGAAAGTCTCATAAAAGACCCCTATGCCCTCATATATTTGGTCTTTGTGGAATTCCTGTCCTCTCCAGGTCTTACTAACTCCCCCTTCTTTCATATGATTCCCTGCACTCTGCCAAAGGTTTCTTTATGTGTCTTCATACTTGCTTTGATACGCTGCTAGGTAGAGTCTTTCCAAGGCCCTCTGTGGTAGGCTCTTGTCCTGCTACTTGTTTTCTCCTACATCCAATGTCCATCCCATTTGTCTTTCTAAGTGAGGATTGATTATCTTACCCCAGGTCCTCTTTCTTGTTTATCTTCTTTAGGTGCATAGATTTCAGTATGCTTATCCTATCTTATAGGTCTATATAAGTGAGTATATATCATGTGTGTCTTTCTGTTTTTGGGATACCTCACTCAGGATGATCGTTTCCAGGTCCCACCATTTGCCTGAAAATTTCATGATTTCCTCATTTTTAATTGCTGAGTAATATTCCATTGTGTAAAAGTACCACAATTTCTGTATCCATTCCTCAACTGAGGGACATCTGGGTTTTTTGGATATAACTTAGAACTCCTGCTCCGATGTGGCCCATGGTAGCTCAGTATTCAAGTGGGTACCCTAGTAAGGAGAACAGGGACTGTCTCTGACATGAACTCAATGGCTAGTTCTTCTACCTCCCCTCCCCCCCTGGGAGGAACAACCTAGCTAGGCCATAGATGATGACATTGCAGCCAGTCCTGGTGAGACCTGACAAGCTAGCGTCAGATGGAAGGGGGGGAAGACCTCCCCTATCAGTGGACATGGAAAGGGGCATGGAGGAGATGAGGGAGGGATGGGGGAGATAGGGAGGGAATGCGGGAGGGGGCTACAGCTGGGATACAGAGTACATGACCTGTGATTAATATAAAATAAAAAAAAATGCTGCAGAGATGAGCTCTAGGAAGGCAGCTTTTACAGAAAACTGCCTGTGCCGAGGTGGGCCTTTCAGTGCTACACCAGCTTTTGAACCTCTCATATGTCTGTAATTAACATCTCCCCAACATGGTTCTATAAACAATACTAGCAAACTCATTGGTTCAACAAATTAAACGAATATATATTTTCCCTTTGGTTTGTCATCATTGCTATGTCTGCAGTTAATATGTATTTGCTCGTATCTCCCTGGAAAAGTCACATGATTGTCCTTATTCTTTTTTCTTCTTAAAAAGCTTCTTCCTCCCTCCCTCCCTCCTTCCTTTCCTCTTTCTTTCTTTCTTTCTTTCTTTCTTTCTTTCTTTCTTTCTTTCTTTCTTTCTTTCTTTCTTTCTTTCTTTCTTGTGTGTGAATATGTGTGTGTGTGTGTGTGTGTGTTTACATGTAAGGCAATTTGGTGGAGTCAACACTCCCCTCCACCATAGGGGACCAAGGACTTGAACCCAGGTTGTTAGACTTGGAGCCAATGTTTTTATCTATTGAGCATATTTTCCTATTTTTCTTTACTCTTAAGAATTTTGTCTAAAGAGAAAATTTTATGTTCTCAAATATTTCAGTGGAAAATTTCTAGTTTATCTGTCTATACTCTACCATATTTATCATTCTTTGATTTTAATGTGGTTGTAATGGACTTATTTCTGGAACTAACATGTCATGAAAGATATCTCTGTTGTTTTATTAATATTTATCTCCTTTTATTACATAAATCTTTATCACTATCACTCCATCATTAGTAACACACTGGCCTAGTCTCATCTTATTATATCTAGGACTCTTAATGATTAATTGCTATTTGACTTAGAGATTTATGAGGTTGTTAAAAACATTTCTTAAACATTTCACTTGCAACAATGTAATCTTCATTTCAAGTCCTGCTACAATGGTTGCTAGATTTGTGGGATCAGGCCAAGGGGAGGGTGTTTAATTTGGGACTGATAGGCTATTTATGCAATTGACAATTTCATTGATTTTATTACTAGCCACCCCGATGTAGTAGTAGCTTCAAGGTATACCACTATCTGTGATTGTGCCATTGTACTTGTCACTGTAGTTCAAGGGTACAATCTCATAATTCATTCTAATGTTAATATGTCCTTTAGCTACTGGAACTAGCAGCATTTTGGCAGTGAGAGGGATGATATTTAAAAATGCACAACAAAAAGCTGATCTGTCAGAAATTCATTCTATGTCCCCGATGAATAAAATTATTAAGGTGTGATGATTTCACTTGAACATCCATGAACCTTCCATGAAGATGTTATTGTAGCAGTGTACTAAACAATAGAAAAATATCACTTTTATTCTGTTGGGCATAACACTAAATATCACTTATAAATCTGTTTTAGCTCATAGTAATGTAACTAGTGAGCAAGAGTATAAAAATATAAGGACTGTATGAGAATGTAAGGTGTTTAATATTCTCTATTAGGTAGTATCTTAGCATGCCTGACAATTTTGTCTTAGTGAGATATAGTAGACTTTAATAAAATATAATGCAAGTTTGCTATCACTACTATTTATTAGTGTGATGACAAATGATTTCTCATGGCCAAGTTCTCATGTGTATCTATGAGTAAGTTAATGAGACAAGAAAGTAATCTGATTTGCAAAATCTATAGGCTAGCACAATATAATGGTTATCCAGAATTCACTTAAATTGTCCTATATATTCTCCATACCTGATGAAATTTGTGTTTTTTAAAATTTATGAACTACCAGAATTTACATGTAGCAGAAAGCTACATGGAAATTTACTTAAATTGTTGTAGCCTTAAAATATCAAAGAAATCTGTAATTCATGATTATTATCCATTACAACTTTTCAACATGTATGGCAGATTTCCAAAGCAATTTTTACAAGATTACATTTTGAGAAAGCTTAATTTATCATTTTATACTTCCATGCAATATTACATAAAATTGGAGAGATACTTAAGGATCGTGAAGGTGAAATATATATGAAAAAATATTACGAAGGTAGACTAGATAATTAATAGCAAGGCCATTAAAATGGTCTATTGATAGTATCTTTCAATGGTTTCCCTTTATAAAGGTTTCATATTCACAACTAACTGTATTTTTCAATTATTTAAACTTTCTTTTATAAAGATCTGTAAGAAATAGTTTCAAGTAAAGCAAACACAATATGTTTCCCCTGAATTCAAGTGTTGACCTTATGCCACATTCTCCAAATACTTTCATATGTTTAGCAGGGTCTCACTTTGAGCTGTCCAGGCCTCCTTCCACCTCCCACTCCTGGGATTAGAGGGCTGCACCACTAAGTCTTAATTCATGCAATGCTAGATTCTAACCTCAACTTCCTTCATGCGGGGCAGGTGCTCTTCCCACTGAACTTTATTCCAACCCTAAAAATTATTTTCCATAACATATTATCCCATACACCCACAATAAGAAAATCAAAATGACTTCAACGCATCATTATTATGTAATACTCTCCACTCAATTTTCTACATAAATCCAATAATGAGCTTGACAGCAAAATATTCAGTTATATGTTATGTGTTTCAGTTTGTGTGTGTGTGTGTGTATCAGTTTCTTATCTTTTGGTAACAGGAGGTTGACACCTTTGAAGAATTTATGCCATTCATTCTTTAAAATTTCCTTCAGGTCTATTTTGCCTGATACATATTTGTGATTAAATTATGATCTAGCATTCTTTGCAGTAATGTCACGGTAGTGATGTTATTCTTTCTGGGTTCTGCTATGTAGACTCGGCTGTTGTTTTGTTTCTCTTCTGATTGCGATGTTGATAACTGAAGTTGTTGTCTGACAGCCTTATGTACCAGAAATGCTATCTTCATTTGATACTCCAACCAAGGACCATTCATGGATATAACTTAGAACCCCTGCACAGATGTAGCCCATGGTGGCTCAATCTCCAAATGGGTTCCCTAGTTAGGGGAACAAGGGCTGTCTTTGACATGAACTCAGTGGCTGGCTCTTTGATCACCTCCCCCTGAGAGGAGAGCAGCATTATCAGGCCACAGAGGAAGACAATGCAGCCAGTCTTGATGAGACCTGATAGGGTAGGGTCAGAGGGAAGGGGAGGGGGTATGGGGCAGGGCCATGGGAGAAGAAGAAGAAGAAGAAGAAGAAGAAGAAGAAGAAGAAGAAGAAGAAGAAGAAGAAGAAGAAGAAGAAGGGAGGGAGGGTTGGATTGGGAGGAGCTAGAGCTGGGATACAAAGTGAATAAACTCTAATTAATAAAATAAATAAATAAAATATAATGCTTTGAGACTGAAAAACTAAAAGAATAAAAATAAAAATTTAAAATACTCTATGGGAGATAGTTAAATGTCCATTCTTGATCTATATTTCAACTTGTCAATTTATTTGCCTATGTGCATCATGGCTCCCTACTTTATGTAACTATTTATTTCATTGTATTGGCTTTTATGCCTGATCTTTACTCTATTTGGCCAATGAGAACCACTTTCACTTGCTTATTTTTATTCACTTTTATAGATCTCATTGTTCTTTTAAGCACTTCTTTATTTTTTGTACAGTAGAGTTAGACTTATTTTCCATCTTCCCTACCTTAGCTTGTACCAACCATTTCCTTAAGGAGCTTTAATTCTTAATAAAGAACAAAGTGTTAGAACCAAATACCTTTGTGCTAGGTTCTTCACTGCTTTTGTGTATTAATCTCAACCCTTTTCCTAAATTGTTCTTGTGCACGAACAATTATCATGGAGTATTGAGACAATACTATTGGTACTTTATAATTCAATAATTCAAGAATGGCCCATAAGAGGATAAGAGAAAGAACAACAGTTTATATTGCTTCTCTTAAGGAAGCTATCCTAAATAAATGATCTCCAGGTCATCTCAAACTCATCTTTAGTAGTCTATAATATATCATGCTTACTATCTCTCATCAAATTATTCTCTCTAAATTATCACTTCTAAGAAGGCAAGATTAATTATCCCTTTTCCATTAATTTATTTTAGACATTTTTAGAGACCATGGGTATATTTGCTTATTTCTTAGAATAAAAAGTGACCCTTGTAATCCATGCTCATTGATAAAGTGGTTAAGTGAGTAAGACATAAATTCTTTGCCTATGGAGAATTTGTTCAAAATTAGAATTCTTCAACTTTGCTTGGCTTCATGTCTTCATTCATTTTTGGGGTCTTTGTTATCTCACTTTTCCCACATGTTTTATGATATTTTAGTAAAATCTTATATTTCTGATTTTGGAAAGTATTTTTATTTTATTCTGAATTTATTTTTTATGTATACTCTAAAAAACACTGGATTTATCTGATTCAGTGATATGTTCCTGGTTTTGTGCTTGGTTATCTTGCACACAGTGGCTGTTTGCATGTGCTGAAACACTCTATCAAATCAGATTATGGAAGGATATTGATCAGAAATACTACATTTTAGATTGCAGTTAAATTAAATGAATCAATTATAAAATGTGTTAGCTACAACTAATAGACATCGGGGAGACATTTTTAGGGTTATACACATTTATAGAGAAGAATTTGTTGAAAATCTTGTTTTAGTATTGTTATAGAGCACAGAGACATGCTATTATTTAAGATATGAATTCTTTATTTAGATAGCTCAAGTCCAGATGTGAATACCTGTATATGGGTAAGAACTCTGTTCTATAATAATATTTTGTACAAATGTTTCAGAATAGTAACTATCAGTTTCTTTTCCTGTTGCTCTTTTAAAATAACCATACTAAAGCAACTCAGAGAAAGGGCTTGTTTTGCTCCTGATTTTAAGGGTATAGGCCTCCAAGGTGCAGAAATTAAAAAGGAAGGAACTTAAAGCCACTAGTCATATCATACTGAAAAATAAACAAACAAAAAACAAAGAGCAGTGAATATACAGCTGCCCAGACCACTTCTTCCTTTAGAAAGCACTAGATCACAGTCAAGGATTGCTGCCACTTGAAGTGGACAGGTCTTCAGACTTCAATGAACACAATTATAGTTCCCCACAAGTATGTAAAGAGACCCCTTTCCCAGTTGAGTCTATATTCTGTAGACTTGACACTGAGCCCAATCATTATACTGGAGAACTCAGAGCTAATTCATTTTTTGTTATATTGGGGTTATTAAGCATATAAAAATGAGATAGAAGTTTTACAATATTATTATTCTTTTTGAGCAGCAGATGGGCATATTCTATGATAACACAATCAGACTAATGCCAACACTTATCATACTAAATGTGGGACTACATTTATGAACTGTTTAAAGGTTTTAAACAATGTATGAATATAATGAGGTCCTTCAATACAGAGTGAATGAGATTTTTGTTATCATACATGGAATAATCAGACCACAGACTTTGAACAGCATTTCTCTGTATTCAAAATGTACATATTAGAAAACTGTCTCAATCACAATAATTCTGATGTAAAATGCTACATAATAACATGGTTTTTTTCAATGGGAGTATTTTTGAGGATGTTTCTGTTTTAAAGAATTATATTTTATAAAGTCATGTAAGATATGAAGAAAATTTCAAGTACCTACTTTTTAAAACTTTAGTTTTCTTTAGTTAAAAACAATCCCTATTTGAGACCATCCACTCACTTTGCCAAAACTTAAAAAATATTTAATATATTAATTCATATATTGAGAAAAATTATTCTCATTGAGTTTAGAGCCAGAAAGACCATGGAGAAGTAAGTGAGCATAAGTATTTGACCACAGAACTTAAGTCCTAGGAAATAAAATAAGCTGGCAAACATATAATTGTACTAAGCCTGAGTGCTTTGATATGGGTTATTGAGGCATCCTGGGTGGGTCAACACAGCAAGAACATATCTGGCAGATGTGAATGTGTGTGTGCGCGCATGTGTGTGTCCACATACATATACAGGCATATGAAAACATTTCTCAGAGAAATGGTGGACACTTATATGAGTATTTTATTTAAAAATCAACAGAAAAGAGAATAAAAATATGATCTCTAAAATGCTACTACTTATATGGAACAATGGCTTTGGAATCGATCTTGCTTCCATGTCTGCAGATAAATGATTCAGTATTAGGAGCATGTGTAATATAGCTTTATATATTTAGCTTGGAAACCAATGATTTTAAATAAATGAATTAAGTGACTGGCTCATGTTTTTTTTTTCTCCCTGCAAATTCATATGACTATATTGTCCTGATACTACACAAGCTCTGACATATCCATTTTAATCTCGAAGCCTGTCCAATATTTTAAAAAATAATCTTTCTCTCAGTTCAAATTGTGAATTCTGATTGAGCACAAGGCTTGAAATTCAATAAAATGAGAGTTTTGACTTTCGAAAGGAGTGCTGGAGAGAAAATATACTTCTGAAGTTCAGATTTCTTTTGTGCAGTGAAATAAATAGAGGGCAAGGATTCTGGGGTGAAAGATGAAATGCAGTTTCTTTCAAGGTCTGAGGTGGTGAAGAGTTCAGTAAGAGCTCAATATGAGCGATGCTGATATTGCAGTGAATTACGAAGTAAACCATCTGGCAGGGGTCCCTTTTCCTGTCATGTAAAGAAATCTATCAGGAGAAAGAAAAAAAATGTTAAAATATATACTTTGACTCATTATTTGTTGCACTAATGTTTACCAAAGATTTTAGACTTAACAAATATAGTGCAAATAACGAGTTCTGAGTGTTGTTTGGCAGATATGTATTTCTATAATAACCAAGATGACTAACCTAACATCGCATTCTGGGTGCAAGCACAGTGTACCCAGATGAACATGGCTGTTTTTACTTAGTGCTCACCAGTGGGATCAGAGAGAAACACTACTGTTAAGGTATTTCTATAAAACCTGAGTAAGAGAGTTGAGTTCAGAATTGTGTGCAAGTTCACTCACTTAGTACATTTTGTGTTAGGACAAAATTGCAGACCCCTTCCCCCTCCTTGTGAATCTTTTAAATAATTATTTTATTTTGAAATGCACTTAAATCATGCAAAAATATTACTTTGCGTGTGAGGCCCCTTAATGACACCAATTTATGATTTAAAAAAAAATCCAAAATACACATTACTTTACAAACTAAATGCTAGACTTTAAAATTTTCCCATTTGTTTATTTATTTATTTACTTATTTGTTTTCTATCCTTTATTTATCTCTGTATCTATGTATCTGTTTACAGATCATCTATTTACTATCTATCTACTATCTATCTATCTATCTATCTATCTATCTATCTATCTATCTATCTATCTATCTATCATCTCTATATATCTGTCTGTCAGTTGTCTATCCGTCTGTCTGTCTGTCTGCCTGCCTGCCTACCTGTCTATTTTAGGGCTGGAGCTATGTCTTAACAGCTAAGGGTACTTCCTGCTCTTGTAGAGAAATGAAGTTAGGTTCTTAGCACCAATGTGGAGCAGTTCAGCTCTTGTATCTTCATCTCTAGAGTGTCTGATGCCCTCTCCTGGCTTCCACGAGAACTGCACTCCTATGTACTGATACCCCTAAACACATAAGCATCTTTTCTTTTTTTCTTTCTTTCTCTTTCTTTCTTTCTTTCTTTCTTTTTTTCTTTCTTTCTTTCTTTCTTTCTTTCTTTCTTTCTTTCTTTCTTTCTTTCTTTCTTTCTTTCTTTCTTTCTTTCTTTCTTTCTTCCTTCCTTCCTTTCTTTCTTTCTTTCTTTCCTTCTTTCTCTTTCTTTCTTGCTTCCTTCCTTTTCTTTCTTTTCTTTTTCTTTCTCTCTCTTTCTTCCTATCTCTTTCTTTCTTTTTCTTTTTTTCTTTCTTTTTTCTCTGTTTCAAGATTCAAATCAGGGCACAGTATTACTTTCTGCTCTTTGATGTCTTAAGGTGGCACAGTGAAACATTACTTACAGAAAGATGAAATAGGCAGAGAAAATAGGTAGACTGATGAAGAAATGATGGTGAATTTGAAATTTGTACTTACTTGTTTAGTAGACTAGTATAAGAAAGAATCAAGAGAAACACAGAAGTAAAAAATGCATTTAAAGTGTGTATTAAAGCAGAGTATAATTGAATAACTCTATATAGATCAGCGATGTGGAGAAACACCACATTCTTAGGAATGTGACAGGAGGTGAAGTAAGCCTAACAAGGAAGCCAGAGGGAACGCATGGGCTTTATGTTATGTTTAGAATAGAATAGAAAGATTCTGTTCATAAGGTCTTTGAAGCATTTGAGCAAAGAAATAATAAACTTTGTGGCATTATGAAAACATGAAAGATGAAACAGGCAAGAAGCATTACTTAGAAGCAGCCTATTGTCTATCAAGTAGAGAATCATAAAAGTGACAGAGAACTGAACAGTATAGAAAGTAGTGAAGATTGAGGAGCCCTACTCAAAAGCTGCAAAGAAGTTTGAATCTGTTTGTTGTTGTCATCTCATAATTGATTGATTATATTACTTGTCAAAATGAGACAGTAATAAAGACAGAGACATGGGAATAAGATGGTGAGTCCTACATGACACATCTTTTTATGAATCTTTTTGGTACAATCAGTAGGAGACTCCTGATAGGCAATGCAACGATGTAGGAAGCACATCTGCGATGATATCCATTGAAAACTCTTGGCATCATATGTTTTATGCTAAAGTCAGGTTCAGTGAGAGTGCACAGATCATTGTCTTGACTACTGACTTGTGTAGGAGGACACAGTTCCCTATGGGTGGTACCATCCTGAGGCAGGTGCCTTGGGTTGTATAAGAAAGCTGAGTAAACAAGAGCCTGTGAATGTGGCAGCAAGGAGCATTCTTCCAAAGTTTCAGTTTCAGGTACCTGCTTGGGGACCTGCTCTACTTCCTTAAATGTTAGATTGTAATGTGGAACTGTAAGAACATTTTTTTTTATTTCCCTAAGTTGCTTTTGGTCATTGAAATGACACGCACAACAGATATTATATGAAAGAGGTTTATTGGATGGAGAGAGAGAGAGAGAGAGAGAGAGAGAGAGAGAGAGAGAGAGAGAGAGAGAGAGAGAGAGAGAGAGAGAGAGAGAGAGAGAAGGAGATAGCAAGACATGATAGAAGAAGGGGTGGGGGCGCCCTGACAGAGGAAAGGAAGAGAGCAGCATTCAGCAAGAGAGCTTAAGAGCAAGAAGGCAAGTGGCAGACAAAGTGGCGGGTTGGTCCTTTTATAGCCTCTGCACTGCTGAACCGCTGTGATGACATCATAGGTTACTAGACAACTCAGAAGTAGGTTGCCTAAATACTAAGAGTTATGGTGTTTGTCACAGGAAAAGAAAGAAAATTAGAATAGGAAGGATAAGGATTACTTCTGCACTCAAGATCCAAGGAGGAAATGTCAGCATAGGATAATAGAAAGCCCTCCTCCACTCACACTGTCAACAAACTCCAATAAATAGAAGGTAAGCTAATTACAGCTAATGTAGATATTACAAATAGGATGGGTGGTGTTAAGAGTAAGAGAGAAGAGAAATCTAAAACTGAGATCTATGTATCTGTGTATGTATGTATATATGTATGTAAATATGTGTATATATGTACGTATTATCTGTCTGTCTATCATCTATCTATCTCTTCCTCTTTGACATAGGGTTAGAAAGCCTTGTTGTGCTGTGGTATCGACCGCCCCTAGTTTACGGTACTAATGAGTACCATTCCTTACAGGCCCCTAGACTTGTAAAGTATCCTAGACTAATCATGTGCTGTGGAACCATCACCCCACAAAAAGATATAAAAGTTAGTTTCCTTATTTTTGGAGGTTCCCCTGAAGACCTTGCTTTGGACCTTCCCCTAACATCCTAGCTATGGTGGCTATCTATCTCTCTTTTACTTTAATCTGTTTCTTTTAATTAAGCTCCTCTTCAGATTTCAAAGTCTCTCTCTTTAAAGCTCTGTAGGCTTTGATTTTTTTAAACCTACTTTATTTGGGGTTCCTTATGTCCTGTTCTCCCTCCTCCACCTCAATCCTTTCCAACACTCCAATATAAGGTAGGAGGAAAAGAAGGTTAGTAGGGAGAGAGGGAATAGTTCTCTTTATTTACTTCCATCTTGTTAGGGTTCCTAAACACATCTACCACCCTTCAAACCCGTGACCCTACATAGGAGAAAACGGTTATTAGGGACAGGGGATGTAAACCTCTTTAGATGCAGTTCCTGAGCATTCTCTCCCTGTCTGTAAGATCATATTTATATCTTCTCAGAATCCCACCCCTGGCTGTTTTTCAGCTGGTAAAACTCATGACCCCCGCACAAGGTAGTTTCCTGTTGACAAGAATCACACATACACTCAAGAGGTTATTTATCAACTCACAAATATCATGTACCTCTCATGAGGCTGCAATTGGCTATGAACAAAGCATTCCCACATCCCGCACTTGAGACTCTAACAAAAACATATCTATATAATACAAAGAAAACTTCTACCAAGGGACTCCATTCTGTTTCCTCACAGTTTTCAATACCCCAAATACCAGGACTCAAACATATTAAAAGCTTTAAATATGCATGCTTTAAGTATCCTTGCTATAATTTTGTTTTTTTAGTTAAATTCTTGGTTTGATACACTGCTAGGTAGAGTCTTTTAGAGGTCCTCTGTGGTAGGACCCTGTCCTATTACTTGTTTTCTCCTACATCCCATTTATCTTTCTGACATGAACTCAATGGCGGACTCTTTGACCTCCCCACCCAGCAAGGGAGGAGCAGCCCTTTTAGGCCACAGAGGAGTACTTTGCAGCCAGTCCTGAAGATACACCCGGGCCAGATGAAATGGGAGGAGGTCCCCCCATCAGTGGACTTGGAAAGGGGCAGGGAGTAGACCAGGGAGGGAAGGTGGGATTGGGAGGGAATGAGGGAGTGGGATTCGCCTGGGATACAGAGTTAATAAAATGTAACTAATAAAAAATATTCTTGGAATAGTGTTACTACAACTGAAGTAATAACTCTGCAATTCAGGGTGTTTAGTGTAAATGTAGTTATCCATGTCCAGTGTGCAAAAGGATTATTGAGGGAAGTGTTCAGTCCAGCTATATAGAGTGCATCACAGATTTTGGAAGATAATGTCCAAGCTCTTATGACACAGAAAAAGATCTGGCTACCATGGTTAATTCCTGTATCTCCTTACTTACCAGCACAGTCTGTGTGTCAGCCATTCTGCTAAATTTGCCCATAAAAGTTGTCTTCAAGACCTGACTGAGGTATCTTATGTTGACTACAGCTAGCCTAGAAATCACCACAGTCACTGGCTTCTCTCCTTGGGCTCTAAGACCTCCCTTTTCTCCCATGTATCCTAAAAGTGAGTACTCTGAGGACCTGAAAAGTTCCCACTCAAAATTGTCTCTCCATTGGAAATTTCTGCTGTCACTGAAAATAGAAAGTAACACCAAAAACAGCGACCATCAGCTTGTTCTACAAATTTCTGAGTTGCCTCAAGATTTTTCCACCCTTATGTTGTCTTCCGTCACTCTGCTTCACATTCCATCACAACCACACTTCCTCTTCATTCAGCAATTTCTGTCACATCATTAATTTCCAAACAACTTCCAATTTTTGCTATTATATTATTTTAAACGGCTTTCTTACTTTTAAATTATCTTACTTTGCACAAGTCAATAAACTTCATGAGTTGTGAATTATATTCATAACCAAAACAGTGTTCATTAATTATTTAGCAAATAAATCAAGAGCATCTTACATCAACAGGCTTGGGGATAGGAGACGTTGAAACAAGCAAATGGATCATTGGCTGATGCCATTCCGAAAGCGGATAAGGCTTGTCAGTGATTTGATAACTGGATAAGTGGAATCCACGCAGATCACAGAAATGTTTCTCTCTGCTTAATGTTTTGTTTTAAAATATGTATACATATTAATTATATGCAACATTTAACAAATGTGTTATTCTTCTTTGATAGCATCCACCCTCCAAAGTACCTTCTGCAATCTCTCTTTTCCTCCACTCTACCATGTCCTTTCCCATTCTTTAGTTAATCTTTCTATGACTTTCTGATTTTTGTTTAAATCTGGCTGCAACATATGAAAGAAAACAAGTGATTTGTGTTGCTCATAGTTTATTTTACTTAATGAGAAAAGCTAGTTTTATCAATTTCTCTAAAACAACATAATTTCCTTCATTACTTTTTCTTAACTGAAGTTCTAGTCATTTAATCTGTGAGTTTTTATTTTATTTCATATGCATTAGTGTTTTGCCTGCATATGTCTGTGTGACTGTGTCAATTTACTCTGAGTGGGACTACAGACAGTGTAAGTTGCCATGTGGGTGCTGGGAATTGAACTTGGGGTGTACGGAGGAGCAGCCAGTGCTCTTAACCACTGAGCCCTCCTTCAAGTTCCCATAATTTCAATCTTTATCACTAAATTATGTTCTAATGTTTGTGTGTGTGTGCGCATGTGTCTATGTCATCTGTTAGTGCATAACTAGTCTGATTCTTTAGCTTTGCAATGGGATGGACCATACTAAATATAGGTGTGTCTCTTGTGCAGTCTGTCCTCTAGAAATTGATGTAATTACTCTTTCCTACATCTTTCCAAATTAGAACTAAAAGACTCTATTGTACTACAATATTGAATATTTTCTCAACAAGCACCCTACCTTTATTAACTATTTATATATCAAATGTATAAATGTTATCTTTAGTAATAAAATATTAATTTTATTGAATGTTTTACTATCAGTAATATTACTAGATATTTATTTAATATATTCATATACAATGTATTATGCATTATTTCACATAATCTTCATAACAGTAATTAGCTATCTATAACATTATCTTAAATACACAGTGACAAAACTTATTTAATCTTGGAACCTTACTTAGAACATGCAACCAGTGGGTGACACAGTAATATGTACGTGGGTAAATGTATTTATGTTCATATATATGTATTTTTATTCTGACATAGAATAATTGTATGTATTTATGGAGTATAGTGTAATAATTTAATACATAAAGTTATATGAAATGTCATGTAGTAGATCATGGAAATTAGCACATGCATTACCCTCAAATATTCTTTATTTCTTTTCATTAGAAACATTTAAATCTCCCCTATTAGGTGTTATGAATGTCCATGCCTGTCCAATGTCAGAATGGCACAAAAACAAACATGCATTCATAATTGTACTAGATGTTCAGGAGCTGAGCTATTTTCAACCTATGTTATTGAAGAAGCTGTTAATTTTGAACACATCAAAGGCAAATACCCACTTAAAATTTTCATGAGAAAGTTTGTTGGGAAATTTGAACAAATCTTCATGTTTTTCCAAAGTAGGCTGGAGCACTTAATTTACTCAGATCACTGCCAGTGAAGAAGCAAGTGAACACCAGAATGAAAACAATGACCTCCCGTGGAATTTCCTCTTTTTGTTTTGGATTATGCCATGCCCACAGATTTTTGTTTTTTTAAAAAAAGATCACTTTTCTTGGAGCTCTCCAGATTTCAGTTCCTCTTTAAGCAGACAGTCCAGTTCAGGCTTTTGCCCAAAATGTATGGCCTTGCCTGGCCTGGCCTTGCCTTTCTTATTGTCTGTTTACTTCATGGCAGCCCCATAGGAGCTGCAGGGGACCACTCCTCTTTCTTTTAAAAGTCTCTTTGTGGAAAGCTACTCTTGGCTCTGAGGCTGCTTTCTGTCCAAATAACAAAACCTATATTCACCCACACATTGCAAGAGTGGCCTTTGTATCTCTATACACAGCAGAACTCACTCCAGGACATTTAGTTGTTCTGTTACCCATTTGTGTGAAGTGACCTGAAGTACCTCTGGGAACAGACAGGGCAAGCTCTGAGCGCAATGGTCACTGATCAGTCAGCCTCTCCTTGAAAACCGGCTGCCTCTCTTCTTGTTTCATCCCCATTCACTTATCATCAGTAGGCACTGTAATTCCTACTCCAAAGAGAATTGTTTTATCACTGTCCTGAATGACATCTAATAGCAGAAGACTCCAGTGAGAGCTCAAGTTAGTGAGATTTTATTTCATCTAATACGCCAGTGTATTATACACTTGAGTAATCTATGGGCTGTTGTAAATAAAGTAACCAGCATATATTTACAGAACTAAGCAAACTGCATTTTATGATGTTACCCTTGAATCTTTCACACTCTGATCAGTAATAGTGCTCCCCTCATTAGCGTGCATCAGCAAGACACTCTGCTAATTATCTATAAAGTTACCCCTGAATAGCAGTCATTTCAAGTACAGTTTGTTATTGCAACAAATACCTAGAAATTACACCATTAGCACACACACAAAAAATCAATCTAATTTTAAGCCTAGCATTTAAACTAAATTTAACACCTTCATTCCCACATGGAACATGCTATTAGCAAGTTTTCTATATATTCGAGAACCTCTAAATCCTGGAATCCATCGGAGCATATGACACAGTGCCAAGAACTAAATAAAATAAAATCATTTGCTCAGCTTCACTCTCTTTGAAAGAGAAGGAGTGAGAAGGATATGGGCATTTTGGGGGGGGAAGGTGGGACTACAGTCTCAGGCATCGAAGCATCAGAGGTAATAAAGATGGTTTCTGTTGGCTTTTCAGAAATTTACCAGAATATCAAAGAGGGTTGATGGGCAGAGATGGGTATGCAGGAGTATGTTATGTGGGGAGGGGCAGCCCAGCAAGAGTTTAGAGTACTATGAAGCGAATGAGAGAATGAGAGTTTTCAGATGTGTTTGGATTTTATACAACTTAAAATTTTAAATTTATTTTGGTGTGTTTGCATGCTTCTGATCACGCACATGCTTGTGTGTGTGTTTGTGTATGAGGGTCAGAGAACAACTCGAAGAAATGGGTTTTGGATCTCTCTTCCCACCAGGAGACTCAAGCCCCACCCTATTGGTGGCAATTGTCTTTACCTGCTGAACCATTTCATCGGCACTTCAATTAATAAAACTAACAGTGTATGGGATATTTGAGGGCTGAGGATACAGCTCAGTTGGTAGTTCAGATAACATGTGCAAAGCTCTGGGGTAAATTCCTGGAACAATAAAAACAGGACCTGTTAGTGAAGTCCTGCAGTCAAGCTCAAGGTCATTCATAGTTACAATTGGGAATGAAGCCATGATAGAGTATCCACTGCCATCAGTTTTAGCTTACTCTTTGCTGCTTAATAGCCACACAACTATTTCTGCTCTTTAGAAATTGAATGACCATGTGGCCTGGACTTAACAATTGTTACCATGGAGATGAGAATATGAAAACTTACAGCATAGATCTGACAACAGTAAATTTCCATTCACTTCTCTGTCCCCCTCATATCTTAATGCAGAATTCCAGGCCAGTCTAACCTTTTAAAATTTTTATTTATTTATCTATCTATCTATCTATCTATCTATCTATCTATCTATCTATCTATCTATCTATCTATCTATCTATCTATTTATTTATTTTTGCTAGGAACTACCTGCATTTCCTCACTCTGCATGGCACAACAGACTCCTGTTTTCCCATTAAAGAGCTATAAATGCTGTTTCCTCCACTAGGCCTGTTTTGATTTCCCTCAATGTTATCTTTTACTTCTGAAATTACACTGTATTTTGCATATTTTCTGGGATTCTGTCACACTGAACAGTACATTGTAGCTACCTATAATACATAGCTTATGTCTTAATGCATTAAGGATTCTTTGTAATTCTCTAGCACCTAGCATGATGTTATAAATATGCAAAAGTTATTATGCCTTTGCTTTTAACTAGTTCAGATTCTTCTTTTGGGGAATGAAACCTTACATGTCTTTCAGATTTGATTTTTTTTGAAAGAATAATGCCAATATTGGAATATAGAAGGACTTGAGGTTTATTGAATCACTACAGGACTGGTAAGTTCATGTCATACATTCTTTTCTAAATGAATGATAAAAGACCTTTGTTTAGAATCACTTTATTAGACAGAGATATTATTATATTACTCCTCTGAAACCTGACTTTGGGAGCAAGGTTCAAAAGAGTTTCTATAAGGAGAATGAGAAGAGGCAAAGACATAGAAACAAAAGAATAAAATAATCTTTAACATCTATTGGACACTACTGGACATTCAAACTGCATTTTAAAAGTATAGTTTATAGCATGGCTACATATTGAATATTGAAATAAAATTTTAAGATCATAATTTTAATACATGATTTATATTTATTATCAAACAAACTAAAATTACTGAATTAGAGCTAGCTAAGATAATATATTGATGGTTTAAAGTTTTTTATTTTCTTTGTATAGTTAGTAATTGTTTCAACACATCCTTATTACTTTAATAACCAGAAAAAAACAATGAAAATGTATTAAGGGCAGTATTTTCTCAATCAGAAGTACCTCTGGCTCCCATATAAGTATGTTTCAATGAAATAATTTGTGTATACATATGCACACATGCATAAGTGTGCATGCCTGTACATGTGTATACTTTTTATTAATTATATATATTATTGATATTCATTGTGAGAGTTTAACACATTTATGCTGTATGCACTGATCAAATTTGAATCACTAGTGTTTTCCTATGTTTATAATTTTTGTGTATCATGATCAATGTCTTGACTCTCACTCCTCATTTTTCATAAAATATAGACTAGGCCATTATGAACTCAAATACCAGTGTTTGTTTATTCAGTCTAACTGTTTTGGTTCTTTAATGCAATCCCATCACTTTATCTTCTAGATTTCTCCATTTCTCAGTTTCCAAAATTCTACGTGCAGGTGAACCAGTGGACTATTTTTAGTTTCTACAGATGAGAAAAAAATATAATACTTGTTTTAAAACATAGGACTTATTTTCCTTAAAAATCAATTTCCCTGCCTATAAAAAGGGTTCCCTGCTCAGATGTAGCCCATGGCAGCTCAGTATCCAAGTGGGTTCCCTAGTAAGGGGAACAGAGACTGTCTTTGACATGAACTCAGTGGCTGGCTCTTTGATCACCTCCCCCTGAGGGGGAAGTAGCCTTACCAGGCCACAGAAGAAAACAATGCAGCCAGTCCTAATAAGACCTGATGCGCTAGGGTCAGATGGACAGGGAGGAGGACCTCACCTATCAGTGGACTTGGAGAGGGGCATGGGAGGAGACAAGGGAGGGAGAGTGAGATGGGGAGGGAATGGGGGAGGGTGCTACATCTGAGATACAAAGTGAATAAACTGTAATTAATATAGGAAATACAAATTTATTAATAAAAAAGGGTTCATTACAGTTAAATAGATAAAGATATGTCAATCTTTTATTGCTTTACTCCACATAACTTTGATTGGGCCTGTAGGCTGATCTCAGATCTCAGTTGTTGTGAATACTACTGCCCTAAACATAGGAATATAAGTATGTATTTGATGTGATGGTATCATTTACTGTGGAAAAATACTCTGAAGTGGGATGGCTAGATCACATGGTAGTCATTTATAGTGTTTTGAGAAAATTTGATGCTGTTTTCTATACTGACAATTTACTTCCTTACTAGCATCTTGCAAGATATCTCCTCTCCCCACACACCCACAAGCATTTATTATTATGATCCCATCAGCTTCATATTTTAAGAATCACCTTATTTTACTAGAGATGATATCTCACTCTAGTTTTCTTTTCTATTCCTTGATGTCTAATGATTAAGATAACACACACACGTACATGTAAATTGAATTTTAGTAGTTCTAACCCCCATTACCCCATTATCCTCTTTTACTTTCCCTCATTTTCTTTCTGAAACCCATCTTTCAAATGCACCTTTGTACTACTTTCATATTTTCTTTTGGTGTGTGACCCACTGAGTTTAATTGAGTTGATAACATGGGTCTGAGGTGGAGGTTATCTACTGAACAAAGGAAGACTTGTAAGTGGCTACATCACTGAAGAAAATGACTCCCCTTCCTCGGTGATGATTAACTAACCATCCCCCTACATAGAAGTGTAGCTTCCAAATTAAACTCCGGGGGCTCACATAAAGAAGATATGACAGTAGTATCAAGATATGTTTGAAAGGAGATTTATAGCAAAAAAAATGAGTGAGACAAAAAAAGAATCACTGAAATTAATCACACACACCATTTTATGCACGTAACTACAGTTTCATAGAGTTCATGAATGCAATGTCTGTATCATGTGAAAGATAACATTTTTTTTCCTGCACTTTCTCCATCTTTTAAATCTTCCTTTCTTTTCTGCCCTCTCCTCTGCCATCTTTTCTGACCCTTATGGCATAGGTGGTGGTGGTGGTGGTGGTGTCATGGACTGATGACCACTTAGGGCAAACCACTGCACTGCTATGTGTTCTCAGCATTTGAGGAGTTGTAAGTCTTCTGAATTAACTCCTGCTTCTTGTATTAAGAAGTTTTTGTGGTAGGCTCTTGTCCTGTTACTTCTTTTCTCCTACATCCAATGCTCATCCCATTTGACTTTCTAAGTGAGGATTAATCCTCTTACCCCAGGTCCTCTTTCTTGTTTATCTTCTTTAGGTGTATAGATTTCAGTGTGTTTATCCTATCTTATAGGTCTCTATAAGTGAGTATATACCATGTGTGTCTTTCTGTTTTGGGGATACCTCACTCAGGATGATCATTTCCAGGTCCCACCATTTGCCTGCAAATTTCATGATTTCCTCTTTTTTAATTGCTGAGTAGTATTCCATTGTGTAAAAGTACCACAATTTCTGTATCCATTGGTCAACTGAAGGACATCTGGGTTGTTTCCAGGTTCCGGAGGGCCTCAGAAACACTATACCTATCAGGGTATCAAAACAAATATTAAGAAACATAACCAATCCTTTGGCAGAATGCAGGGAATCATATGAAAGAAG
>CM053763.1:14932771-14965535 GCA_028658305.1 Pachyuromys duprasi
CAGAGGCTTTGTGTCCCCCTTTGATATGACCACTGGGGGCGCTGCTCTGGTCAGGAGGCCCTGAGCTCTGCCCTGAACTTGCTGCTAAAGGCTCTCTTCTGGACTGGAGCCTTGGTGCCTCCTTCTGGGTCAGAGGCTGTGTACCATGGTCTGAGATGGTATTTGGGGCACCTCGGTCTGGACCTGATACTATGGGTCTCAATCCGGGGTGGTGGCTCGGTGTGCCTAGGGATGTGGGTCTGACCGGTGTAGCCTGCAGTATCTGGGTGAAACTCAGTCTGTCCGGGGTACTGTGTGCCCCAGCCCAAAGCGGCGGCCGCTGGCACAGAGGGTTGTGGGCCTGTGCAGTGCAGCCCACGGTATCTGGGTGAAACTCAGTCCTTCTGGGGTACCGTGTGCCCCAGCCCAAGATGGCGGCTTAGGTGCCCAGCAGGGCTGTGTGCAGCCTGTCTCCCTCCGGGGTTTTTCCTGGGAATAGCTGGTGTCCATTGGACTTTTCCACTTGATTTCCCCACCGTAGGAATTCTGGTCACCTGGCAGTCGCAAAAGCTGGTGTTTTAGGTCTGTGATCTCAGTCTCCCGGTCGCTGTGCCTACACTACTGTCCTGCTCCTCAGACACAGTGTCCTCCTGGGGCAGCCATCTTGGATCTCCTAAGTTATTTTTCTTAAGTATTTTGTCATGACAATGGAAATTAAAAACTAGGATAGTATCACTGATTTTAATTTTCATGCATTTAAAATATAACTTTTAAGAAGTCGTGTATAAACACAGAGATCCTGGAGCAAAATATTATATCTATGAGAGATCCTAGTGTGTCATTGAATTCATTTGTCTATGCAGAACCAGAGAAATATTATAATTTGGAATTTTGCAACCTCAAGATGATAAGCCACTCTCACTGTGAAAAATTATTACTATCCCCATTTAAATTTTATTTCATAAATACGCTGTAATATACACTTTTCTCTTGCTATCTAAAAAGTAAATATTTAAGGTCCCTCTAAAATTTCAGCTCCATTACTAAATATATGTTGTCATAAGAGTCAGAAGAGATATAAGTATAATTTATAGTATTATAATATTAATTATATCAATGATTTTTTTGCTATTTTTAAATTAGAAAACTTTTAATTTAACAAACTATACTCTTATATTGCATACCTATGTTATTTAATCTTAGAAATCTCTTTAAAAACTACCTTTTTTAAAAAAAAGTAATGAAAGTATTTTGGATTGTACAGTAGATAAACTAATTTACTTAAACATATTTCTATATAAATTTTATCTTGGTTTTATTACATATTCTGCCTCTTAATTCTGTGTTTATTCAGCTATCAAATTTATTTTGTGTTCATTATGAAAGCTTAAGTATCAATAATTTTTTATTAATGTTCACTTTGCAAGATTTTTGTCTGTAGCTCATACATTATCTTCAAATGAATGGGGCATTTATCAAAGGATACATTATGAAGGGTAAATAAATGTGTCATAAATACAAAGTGAGTGTAATCTTCAAAGTATGTCCTCAGCTGACTATAGAGTGTGAATTAAGCTCTAAATCAACATCAGAAAAATGCCCAGGAAACAGAAAAATATTTGAAAACTAAATAACAAACTTCTACTCAACAGATATTTCAAGAAGAAGAAAAATATTTTTAATTGGATAAAATGCAAACACAACACATCAAAATATATGATGTGGCAGTAATGTGGTAATTAGGGGAAAATTATAACCACCAAAAGCATGTGTTAGAAAAAAAAAAGTCTCACTTAAAACAGTGTTGACTGTTTTAAAAATCTAGAAGAAAAAATGAACTCCAATTAATCAGAGAGAGTAAATAAAAATAAGGTCAAAAATCAATGAACTAGGAAAGTCATAAAAACAATAGAGAAAAATCAATATAACTAAAAGCACTTCCATGCAACAATCAATAAAATTGACAAATTCCCAGCAATTCTAAACAGGAAGAAAACTTTAAAAAAAACAAAGACACAAATTTGTATTATCAAGAATGAGGAAAGTTACACCCAAGAGAGTAGTTAATAATGGAGAAATTTGGAACAGTTTAGGGATAATAAATTTAACACTCTCTTATCTATAAACTTCTTAGAAGAGAAAAATTATCAAGTGCTCATTAAGTATGGGACATTTCTTCCCAACTTAACATACAAACAGAAATTTCTCACTTTGAACTTACAATTATAAACTTTATCACAAGGCAAACATCAAGTATGCGATCATTTTGTAGCTGCAATATTCTAAATACATAAGTTAGAGATGTAGGCAAACATATATTTCCAAAAATGAAAGTAAGTCACTAATTATCAGTAAATTCTAGTCAATCAAAATTACCTAAATTCAAATATCAGGCAATCATATCAAAAGACAGAAATTGAAAACTGATCTTTCTCACAAACTTAGGTTTAGTGATTTTTAAATTTTTCATATTTATTTTTAAATTTAAATTTATTTTTATAATTTATTAACTTTACATCTGAATTGTAGACCCCTCTCTTGTCTCCTTCTAGACCCTTCCTCTCTCCCCCATTCCTCTCCCCTGTTTCTCAGAAAGTGGGAGTCCTCCTTCCCTACCCTCTGACCCCAGCCTATCAAGTTTCACTTGGACTGCCTACATCTTCTTCTGTGACCTGGAAATGTTCTTCCCCGCTTCACACACACACACAATAGGGGAAGGTGATCATGAAGCAGGCAACAGAGTCCATGTCAGAGACAGCCCTTACTTCCCTTACTAGGAAACCCACTTGGAGACTGAGCTACTTATCACCTACATCCAAGCAGGGGGTCTAGGTCCTCTTCATGCATGGTCCTTGGTTCCTTATTCAGTCTTTACAGGCCCACATAGAGGCCAATATTTTGACTCTGTTGGTCTCCTTGTGGAGTTCCGGTCTCCTTAAGGTCTTTCATCTCCCCTTCTTCCATAAGATTCCCCGTTCTCTGCCCAAAGTTTGGCTATGAGTCTCAGCATCTGCTTCAATACACTGCTGGGTAGAGTTTTTCAGAAACCCTTGGTAGAAGATGCCTGTCCTGTTCCCTGTCTTCTACTTTCAATGTTTGTCCAGTTTTCCCTTCTGAATGAGGATTAAGCCTCTTCCCTAGGGTCCTCCTTGTTGTTTAGCTTCTTTAGGACTATAGATTTTAGTATGTTTATCCTATATTATATGGCTAATATCCACTTTTAAGTATTTTCCATGTGTGTCTTTCTGCTTCTGGATTACCTCACTCAGGATGGTAATGGATACAGAAATTGTGCCACACTTACACAATGGAATACTACTCAGAAAACCAAAACAAGGAAATCATGAAATTTGTAGGAAAATGTATGGAACTAGAAAAAGTTCAGTGATTTTTTTTCCACTTTATTTGTCCCAACTCCTGGGTTTATTTTCTTTGAAAGTTACCCAGTCTACGATTTTATGCTATATGACACAAAAGGGTCTAAAACAACCATTTCCAATGGTAATACGTAGTTCTCAAAGTCTTTTTAACAACAAATTGAACTTCTCTACCTACTGATAGTCCATATATATAAGCTGATGTGACAGCAACGTACACAGAGCAAACATAAGTCATTGTCACTGTAAGAAGCTACCAGTTTCCAACTGTATCTTGAATTCAGAGATGTTTATAAGGGACTGTAAGTGACCTTTGGTAAAGTATGTGAGTGCTTCTGGCTGTAACCTTTCTGGAATAGAATAGCTCTACATTACATTTTCCCACTCCTCCTTGCTAGATAGCCTTAGATGATTTACTGCAGTTTCTACTGCTTCATCCTCTATTTCCTTAATTCTCTTTCTCAGGGTTTAGTTGGCTGCTAAAAAAATATATTGAGTTTTACAATTTCAGTGATTATATTTTTTTACTTCTAGAAATTTCATTGGGATTGTTTTCAAATTGCTTTCTTACTTTTAGTTTTTCTTAGAAATTTAATCCAACAGTTACAATAACGCAAATCAACATAGCCATATGGAGCTTGCCATAATAGTTGAACATTTATTATATATTCAATAATCAATCAATTTAATTAATTATGGCAAGAGATGAAAACAGGAAGCTTATGATCACCAAAATATATGTGGAAATTATCTTTAATATAAACCTTAAATCCACAGTATATGTATCAATTTCTCCAGTTTACTGAAGGGAAGCTTAAAGGGACCAAACAAAATCATAACTGACATTCAAAGATAAGGATTCAATTTAATCTCAAACAAAAATCACAGAATAATATTATATAACAAATGACAAAGTCATTTAAGAAATCATATCAAAATAGAAAAAATACAGATTTTTTAAATGAACTTAAGATTTGGGGGAAAAATGGAAGAACCTGTTGGGACAGAAACCTCATAAGAAGACCAACACAGACAACTAACCCATACCCATGGGAGCTTACAGAGAATGAGACATCAACTAAAGCCAGGCATGGTCTGGACCTAGGTCCCCTGTACATATGTGGCCAATGGACAGCTTGGTCTTCATGTGGGTCATCTAGCAAGTGGAGGGGGCCCTGTTTCCAACTTGGACTCTATTGCCTGCTTTTGGGTCACTTTCCCCTTGCAGTGCTGCCTTGCCTGGCCTCAGGGGATCAAGATATGTTCAGTTCTGATGTGACTTAATGTGCTGGGGAGGGTTGATATGGGGAGAAGGGCTCTCCCCTTTCTGAGAAGATAGGAAGAAGGGATGGGGGAAGTAAGGAAAGGAGGGGCTGGGAGGAGAAGAAGGAGGGGGCATCTTTGGATTTAGAGTAAATAACCTGAAATTTTAAAAAAGAAAAATAACAACAACAACAAAAAGAACAAAAAATTAAAATGAACTTATTTGGATAGTTACTACTACTTGACTTCCAAACATAATTATTCTGTCAAAGCATTTGGGTGTTAAAGTAACACCAGACAAACTGATCAATGGGATGAACAGAAGCCCAATCCAAATACATAGTTACAATAGAGGACGACTTTTTTTTTTTCAGAAGTGCCAACATTATTCACTGAAGAAACCATAGTCATGTTTGTACATGGAATTGATCAATCAGGCCTTAATGGTAAGCACACCAACCAGACAAAATATTTTTTTTTACCTATCACCAGTTTAAACTTAGATTGCATCATATTCCTAATGTAATACCTAAAATAATGGCATTTATGCAAGGAACATAAGAAGAACACTCACCAATATGACCCGTGGAAGGAAATAAATTTATGCTTTAGACTCCCATACACTAACACTCTTTGACAGACACTGTAAATAGATTGAAAAGTCAATGGAACGTTGAGGGAGAGAGAAAAGGTCTTAAACTAAAGGTTGCACAATATGGTGAGAAAAGTGTACACAAAGAGATGTGCTCCATTGGACACGTGAATTGCAAAGCAGAGCCACAATGATAGCAGAGCAGCAATAACTATTAGTTTAGCTAAAGAAAGAAGACTGCATCTCCAATAAAAAGACTCCATTCACTTTGTAACACAGGAAGGTTTTTGAAACATTAAATAAGCACATAGCTTTTTAGCTTTCCATCCCTTAATCATTTACTCCCAAAGAAATAGAAGCCTGTCTCCATGCAAAACCTTTCACACAGATTTCGGTGACAGCCTGATTCTAACAGAAAAAACCTGAGGATGTTCGCAAGCTCTACCAACAGATGAAAATACAAATAAACCATGCTGTGTTAAAGAAATGAACTATTACTCAGGGACGAATTTCAAAATAATTAGATGGAGTTAAGAGAAATAAATGCATAATGTATGGTTTAAGTTTATATAAGAAATTTAAAAATGCAAATTAATCATTTGTGATAAAAATTAAGTCAATGTTTTCTATGGATAAAAATATGTAAGGTAAAAGCAGAAGGATGAAATTTCACAGACATCTTTCAAAGGCAGCTTTCATCAGCTCATAGATTCAGTGCTTGGCTCCTGGTTGATAGTTCTTATGTTGGAATCTGCTAAAAACTTTAAAAGGTTGTCAAGCCTATATCACCTCTGGTATCCCCATCACTCTGCCCTCTGATCTATCTGAATGTGAGCAGTTTATGACATGTTCTCCTACTGCTGTTTATGTAAGCATTGTGGTTACACCAAATGCAAAAGTGATTGACATGCAGAGGCTAGCATCATAAACACTGTATTTGTCTTGATCCTTCTGCCTTCGTATCACAAGTTATAGGACTATAGATGTACACCACCACTCCTAGAAAAGGCATTGTGTAAGTGTGATCTGTACATTAAGTTGTAGGTGTGGTTCCATGCATATGCTAAAATGTATTAAATTGTCTACATATATATGTAGTTCATTTTCTTGACTATACTTAAGTATAATAAATATTGATAAATGCTAATAATAGGAAAACTCCTCAAGTAACAAACTCTGTGGCAATGTGAAAATGGAAGATTAAGAGAAGCCAATCAAATGTAGGTATTCAATGTTGTTTTGACTTCTCTAAATTTACTGTGCTAATTTAATTCAACTAATTTAAATTTCATATACATTTTAATAATATGTATATTTTCCTTCTATTAAAATTATTGTCTCTTATTGAGTTTCAAGCCATCTTCACTTCCTTTTATCAAGGTGTATTTTCTCTTTGATAATTCAGTGGATTTTAATTTTTAAAAAATTAAATTAAGTGTATTTTGATGAAATATTTTCATAGTTGGCATGTACCTTGGGGGACTTCTTATTTCCTAAAACACGTTTTCTTTCCATGTAGCACTGCTTATTTTTGCCCTGTTGTGTTACACTGCTGTGCCCTGAACAGTGGAAGAAGCAATTAAAGAGGAATGTTTTATCTTGGTTCATAGTTTCAGAGTACTTTTAGTGCAACATGGCAGCAGAAGTATTGAAGAAAGTTAGTAACCGGAGGTTGGTGTGGAGTCCTCAAAGGTTAGCCCCTAATAAATGGTTTCCTTAGTTAAGCCCCACCTCTGTCTACATAGTGTCAGCAGCAGGGGAAAATCACTCACTAGGGCCATTCCAGACTCAACCTATGGCATACGCATTATTCAAATCACATTCTTTTTTGTTCAATTCTTTTATCCTTTTTCTGTCACGAGAGTATGCTTATTACTGGAAATCTACTTCCTAATACTAAGAAATCATTGAAATTTGATCCAGTCATCTCTTTTCTAATACCTAACTTCTCACCTGAGTCAGGGTGTCAGAGTAGGAGCATATCTTCATTATCAGGAAAATGTGGTGAGTGCGAGAGGAACACAGCCAGAGTTATGCAAAGCCTATGTGCTGTGTCTATTTATTTATTTTTATTTTTCATTGTTTTACATTTATTTGTGTGTTTGTATACATGTGCACATGTGACTCAGCATTGTATGGCACTTGAAGGACAACCTGAAGGAGTCATATCTGTCTTTCCATCATGTGGGGACCCAGGGAATAAACTCTGGTCATCAGATTTGGCTGTAAGTGCCTTTACTGGGTGGGCTATCTTCTCAGCTTTTTCTTTCTTTCTTTCATCTATCTATCTATCTATCTATCTATCTATCTATCTATCTATCTATCTATCTATCTATCTATCTATCTATCCTGAAGTTAAATACAATATATTGTGCTCTATTTGTCTATTGGGACTAGAGGATGTGGTGGTGCAGTCATTTTCGTGTTCTTTACAACTGGATTCACACTTTAATTCAGTTTGATGCCATGTGTCAGATGTCGTGGTCAGAGTCAAACATTCTGGATAGTTTTAAGCTTAGCCATATTTGCTTCCGAGTAGTCTGAAAGGATAGTTTTGAGTATGCTCTTAGAATTCTGGATCATTAAGTTTCAGTATTACAGCTTTGGGGAAAAGGGGACAAGATCACTCATGTTGTGCACAAGCATTGGTGGTTTTGTTTCGCTTTATCATTCTGAGCTTATGGCAAGAAATGAAATACATTTTCTTAGCTGCAGTCAGATTATTTTTGATATTTTATACTTTTGGGGGCAAATATCTTACCAGTTTGAGTTTTATGTCTGTGACCATAAATTTCAAGGATACCTCTAGAGACAAATATCTTTGAATTACTTATCTAAGGGAATCTGCCAATATGTCAAATACACACACACACAAAGTAGCTTGAACTTCAATAACAAATAACAAACTTTAGCTAGGCATAAACGGACATGCCTGACAATCTCTGCTATTTGGGAAGCTGGGATAACAGTTCACAACTTTATGGCCTGACTCAGTGGCAGGTGAATTTCAAGGACAACTTGGGTTTCATAGCAGAACTCTGTTCCATTGTAAAAGAAAACAAATGGAGAATTGAGAATATAGTACAGTGTTAAAACGTTTCCTTGGCATATATAGGGCCTGGCATCAACTCTGAGTACTGCATAAACAAAAACTAAAGGAAACAATAAAACCAACCAAAATAAAACTAAAGAGGACATTGTCACTTGTGTTGCTTGGTTAGATCTTTTATTGGAATTTCAAGGAATTGTTCTAAGAAGCTTAATATTCTGGAGGGTTGACAAAATTTAAAAATTATCAATATAATGACCTTTCCTTTTTTAAATTTGAATGATGTTTCTAGTTAAAATAGTATATTTTGTTATGACCAGAACACAAGTTCTCCTGGAGTACCATTGGACAGTACGTATTTAATAAGCAATGAGGGTTGTGAGGAAAGGAAATACTCAGGCTTTAGTAAGTCTAAGTTAGGGGCACTCATCTTTTCTTCTAAACCTACTCTATCCCAGCATATAGCCTGTGAATTATCTTTTCAACACAGTCCTGTATGTCCATCTAAAAAGTTGGAGAAATTAAATTAGGTGTTATTGGAAGTTCAAAACTTTAGTGAGAAATTTATATTATTCATATGTGTGTCTTATTTAAAGCTGTGGAAAATTTTAAGTAAATATTTCACATGTTTTATAATTAGTAATTATGCTTTTGAAAATAACATATTTAGACAAATAAATAAATTTTATTGATGACTGATTTGTTAACTGAATCTATAATGACTTTAATAAAATTTATCTGATAAGCTTAATGATAATATTTGTGAATTAACTATCATATTACAATAGGCTCATGAAATGCTGATCTTCTGCTTCAAGCTTCTGCACATATATCACCAGTCTCTCTGTCAGTACATGAAAAGGCTACATTTCCTCTATGTTTCATGTATCTTTTTAAAGAATAAATTGGTTATGGATGTGTGGCATACATTTGGGGTCTCTATTCTGTTCCTTTATTCTATGCATCCATTTGTGTCTTTTTAGAGGTCATGTGCTATAGAATTTTCAACTAGGTTTCTAAATGTGTTACAGGTAATTATTAATAATACTTTTATGTAATTATTTGATATTAAGCATTATATCTGCTCTTACATATAATATTTTATCTACTACTTGACTTTTTCTATTCTTGTCAGTCTAGAAATTTTTCAATTTTGTTTTTATCTAAACAGAGCTCTCCATTTCATTTATTTTTAATTTTTCAGGATCTATGTCATGATGCTTTACTCTATTTTTTCTTATAGTCATTTTATTAATTTTAGAGTTTTTGTAGGTCATTGAGATAGTTGTATTTTTAGTATGCTTTTTCAAATGTTTTTTTTTTAATGTAAAATCTCATTGCCACAAATGTTGTCATACAACTTATGGGTTTAGAATGTTGTAGATACATTTACATTTTATGTTGAGAAAAATTTACAATATCCTTTGATTTATTTAATGGTCTAGTATTCATTTAAAGTTATGCTTTTCAGTTTCCATTAATTTATATAATTGTTAAATTTTCTTTTTGTGGGATTTTCTAAGTTTGTTCCATTGTGAACAAAAAAGGTAAAATTTAATTTTTGTTGACTTATTTTTCCAAATTTTAAAATATTAATTACACTATATTCACTTTGTATCCAGCTGTAGCCCCCTTCCCCTCCTAATCTCCACCCACCCTTCCTCATCTACTCCCTGCCCCCCTCTAAGCCCACTGTTAGGGGGCATCTTCCTCCCCTTCCATCTGACTCTAGTTTATCAGGACTGGCAGCATTGTCTTCCTCTGTAGCCTAGCAAGGCTGCTCCTCCCTGGGGTGTCAAAGAGCGTGCCACTGAGCTCATGTCAGAGACAGTCCTTGTTCCCATTACTAGGGAACCCACTTGGAGACTGAGCTGCCATGGGCTACATATGAGCAGCGGTTCTAGGTTATATCCATGAATGGTCCTTGGTTGGAGATACAGTCTCACGAAAGACCTCTGTGCCCAGATATATTTGGTCCTTATGGAGCCCCTGTCCTCTCCAGGTTTTACTAGCCCTCCACCCCCTTCTTTCATATGATTTCCTGCACTCTGCCCAAGGTTTGGTTATGAGTCTCAGCATCTGCTTTGAGAAACAGAAGTATTCTTGGGACACTGAAGCCCCTGCTCTGTGGTTCTACCAGTGGAGTCCAGGCAAATAACTCCTGGAGCTCAGTCATAGCCAAAGACCAGTAGCCTATAGGACACTGAGGTATTCAGGGAATTTGCACAAGCAAATTGTGCCTGTGATCACCACCAGTGCCTGCAAATACCTTCAGCGCTTGCAACCCCTATGGTGCTGCAAGGTCCCCCTCCCTCACACTCAAATCTACAACCTCTAGCACCCTGTCCTTCAAGGCACACTTTTATGCACACAATGGCTCGCATTTGTCCTTCTGCACCCGTGGCCCTTCCTCCTACAAGTACAGCTGAAACACCAACGTACACGATGAAACCACTGGACCTCTCCCAAATTCCTGAAGAATTCTCCAGATACCAGAGAAAGACAGTTCCAATCTGAACTGCAGAACCCAGGAACAAACAGTGAAGGTTACAGATAAGCAAATGACCAGAGGTTGGTGTAAGATTTTGACATCCGTCAAAAATCAGGACATCATGGCTTCACCAGCAACACCCAGAATCAATGGATACTCCAATGCATCAGAAACACAGAAAAATGACTTTAAAGATATGCTTATCCATTTATTAGAGGCACATAAAGTGGAAACAAACAAATCTCTCAGAGAAATAGCTATAGAAATAGAGGAAAATAAAGAGGAAATGAACAAAGCTCTCAAAGAAACACAAGCAAATATAGCCAAACAAATAGAGGCACAAGTAGAAGCATATAGTTAGTGGCACATAGGGAGGAAAACAACAACAAAAAAAGAGACCATCATAGAGAGACAGGAATCCACATTCAAACACATGAAGGAAATGGTACAAGGCATGAAAATAGAATTAGAAGCAATAAAGAAAACACAAACAGAGAAAACCCTGGAGCTGGAGAACTTAGAGAAAAATCAAGAATCACAAAATTAAGCATCACCAATAGAATACAGGAGATGGAAGAGAGAATCTCTGGTGCTGAAGATATACTTGCAGAAAAGTAAAATTGGAGAAATCCCAAGCAAAAAACATCTAAGAAATCAAGGATGCCATGAAAAGACAAAATCTAAGAATAATAGGAATCCATGAAAAAGAAGATTCCAGGCTCCAAGGTCCACAAAATATTTTCAAGAAAAACATGGAAGAAAATTTTCCCAACATAACGAAAGAAATTTCCATAAACACACAAGAGGCCTACTGAACACCAGATAGACTAGACCAGAAAAGAAACTCCTCACGTCACATGGTAATCAAAACACTAAATCTACAGAACAAAGGAAAGATATTAAAAGCAGCAAGGGAAAAGGACCAAGTAACATATAAAGGTAGACCTATCAGAATCACACCAGACTTCTCTTCAGAAACTATGAAAGCCAAAAGGGCCTAGGCAGGTGTCATGCAGACATTAAAGGAACACAGAGGCCAACCCAGACTACCATACCCATCAAAGCTTTCAATCAACATAGATGGAGAAAACAAAATATTCCATGTTGATTTCTTAATATATGATCAAACTATAGGGTCTGGAAAACTTATCAAATTATGACAATGGAATGTTGACTTTTGGAACTATTGATGGTTTAGTAGATAAAGGTACCTGCTGCCAACATTACGACTTCAGTTAGATTCCCAGATCCACATGGTAGAAAGAGAGTTTGACTTTTGTCGTCTGTCTGCTGGCTTTCGTATATATGGTACAGTACTTACTTGCATCTTCCAAATAAAATGATTGTAATTATTTTTTAAAAGAATGTTGAATTTCCTTTGTATTATTGTTTTGTTCTTTTAAGTTTTTCACACAATGTATTTTGATATATTTCACATAATATATTTTATATTTTTTCTCTCCTAAATAATCTCATAGCATGTCCACATCATCTCTTGGCTTTATATTCCATCTCTCTTTTTCTTTCAGAACAAAACAGAACAAAATCAAATGACTGAACTGCCTGCAAAAGATACTGAATTCTCTGTATTATTTTAATAGTGTCTAAACCTTTCTTAGATTTAATCAGTGAGTATGTTATAGAACTGACTGCTGCAGCATGGGTGCATATAGTTTTACAATTATATTTTTTATTGAACTGATTTTCCAATTATTATGTAGTCACTTATGTTGTTTTGTTATACTATTCTGATCTCAAAAAGTTAACCAAAATGTAGACTTTCTAAAAAATTATGTATTTTATTATTCGCTTTATCTCACATATTGAAAGAAATGACTATTAAAGTCGATTTTTAATAAAAATGTTTAAAGAATTAGTGAGAGAACTAAGATTGTTAAAGTTAATTATCTTATTGAAAAACATTCATTTCATAAGTTGCTAGAATTGGACTTTCATCCAGAAACTAATTTCATCATTATTTAGACCTTGTGTATTCTGAGGTTAGATGTTAAAATTAATAATAACTAAAATACAGAGTACAAAGCAACAAAATCAGGCAAGAATATGTTTGTAGCTAAAATATTGAAATGGAAATGAATTAAATAAAATGCATTTTAAAGGACATAAGCTATTGGTAGGACAATAGTTTTAGTGGTTTTAATAACTGTCAATTATTAAAAAAAGAAGTGGAGAAAAGAAATGGACTTAGGTCTTAAAAACTGTTGAATAAGAATCAGATGATATGTTTGAGTATGTGGACACATACAATAAAAGGAAAGAGTTGGGAGGACATACAAAACGATCCTGAGAGAAAGAAATGGGAGATGAAGAGCGTAGTCTCTGTTCATTAGGCATAGGCTACTCTACAAAGATGGGATTAAAATATGCATAGTTCCTCTTCTTAATCATGAGTTAAGCCCTTGATAATGATAATATGCTATTTATAAAATATATACCATCTTCCATCCAAGGATAATTTTCTTTTTCATGTCAGTTAATCCCAGCATACTGGTATGGGTCACCACTGCAAAGACTGCAAAATCTAAGGAAACTCTAATTACTGCCCTCCTAGTTTTTATTTCCATGTGTTCTTACTGAGGCATTTTTCTCAACACTTGATGGACACCAACTATCTCTACTAAACTTGTGTACTAGTATATTGCCACATATGTAGGATTGATGTTTCCATTTAAATTCAAGATTAGAATTCTCAGTTTTAAGAATTACACATTAAACACTATTCTTCAAAGTGTATTGTGTGTTTGACTGGGTTTGGAAGGCATTTGGACTGTATCTAGGTCCAGAGTCAAATCTTGTTTACTATCTCACAATCTTACTTTTAAGATACTACATTTATTTAAATAAACCAACTCTATTCTTTCCCTGTGATTATTTACTTTTATGTCTGACTTGACTTCCCTATCTTTGAGCAACCAAGACATGTATTTTGTATCTAAGTGTAGGAATCCACATCCTGTGTCTTCAAACCCAAAAACTTTAGATTCTATGTGTTCAGGGGAGAAACATATTTTTATTAGAGCTTAAAAGCTATGAATAATTTTCCTGATCATAATGTATTTATTCTTAAGAAAATGGACTTAGTGGGTTATCAAATAATATAATGAAGATTGTATAAATTTGGGAGATAAATATGTAAAAGGGAGAGTCTGAGGGAGCTGGAAGAAGGGACCAAGAATGGGTATGATCATATTTAATTATGTATATGCATGAAATTCTAAAGAAATAAAAATAAATATACCTGAGAAGGGACAATCATTGGATGTTCATTCTAAGTTAAATTTTCTTTCATGCTTAAATATCTGCTAATGAAATTTCTAAAAAGTCCTTTCAACATGTTTATATTATTTTCTCTTGGCTCAAGAACACTTGTCATTAACCAGATGATAAACTCTGTTAGGGAAGAGCCCACATTTACAGCATCAAAAACTAACTGTAAATATTGTATGACTTTGCTGGGGCTCTTGTAAAAATACATTGAATAGTAGTTGTTTTGCTAAACAAAAATAGTAGTTTTCATAGTTATGAGGAATAAATATCTAAGATTAAATGGTGCATAGTTTGGTTTTTCTTTTCTGAGAACTCTATGATTGGCTTGTAGGTTAGTTGTCTTCATCGTATGTCTATGGGGTTACTTCTTTTGCATGCTGGTTTAAGATTTCAGGTGTATCCCTTTCTGAAATGTCCAAGTATTTTATTATAAAGATACTAATGATACTGCACTAGGGTTTCATTCCTTAGATTACCTCATCAAGGACTCTTACTTCATATGATCATATTCTGAACTATAGAATTTTAAATGTAAGAATTAGAGGCTGGGAAACATGCACAAGTCATCCCTTAACAATGCAAAAATGTGTGACTACAGAAGAAAAAGTATGAGCTGGTGTTATTAAAGTGTGAAGTCAGTTCTTAAAGATGGCAAGAGAAAAACTACCCTGTAAGTCAAGATGATAGAGGAGTGAACATACTCCTTTGTATATGTCATTGTTAAATAGTGACTCCAAAAATTACCCTGATTATATTATCTCATTGTATATTTGATAAGAGGATTCTTTGAGAATTGTTTTTGGTCCATGAATATAAATTAAGAAAAGAGAATGAGGAGACAAAGGGAATAATCACATGACTTACATGTGGAGTTTTTGACTGAGTGGGTGGACCAATTTTTATCCATCACTACCAAACTATTTGCCTATTTCTTCATTTCCTATTAAGGACTTATTATTCTGTAGATTGAAAAATGAAGACATGAATTACCCAGGACTTTCCAACAATGCAATCTTTTTAAAATATTTCCTGATTGTTAAATATAGACACTTGTGGGTGTGAATTATGGCATATCACTATTTTAGTCCTCTTATAATATATGCCTTAAATCCTTTAATGCTAATATATTTCTTCAGATGCTCAGTCTCATGCCATGTAGTACTAATTATCATTCACTCTGATAAACCTATAAAAAGGAAATGAAAAAGAAGCAAAAAAGCAAGTTCACGTATTCTAGAAATAAAATAATTTCCCAAGTTTTAGGTACAGTTACTCATGATGAGCCTTGGTGGTGCGCCAACATACGGTAGTGGGTACTAAGATCCTGAGGGATGTCACATTCCATATGAGACGCATTTTCTTTTCTTCCGGTTACTCATCTGGGAAAATCAGATTTAAGATTTCATTTGCTCTTCATTCCTTTTTTAAAAGCTGACCTTCCTTTCAGTTGTGTAGAATCAGACTATATTGGGTTATATACTTCACAAGTTCAGGCAGTAAATAAAAATGAAGAAAAAATATTTTGAATAAAGTTTATATCCTAAGCAATTGCATTAAGAATATGTGCAGCTCTTATTCCTTTCTTCTTCTTCTTCTCTCTTTTTAACACAAGAAAGGTAGAATGTGTGCTGGGCTGATAAAGATGCCTATAAGGGTAAGAAAGGAAGTAATTTTCTGTAGAGTGCAACAGAATTCAAAGGATGTGAAAGAATTTTTTAAACGTGTCAATAGTAATTACTACATGAGTAGAATTTTAGCATGGGTCTGTTTTTCCAAATACATTTTCATATAAATCTCTTAATAAGAAAAGTATCAGCTAAAGTAATACAGAATTTATAGCAATAATTCTAAAACCACATGCTTGTTTTTGCGTTTATTTGCTCCTGAGAGCTTGCTGTCCTTTACAAATCACAGTTTTAAATCTCCGGAGTTGGTGGATTAATCTGAAGCAGATTTTAGTCTTCATTTTATAAGCTGCAAAGAATCACAAGATGAGAGCTTGCTTGTCTGGTGATCATGTAGTGAGCCTACAGAACTGAAAGGATTCAGAATTTGGAGCTCACCAATCAGTGTATTATTCTTTAGATAATGCTATTTTCTAGCAAATGTAACTCGGGTCTTTAACTGAAGATTTGCTCAATTTTAAATTTTTTATTCAGTGCAATAACTAACAAAATGGAAAAATGCACAATGGCTCATTTACAGAACATTTTACATCCTGTAATTAAGACTCTATGAATCAAACAATACAGTGTCAGCTCCATTTTTTTCCAGTATGTGGAAATGAGTTGCTTAGCATCTGCCTCTGACTCAGCTCGGAGAGTGGGGGCAGGGGTTGCAGTAGGATTAACCTTGTGCCTTTACAATAAGCTGGTAGGCTATAAATTATTGTTATTTTCATATGTAAAGGTATAGCAATAGAGATACACAATCAACTTATTTTTCTATACACTTTTTTTTCTGAGATTCAGTAATCAGTGAACATAATTGTCATCTACCTACAAATATGCATGATAATACACAGTTTCATATTACTCAATTTCTTTTAGTGGCATGCTCAATTTCCTATAGTTTATTAAGTTTTCTGGCTGGCAATTGTTTTAATTTATAAGCAGCTCTAACATCTTCCACAGGACATGGGTAAGAATGATGCTATATTGAGATGATGAGAAACCCTATGTAATAAAATCTAATGCTCTTTTCCTTTAAGACTTTGTTATCATCAATGTGCAGTTCCATAACCTTGCTTCTAGAGAAGGCCTGTCTATGCCAGGATAGTCCAGGCTGCACAGTCAGGTTACAGTCCACCCAGCTTTTTCCTCTATTTCTGGGAGAAACAGCCTGAAGAGGTAAACTGCATACTGCACCTCTCCAACTCCACATCCTTTCCTCTGGAGGAGGCCTGCTGGTCCCAGTAACAACCAAGTTACTGATCCCCAGGAAAATACAGGTTAGAACCCTCCTCCACTCCAGCCTTTCTCCTGCCTGCTGGGCCCACCTGGGACATAGCCAGCAGAGGAAAATCCAGGCCTACAGGTCTCCAGGAGCACCCAGTTAGCTTCACTATCAGGCCCAAGGCTCTGTCAACATCTCCAGAAAATCCTGTCAGCATCAGGAACATTCATCCACAACATTCAGATGGCTAAATGTCAGCGTGAGAACAAAAATCAACAAGACCTAGGATAATATAGCACTACCAGAACCCAGCTATCCTATTTCAGAAAGCCCTGGCTACCGTATCATATCTGAAGAGCAAGAAAATAATCTTAAATCTGATGTTATGAAAATGGTAGAGTCATTGAAATAAGAAATATATACCTCAAGGAATTCCAGGAAAATTCAACCAAACAGGTGAAGGAAACAAATAAATTTATTAATGATATACAGGAAAATACAGTTAAATGAGTGAAGGAAATAAATAAAACTGTCTGATACCAGAAAATGTAAAGGGAGGCAATAAAGAAAACACAAACAGGTAATACTGGAGATAGAAAACCCAGGGAAGAGACTAGGAACTCTGTACAACACAAGAATCAACAGCAAAGTACAAGAGAAGAAGAAGAAGAAGAAGAAGAAGAAGAAGAAGAAGAAGAAGAAGAAGAAGAAGAAGAAAAAGAAGAAGAAGAAATGATTGAAGAAAGCAATACATCAATCAAAGAAAATATTAAATCTAAAAAGTTCCTAACAAAACATCCAAGAAATCTGAGCCAATATGCAAAGATCAAACCTAAAAATAACAGGAGTAGGAGGAGAAGATTCCCATCTCCAAGGCCCAGAAAATATTTTCAACAAAGTCATAGAAGAAAACTTCACCAACCTAAAGAAAGAGATTCGTATATATTTGTATATATACATACATATATACAAGAAGCTTACAAACAGATTGGACTAAAAAATAGCCTCCTGCCACATAATAATCAAAAAACTAAATGTAAATAACAAAAAAAAGAATATTAAAAGCATCAAGGAAAAAAGGCCAAGTCACATATGAAACAGATCTTTCAGAATTAAACGTTACTTCTCAGCAGAGACTCTAAAAATAAGAACGGCCTAGGCAGAATTCTTACGGACACTAAGAGACCCAACAAATCTTTCAGTCATGATATATGGAGAAAACAAGACATTCCATGACAAAAAGAAAAATTGGTCAATATCTATCTACAAATCCAGCCCTACAGAAGATACTAGAAGGAAAACTTGAATCCAAGGCATCTATCTATACACAGGAAAACACAGAAAATAAATAACCCCATATCAGCAAAACCAAAAGAAGGGAAGCATATATACAGCACACACACACACACACTACCACCACCAACATCAGTTAAAAAGAAATAACAATCAGTGGTCATTAATATCTTTCAATATCTATGGACTCAATTTCTCAGTAAAAAGACACAGGCTAACAAAATGGATGTGAAAACAGGATTAATCATTCTGTTGCATATAAAAAACATACCTCAGCAGCAAAGAGAAACATTATCTCTGAGTAAAAGGCTGGAAAAAGTGTTCTAAGCAGACTCAAGAATAAAGCTGGAGTAGACATTTTAGTATTAATAAAATAGACTCTCAACCAAAATTTGTCGAAAGAGATAGGGAAAGACATTTCATACTCATCAAAAGAAACATCCAACAAGATGACATGCCAATTCTGAACCTCTATGCTCCAAATGCAAGGATACTCTCATTTGTAAAAGAAACATTACTAAAGCTTAAATCCCACATAGCACCCATACATTAATAGTGTGTATTTTCAATACCAACTTGCACCATGAGGCAGATATTGAGAAAGAAAGTAAACAGAGAAATAATGAAACTAACAAACATCATAAATCAAATGGACCAGACAGATATCTACAGAACATTTCACCAAAACACAAAAGAATATACCTTCTCAGCACCTCATGAAATCTCCAAAGTTGACCATATACTCAGTCACAAGGCAAGCCTCAAAATATTCAAGAAAGTTGTATCCTATCAAATAACCATGGATTAAAGCTGGATTTCAACAATAATAGAATCAAGATAAAACCTACAAATTTATGAAATTGAACAACACTCTACTCAATAACTACTGGGTCAGGTAAAATACAGTAAAGAAGCTAAAGAGTTTATAGAATTTAATGCCAACAGAGGAACAAAATACCCAAACTTATGGGACACAATAAAAACAGTGCTAAGTGGAAAGTTCATAGCACTAAGTACCTTCATAAAGACATTGCAGAGTTCTCATACTAGCAATTTAAAAATGCCCTTAAAATCTCTAAAACAAAAAGAAGCAAACACATCCAAGGGGATTAGTCAGCAGGAAGTAATCAAACTCGGAGCTGAAGTTAATAGCTTAGAAACAAAGAGAAAGTACAAAAAATCAATGAAACTAAGAGCTGGTTCTTAGAGAAAATAAACAAAAACGCAAACTGCAAGCCAAACAACTAAAAAGCAGAGAGACAGTATATAAATGAACAAAATCAGAAGAGAAAAGGGGGATATAACAACGGACACTGAAGAAATCTAGAGAATTAGTTCTTACTTCAAAAGCCTGTATTCCACAAAATTGAAAAATCTAAATGAAATGGACGATTGTTTTTGATAGATTTCACTTACCAAATTTAAACCAAGACCAGGTAAACAATTTAAATAGTCCTAAAACTGCTAATAAAATAGAAGCAGTCATCAAAAGTCTGCCAACCCAAAAAAATAGGGCCAGGTGGTTTTAAAGTAGAATTCTGCATTTTCAAAGACAATCTAATACCAATACTCCTCAAACTATTCCACAAAATAGAACAGAAGGAATATTGCCAAACTCGTTCTATGAAGACATAGTCACCCTGACCCCTAAATCATACAAAGACTCAACAAAGAGAGTAATAAATAAATTTCCCTCATAAATAATGACTTAAAAATACTTAATAAAATATTCATGAACTAAATCCAGGAGCACATCAAATACATGATTAAGTAGACATCACACCAAGGATGTAGGGATGGTTCAACATGAGAGTCCATTAATGAAATCCACCATATAAAAGGCTATTTAAAAACCCATATGACCATCTCAGTAAATACTGAAAAAGCTTTTGACAAAATCCAACACTGCTTCATGAGAAAAGTCTTGGAGAGATCAGGGACACAAGGCCCATAGTTTAAGGTAACAAAGGCAAGCCAACAGCTAACATCAAATTAAATGGAGAGAAACTCAACATATTCCACTAAAATTACAGACAAAACAATGCTGTTCACTTTTTTATATCTCTTGAATATAGCTAGAGTCATAAGACAACTAAACTAAATAAAGGGGAGACAAATTGGAAAGGAAGAAGTCAAAGTATCGCTTTTTGAAATGATATGATAGTATAAATCAGTGACCCACAATATTCTACCAGGAAACTTGTATAGCTGTTAAATACCTTAAGCAAAGTTGCTGCATACAAAGTTAACAAAACAAAACAAAACAAAACAAAACAAAACCTCCTTTATACAAATGATAATCGGGCTGATAAAGAAATTTTGGAAACAACACCATTCCCAAAAGCACAATCAAAAATATCTCAGAGTATTCTAACCAAGCAAGTGAAAGACCTGTATGATAAGAATTTCAAGTCTCTGAGGAAAGAAATTGAAGAAGATATCAGAAGATGGAAAGATCTCCCATGCTCATGGATTGGTGTGATTAACATAGTAAAAATGGTCATCTTGCCAAAAGCAATCTACAAATTCAATGCAATTACCATCAAAATATCAACATAATTCTTTTCAGAACGTGAAATCACAATTCTCAACTTTATATGGAAAAGCAAAAAAATTCCAGGATACCTAAGACAATTTTGTATGATAAAAGAACTGGAGGTATCACCATCACTGATTTTAAGTTGTACTGTAGAGCAATACTAATAAAAACTGCATGTTATTGGCATAAATAAAGACATGTCAAACAACAGAATTGAATTGAAGAAACAGAAATAAACCCACACAACTACAAATATTTGATTTTTGACAAAGAAGATAAAACCATGAATAAGACAGCACCTTCAACAAATGGTGCTGGTCTAACTGGATGTCGACACGTAGAAAAATGCAAATAGATCCTTATTTATCACCCTGCACGAAAGTAAAGCCCAAGTGGATCAAAGACCTCAACATGAAATCAAACACACTAAATGTATTAGAAGAAAAAGTGGGAAGAGCCTTGAATTAACTGTCCCAGGAGACAACTTCCTGAAAAGAACACCAAGAGCTCATGCACTAAGAGTGAAATTAATAAATGTGACCTCCTGGAACTGAAAAGCTTTTGTAAGGCAAAATGTATTATCAGAATGACAAAATGCAGCCCACATATTGGGAAAAGATCTTCACCAACCCTATATCCAATAAAGGGCTAATATCCAAATTATATAAAGAACTCAAGAAATTAGACAACAATAAACCAAATAGTTCTGGGTTACCTCACTCAGGATTATCTTTTCTAGTTTCTACCATTTGCCTGCAAATTTCATGATTTCCTTGTTTGTAACTGCTGAGTAGCATTCCATTATGTAAGTGTACCACCATTCCTCCATTGAGGGACATCTAGGTTGTTTCCAGGTTCTGGCTATTATGAATAAAGCTGCTATGAACATAGTTGAGCAAATGTCCTTATTGAATGGTAGAACATCTTTTGGGTATATGCCTAGGAGTGGTATAGGTGGATCTTGAGGTAGCACTATTGTCTGAAAAAGTGCCAAATTGATTTATAAAGTGGTTGCACAAGTTTACATTCCCTCCAGCAATGAAGTAGTGTTCCCATTTCTCCATATCCTCTCCAGCATGCATCATTTCTTGAGTGTTTGATCTTACCTATTCTGATGGGTGTGAGGTGAAATCTCAGGGTTGTTTGGATTTGCATTTTTTAATTTCTAAGGACATTGAGCATTTCTTTAAGTGTTTTCAGGATGCAGAAAGACCTGGAGGAGACAGGAACTCTACAAGGAGAGCAACAGAGCCAAAATACCTGGGCCAGGGGTATTGATATTGGAGTATTGGGTATTGATATTGGAGTATCTGGAGACAGATACTCCAACTAAGGACCACGCATGGAGAGTACCTAGACCCCCTGTTCAAAGGAAGCCCATTGGCTGCTCAGTTTCCAAGTGGGTTTCCTAGTAAGGGGTACAGGGGATGTCTCTGACATGACCTCAGTGGCCAGCTCTTTGATCACCTCACCCTGGGGAAGTGCAGGCTTGACAGGCCACAGAGGAAGGTGATGCAGCTAACCTTGATGAGACCTGATAAGCTAACATCAGATAGAAGGGGAGGACCCCTTCAGGGGACTAGTGAAAGGGCATAGGGAGAGAAGAGGGAGGATGGGTGGGACTAGGAGGAGATGAGGGAGGGGGCTGCAATGGGGATACAAAGTGAATAAATTGTAATAAATAAATATATAAATAAAATTAATATTTTTTCTTTTAAAAATGAGGTATACAGCTAAACAGAGAATTCTCAGTAGAGGACTCTCTAATGGCCAAGAAGCACCTGAATTACTCACTGTCCTTAGTTATCAGTGAAATGCAATTCAAAATGACTGTGAGATTCCATCTTACACACATGAGAATGGCTAAGATAAAAAATTCAAGTCATAGCACATGTTGATGAGGATGTGGAAAAAAAGGGAAGACTTCTCCATTGTTGGAAGGAGTGCAACTTGTACAACCACTTTAGAAATCAGTCTAGTACTTTCTCAGAAAACTGGGAATAGTTCTAACTGAAGACCTGGCTATACCACTCCTGGGCATATAGCTCAAATATGTTTCACTAGACCACAAGGACATTTGCTCAACTATGTTCATAGCAGCTTTATTCATAATAGCCAGAAACTAGAATTATCCTAGATGTTCCTCAATAGAAGAATGTATAAAGAAACTGTGGTACCTTTATACAAAGGAATACTACTTAGCTATTTACAAACAATGGCATCATGAAAATTTCAGGCAAATGGATGGAACTGTAAAAGGTCATCCTGAGTGAGGCAACCTAGATCCAGAAAGACACAAGGAATGAACTCACTTATAGGTAGATATTAGCCAGATAGTAACGAGGTACCCATGCTATAAACCACAGACCTAAAGAAAATAAGTAACAAGGAGGGTTCATGGAAAGATGCTTGAATCCCACTCTGAAGGAGAAATAAAATAGACATCATAGATACAGAAAGTGGAGGGAGAGAGGAAAGTGGGCGAGGGAGGGGTTGGAGAAGAACATGAGGGGAGGGTAATCAGCTGTGTGAAGAGGGGGATGAATGGTGAGAAGGCTCGGAGAGAGAAGGTAAATTGGGACAAGATGTAGGGCCTGGAATGATGCAGGCTTCTGGGGAGCTATGAGCGTGATCCTAGCTGAGACTTTGAGGAGTGGGGGATAGAGACGGAATTTGCCACATCCTGTAATCCAGGCAGGACTTCCAGTGAAGGGAGGAGGACACTAACCCACCTACAAAACCGTTGAGCAAAATTTGTCCTGCCTACAAAATGTGCAGGAATATAATATGGAACAGAGATTGAAGAACTGACCAAACAATGACAGGGCCAACATGAGACCCACCCCATTGGAAAGACCTGACACTACTAATGATACTCTGTTAACCCTGTAGACAGGAACCTAGCATAATTGTCATTTGAGAGGTTTATCCAGCAGATAATAGAAACAGATGCAGAGACCCACAGCTAAACATTAGGTGGAACTCAGAGAGTCTTGGGGAAGGATTAAGGTTGCTGGAAGGGTCAAGAACAATACAAGAAACTTACTTAGTCAATTAACTTGGGCCGGGCCCATGGGGATTCATAGAGACTAAACCATGAACCAAAGAACATGCATGGACTGCTTCTAGGTCCCCTACACATATGAAGCTGATGGGCTGCTTGGTCCTCAAGTGGATCCTCTAGTAATTGTAGCAGGGTCTGTCTCTTGCTTGGACTCTGCTGCCTCCCTTTGGATTCCATTTCTTTAGTAGGGTTGTCTTGCCTTGCCTCAGTGAAAGAGGGAACACTTAATCTTGATGCAACTTGATGTGACAGGATGGGTTGGTAGCCGGTGGGAGTGGAAGGTGGGGGAAAGGGATACTGGGAAAGGGAGTGTGGTGGGAGTGGGTGGGAGGATGGTCTTGGGTGGAGAGGATGGCATAGGATTGAGATTGGGATGTAAAATGAACAAATTGATTAATGATGAGAAAAACAGACTCCATTATCACGGTAAAGCACATGTATGCAGGGGCTGGACCTTGCTTATAGGACTTAGCATCTTGTAAGTCCTTTAGGCAATGGTTCCTGATGGCCCCAACATTACTTTATGACATTCCTGTTCTAGGACTTGAACAATTCAATGTAAACTTCACTTGAAGAAACTTTAAGCTTAAATTTAAATTAAAAACCTGTTAATATAGAAAGACCATTAATGTAAAAGAAGATCAATTGCTACCTACCTATTCTAGATAAAATTCAAACCGATTTTTGTAATCCGCATGACTTAGATTATAGAATGAGCATGTAAGAAAAAGCTGTTGGGACAAAATGTAAATAAAATTTATTACCATTTTTGTTGGCCAAAGTACTTTGTTTCTACCTATTAAATAAATTTATAAAAGATATGTATGTACTCAGTATTATAGAAGATTGTCTCATTCATGATTTTAGTCTGAATGCTTCATTTATCTATTATTAACAATTGGATTAAACTATGCAATGGACAAATAACTTTTTGGATTTGTGTATTGCTACGCAGTGTATATGGAGGGCAGAGATCTCTCCAAGGCTCTTGATTCACTTTCACTTTCAGAGACTGGGAAAGAAATGACTGCATTCTTTCTATTTAACTGCCCAAGTGACAGACATAAGGGCATGCTAGACCTACATAATAAGTACTATCAAGAAGGATTGATTTGAGTTTTATTGTTATTCTATGAATTATTAAATATATAAAGTAGCTTTTTTCTTTTGAAAAATTTTATTATCATTTATTACAATTTATTCATTTTGTATTCCAGCAGTGTCCTCTTCCCTCATCTCCTCCCAATACCACCCTCCATCCTTCCTCTTCCCCTATGCCTCTCCCCTACAAAAATATCTTTTATAAGAAAATATTTGCAGAATTTTGAAGCACAAAACCAAAAATCACAAATGAGAAACCTGCTGTGTCAAAGGATGGATCTAGTATGAAAACACTAATTATAGCATGCAGAAGTCTAATGGAGAGAAGCTTTTCAAAAATGTAGTGAATTCTCCTTCTCTAGCTATCTTTGTATCTCATATGAATGTTCTCCTATACTGTCTTGGGATGCACTCCCTATCCACTCCCCATCTCCTTTGACTCTTGGTATTGATCCATATTCACCCTGCTTGTACTATGGCATCTTACAAGACACTTTCATATTTACTTGGACTTGAGAGCAGTTTAGGAGTGTTCAAACCCAAAGCTGTGCCTTATGGCTATGGATTTCTCAAGCTGAGTCTTGCCCCTATAAGGATGCTCTCTATACCTTACTTGGTGCCCAATGCAGGATACAGTGAACCACGGCATTCTCCTGTCTTGCACTCTATTCTACCAGCCAGAGAATTTTGGTCAGTCGAGTCCTCTTACCTTGTTTGGATTCTTACTCTGTGTTTCTAACCACTGCAGCAGCTTCCCACATCCCAACTCCTACTATCCTTTGTTCCTCATATGGTAGCCTTATGATGGAATAACTGTGAAAAGGAAGTAAAGAGAAAGAAAAATATGATTGTAAAAAGAACAGCAAGGGAAGAAAAAAGCTAAAAATCAAGGTTTAAAAATACTGCTTCAGGAAATTGTGAAAGCCACTGTTTCAGTTGTCAATTATACATTTGCAGAGGCCTTTGGGCTCAAGGTTGTCAAATATTTGTTGAGGTGTTTCAGTTTCTGAGTCAGCAGCTGGAAAGATGAAGAGCACACATCCACTTTAATTTTGAATCCCTAAACTTGTTTGTGAACAATGACCAAAAAATTAAGTCATGTTTCATCAGCAAAAAATACTAGTCATGAGACCATACCATCTAGACTTTGGTTGAATATTATGTTTGAATATAAGGTCTTTGAATTTGGCTAATGTTCTATCTGTATCTTAAACAGAAAATCTCATCATGTGCCTTATATTCTAAAATTCAGTTAGTTGGGAGTACATAAAATATTATTTGATATTTAAAAGATTGTGAAATTTGATCATTTATTTATGAATATAAGTGCACATTTTCAGGTCAGTAGGTAGTAGCTTGACAATTAATGTTACATAGTATAATGCTCAAACAATAAGTGGATTTTTTTGAGCCTTATAGTCACCTGCCCTTGAGAAATAGCATAGTTTAAGTAAATAAATGTAATGTGATAGAGATACATTATTTAACTTATTTTAATTTTTTAACATGTGCATGTACACACACATATACACACACTGAACTTAAAAATTAACCATTTAATTCTACTGAAGGTTCAAATACAATGTATTTTATGTTTAATTAATTTTTTATTTCTTTATATTAGTTACAGTTTATTAACTTTGAATCTCAGCTGTAGCCCCCTCCCTCATTCTCTCCAATTCTACCCTCCCTCCCTTTTCTCCTCCCTGTCCCTCTCTAGTCCACTGATAGGGGAAGTACTCCTCTCCTTCCACCTGACCCTAGCTTATCAGGTCTCTTCAGGACTGACTGCAATGTCCTTCTCTGTGGCTCAGCAAGGCTGCTTTTCCCTCGGGGGCTGGGGGCAGGTCAAAGAGCCTGTCATTGAGCTCATGTCAGGAACCGTCCCTGTTCCCCTTACTAGGGTATCCAATTGGATCCTGAGCTACTATAGGCTACCTCTGAGCAGGAGTTCTAGGTTATATTTATGCATGGTCCTTGGATGGAGAAACCGTCTCAGAAAAGACCCCTGTGCCCAGATATGTTTGGCCCTTGTGGAGCTCCTGTCCTCTCCAGGCCTTATTAACTCCCTCTTCTTTCATATGATTCCCTGCACTCTGCCCAAGGTTTGGTTATGAGTCTCAGCATCTGCTTTTATATACTTCTAGGTAGAGTCTTTCAGAGGCCCTCTATGGTAGGCTCCTGTCCTGTTTCTTGTTCTCTCCTACCTCCAATATCCATCCCATTTGTCTTTCTAAGTTAAGATTGATTATCTTACCTTGGGTCTTCTTTCTTGTTTAGCTTCTTTAGGTGTACAAATTTTAGTATGTTTATCCTAGACATATAAGATAGGATAAACATACTGAAATCAAATACAATTTAAAAGTCCTATTGGATTTTCTTCAGATTCTAAAGAAAGTAAAGTCTAATCTCTCAATAACATGATTAAAAAAAACCCTTAAAGTTCAAGTACAATATTTAGGATAAATCAACATTGATCAAAATACAGTAAGGCAAACATAATACTAAAGGATTTAAAAATTGAAAAGATGAAAACAGGGTATTTCCCAAATCAGTGACTCTTCCATGACCATTGGATTAACGTAAGTATCTCCTAAGGTGTTCTCAGGCCATAGACACTTACAGTAATATTCTAGGAATAATCTTAGACTTGGAAGTATTAATGAAGCAGGCCTATTTTACCTCACACATACTTACAAAATCTTAAATCGGTATTTGTTTAAAATTGTATGTTTAAAATATAAATTTAAGACTAATATAGCTCAGTCTTACAGTAGATCTATTCCTAATTTTCTGAGAGCCCTCCAGCTTGATTTCCACTGTGGTTGTATAAATTTGCACTCCCTCCAGCAATGGAGAAGAGTTCCCTCCTTGCTTTCCATCCTCGCCAAGTATGTAGCCATTTGAGTTTTTGGTTTTAGCCATTCTGATGTGTGTAAGATGTAATTTCAGAGCCTGAGCATATATTCAAAAGGTGTTCCACCATACCACAAGGACACTTACTCAACTACATTCATAGCTGCTTTATTTGTAATAGCCAGAAGCTAGAAACAACCTAGGTTCCTCTACCGAAGAATGGATAATGAAAGAGTGGAACATTTACATAATGAAAAACTACAGGGCTATTAGAAACAAAGACATCATGAAATTTGCAGGAAAATGGATGGAACTCAAAAAGATCATCCTGAATAAGGTAACCCAGACACAGAAAGACATGCATGGTATGTACTCACTTGTAAGTGGATATTAGCCATAAAGTACAGAAGAACCATGCTACAATCCACAGACCCAAAGAAGCCAAGAAGGGTCCAAGGAAGGATGCTTGAATCTTACTCAGAAGAGGTTGGGGAGAAGAGGGGTGGTGATGGGAGGAAGACTGGGAGAGAGAATGGAAATCAGAGGGGTGCATCTCTAAGACAGGGTAGGCTCTGGGGATTCTGGGTATGACCATACATAAAACTCCTGCAGTGGGTGGTTAAGGACCCTGAACTCATCACCTCCCATAGAAAGGAGGAAGAGGTACACCAATCCAGCCCTAAAACCTTCAACCTGAAATTGTTCCTGTCTATAAGAAGTCTACAAATAAAGATGAGGCACAGATTAAGATACTGGCAAACCAATGACAAGCCAAATTTTAGACTCACCCCATGGGACACTGTCCACCTGTGTCCTATTAATGATACTCTGTTATGCTTAAAGACAGGAGCCTAGGATAGCTGTATTCTGAGAAGCTTCATCCAGCAGCTCACAAAAGCAGATACAGACACCCACACCCAAACAATAGGCTGCCAGCAAGTCATGTGGAAGAGTGGGAGGATGGATAGAGGTTGCTGGAGAGGTCAAGGACATCACAAGAGGACTTAAAGAGTAAACTAACCTGGGCCCATGGGGGCTTACAGAGACTGAGCCAACAACTAAAGAGCATGCATAGGCTGGAGCTAGACCCAATACACATACCTAGCAGATGTACAACCTGGTCAACATTTGGGTCTGTAGAAATGGGAGTAGAGGCTGTTTCTAACTTTTGCCTGCCTTTGGATCCCTTTCCCCTAGCTGCCTGCCTTATCAGGCCTCAGTGGGAGAGGATATATTTATTCCTGCTGTGAGTTGAGATTCCAGAGTAGGTCAGTACCCTGTAGGGGCTTCCCTTCTCTGAGAAGTTATGGGGAGAGGCAGCATTAGGGTGGGGCTGGGAGAAGAGGAAGAAGACTGGGATCAGGTTGTAAAGTGATGAAAGAACAAAAGAAAAAAGGAACAAAGAGAGAGAGAATATAATAAAAATTTAAATTCACTATCATATGTAAAATTTATTCCAAAGCACAAATTTTATTTCTTATCAATTTGCTATTGGACAAGCACTTTAAATAAATATATGTAATAACAGGAGCCATACTTACCTTGTAAAGGAATCATGATCATTCAAGCAGGCAAATGTCTGTAAATTTTGCATAGCTCAGGCTTGTTTCTGACTTACTGCGTTTGTTAGGGAGGTGATTTTAGCAGTAGGTCAATTTGGCTAAGCCACACGGATGTAAGTATTCTATTTGTATTGCAAATTGTGAAAACACAGGAGTCCTTGGAGGACTTCTGATGTTTCTTGGTCCTGGGCCTCTCCCAGGCATTGTGCGTTCTGCACAGTGTATTGTTTTATGTTTTTATGGAAGCTCCAACAGAATCACAGGGCTCAGCCAGGGTGACACTGAATCAATAACCCTGTTTTCCTGAGTGCTTTATAAGAGTCACTTTCTTTTATTGCATTTGGTTTCTTTGAACTTTTACCAATTTCTCTTGGGCTTTCCTGAATATATTAAGATATATAAAACACTGAACCATGATGTCTGAAACCTAACAAATGGAAAAGTCATGCTGGCTTTATAACAAATGTACTGGAGATGAATATAAGAGTTTAGCCGCGGTATTCTAAAATAAATTTAAGGAGTAAATCACTATAATGTGAATTATTTTCTAAAATCTTTGTCATGGTGCAATTTTGCAAACCATTCAGCAATATCATCTTTGAAGTATTCATTTTTTTAAGATGTTGGACATTTAATGGGTCACATAAAATATCTTTGAGCTTCTTTTTCTGTGATATCAAATTGATTCACTGCTATTGTGAAAATGGTACTATTAACATCACTGTTTTAAAAGAGCAAATTGATGCCTATGAAAACTATAATGCCCCAAGTGTGTTAGAACATGTAGACCTTGGTTTAAACTTACAAAAGCTTGCTTCAAAGGTCAGGCTATCCTTTGTGTACTCCTTGGAATACTGTTAGAGGAAGCAGCGGTTTACATTATTGTGATTCATTTTTTTTTTACTTACTTAATTTATTTGCTTTATCACAGCTTCCCCTCCCTCCTTTCCTCCCAGTCCCTCCATGGCCCCTACTCCTGCCCCATCCTCCTGTCTTCCCTTTCTCCTCAGAATAGGGGCGGTCTCCCATGGATATCAACCCACCTTGGCATATAAGGTTTCAGTAAGACTAGGCCCATTTTCTTGTATTAAAGCTAGATGAGGCAGTCCAATTAAGGGAAAGAGAGGAAAGGCAATGTAGTCAGAGACATACCCTGCTCCTGCTTTAAGGGTTTCACATGAAGAGCAAGCAGCACAACTGTTGCATATATGCAGAGGGCCTAGGTCCACCCCATGCATGCTCTATGTTTGGTGGTTCAGTTTCTGTGAGCCCCAATGGCCCCAGGTTAGTTGATTCTGTAGGTTTTCCTGTGGTGTCCTTTACCTCTTTGGCTCCTTCAGTTTTTCCTCCTCCTCTTCCCCAGGTTTCCCCAAGCCTCACCTAAAGTTTGGCTGTTAATCTCTGATTCTGTTCCATCAGCTGCTGGGTGAAGCCTCTCAGATGACAGTTATGCAAGTCTCTTGTCTTCAAGTATAGCAGAATATGATTAATAGTGTCTGGGGTGGGCTCTTTCTCATGGTACAGGTCTCAAGATAGGACAATCATTGGTTAGTCATTCCCTCAACTTATGCTTTATCTTTACTCCTGTACATCTTTAGATAAGAAAAAAATGTGATTACAAGGTTTTATGGCTGGGTTGGTGTCCCAATCCTCCAATGGAAGTTTTTCTGGTTGCAGGAGATGGCCATTTCATATTCCATATCCCTTGTTGCTAGGAGTGTTACTTAGGGTCACCCTCATAGATTCCTGGGTGTTTCCATTTTCTTAGGCTTCTAGCTTAACCTGGAGTGACTCATAACTTGGGGCACTGGATTCTTCATATCAAGCGGTCTTCAGGAAGGAGATGTGGTATGCCTTACAATGAAAAATGATAATGGAAGTAATGAAGGAAGTGGTTGAACAAGGTAGATAACGTTAATCATGGATGCTTCTTCTAAACTATGAGTACCTTAGACAGCCCATTAATGTCTATATTTTGTTGTAGACCCTTAGGATGCCCACAGCTTGAAATAAGAAAATGTTTGGTGTGGACTCTGAAGTTCAAGTGTCTGCACTCTACTTGCATTTAGTGAATAAGTTAATCATTCTGGGTCTCAACTTCTGCTATAAGATAAGGGTAGTCTGATGGACACTATTTCAGAAAATCACTGTGAGGTATAAATAAAATAAATATGCAGAAAGTACTGTGGATTAAGCTTCATCCATAAGAAGGTATCTGTAAGTTGACATTAGCTGTAGAGGAATACTTAATTTTTTAATTGATCTCCATTTATTTCTATCAATATGTTCCAAAATAAACAAAAGTTTGATAGACATCTTTGCATGCAATAACAAAATAATAACTCTGAAGTTTGTATAAATTTTTGTAAGATACAGTATATTATTAAATTTGCATTGGAAATGAGGTCATATTTCCTCAAATTTACCTTGCTGATTGTTCCTGGTAACTGTCTGGGCTGATTGATTATCAGCTTTTCCCTTGAGAACTGTGAGGGAGAAGAGGTGTAGGAATAGAGATGGGCGAGAGTGAGAGGAAAGTTCTCTCCTCCACTTGTAAAGCAAAAGACAATTACGTTAGTTAGTTTCTTATGGCTGTGACCAAAATAAAAAATAAGTTATAGAGAGGAAAAGATTATTTGGCTTATGGCTTCAATAGTGGGCAAAACATGGTGAATTCAAGGTGGCAAGAGTTTGAACTGGAGCAATCCAAGATGGCTGCCAGGAGAGAACACTGTGTCTGAGGAGTAGGAGAGCAGAAACAATGCAGCGACCAGGAGACTGAACTCTGGGACCTAAAACGCCAGTATTGTGAGTGCCAGGTGAGCGGAACTCCTATGGTGAGAAAATCAAGTGGGAAAACCCTAGGGACACCAAGTTATTACCTGGAGAAATTTCCCTGTGACCAGCGGCGCACAGCTCTGATCTGGATGAGCAGCTGCACTGGGCGCCCACAGCTGCCATTATAGACTGTCTCCCGGGCAGTCTCAGGAGGAACCAGGTGCCGTTTTCACTGAACTGCGCCCTATGAGCGCACACTGCACCCGGGTTCTGCTTCAACCCACGGGAGTGCTGCGGGTTCGGTCCCATCATCAGAACCACACCAGACTGACTGGATTGGGGAACCATTTTGACCAGTCCGCACATTGCCCGGGCGCAAGCCGAACGCCCCGCCAGCAAAATCTCAGTCAGTGTGTGAGTCCGCCGGCAGATCTGGGAAGATCCCGAGTCCTGCACCAACCCACGGGTATGCGGCGGGCGCGAACAGATCGTGGGAAACACCATAGGCTGAGTGGATTGGGGGACCATTTTGACCAGTCCACACACTGCAGGGGCACGGGCCGAGCTCTTCTGCCAGCAAAAACTCAGTCAGTGTGTGAGTCCGCCAGCAGCAAAAACTCAGACAGGGTGTGAGTCC
>CM053763.1:14966035-14977010 GCA_028658305.1 Pachyuromys duprasi
GCACGGATGGAGCCCATGATAACTTGGTGTAGGGCTGAAGACCCTATTCAGGGAAACAGGGACTGTTTCAGTCATGATCTTGATGGCTGACTCTTTGACCCTCCCCCATATAAGCCGGGGAGTGACAGCCTAGCTAGATCCCAGGGGAGGACCTGTTGGTGGACTTGGAGGGGGCGGGGAAGAAGGAGATGAGGGAGGGAGTGGGAGGGTAGGAGGGAATGGGGGAGGGGGCTACACCTGGGATTCAAAGTACCCAACCTGTGATTGAGATAAAAATAAATAAATTTAAAAAAATATCTGGATTAGGTAAAAAAAAAAAGTGTTTGAACTGGAGACTCCATACTGTGAGGTGGACCAAGAATCAAAAAGGGGTGGGGCCAGAATGAGGAGCAATGTCTAAATTTCAAAATGTCACCCAATAGCTTATTTAGATTTCATAAAGATTCCAAGGCCTTCCAAAACCATGCTATTATATAGGAAAGAACCCATTTAAAATATAAGCATAGAGAGGTCATTTCATGTTGAAGAAAAATAGATACTGAGGTTCCACACCACACTTCGGAAGCACTCGTAGTGAACTAAGGGTCTCATATTAATGTCATTGCTTACTCTAAGACCTATTGGGAGCACCATGGTCTCAGGACTAAGTGTTAAGCACAAGAACCTTAGGCATATACTTACCCAATCCGTAGCATTTTTCTGTTATCCACCAATGTCTAATGTTTATCTCATAATACAAAGTGTTTTTATTCTATCCCAAAGAAACTTCAAATTCACGATTATATTACAACGATGCTCCAAGATCCAATTCTGAAATCTCCAATACTCAAGGCCAATTCATCTGTCAGTGCTTAAAAGGTAGTCACCTACTTTCAAGATACATTGGTGAATCAGGACTTGGTAGGCATATCCATTTAGTAAGAAATGAAGATTAAAATAGATTGACTGGTCAGGAGAATAGTAAAAAAACAAAAACAGAAACACTAGAGGTTGAGCCTTTAAAACTTACAAGTTTATGCTGGCATCAGGTGCCTATTGACCAATTTCATCAATAAGTAGGTCCCCATGTTTGCTGTTTGTAGCCCATGTGACATCTTTTGGGGAGGATTTGCATGCTGCCTGATGACCCTAATGCCTTTTCTCAGGTATCTACTGCAGCTTTGGATCCAATCTTACAGCACCAAGCAACATTTCATTGTAGCCTACTTTCAGCTACTCTGACCTTTCCAAGCACAGTTTGACCTCCCAGGATTTCATCTGAAAATTTAATGGTAGAGCTTCTATGACCCCATAAATGTTGCAGATTGAATGACTGCAATATCTCCCATAGAGACCATGCCAAAATGTGTCATCACAAGATCTTCCTGATTGCCTGTTTGAAATCTGGCTACAATGTGCACTGGTTGTCTTAGCAATGAACACTAGGAAATGAATCTGTATGTGATGTTGGTCATGGGGAGTGTCCCAGAGCTCTCTTCCCAAAAGATTCTTCACCTTTATTTTGAAAGCATTTCCTCTTCCATTTCTGTGCATCTGCAGTTCTGGTTTTGAAGCATCTTTAGAATACTGAAATCTGTACACCTAAAGAATCTAAGCAAGGAGGAGGACCCTGGATAAAATGATCAATCCTCACTCAGAAAGGCAAATGGGACAGAAATTGGAAGAGGGAGAAAACAGGGAACAGGACAGGAGCCACCACAGAGGGCCTCTGAAAGACTCTACCCTGCAGGGTATCAAAGCAGATGCTGAGACTCATAGCCAAACTTTGGGCAGAGTGTGGAGAATCTTATGAAAGAAGGGGGAGAAGAAACACTTGGAGAGGACAGGAGCTCCACAAGGAAAGCAACAGAACCCAAAAATCAGACCACAACAGTCTTTTCTGAGACTAATACTCCAACCCAGGACCATTGAATGAGATAACCTAGACACCCTGTTCAGGTGTAGCCCATGGCAGCTCAGTGTCCAAGTGGGTTCCCTAGTAATGGGAACAGGGACTGTCTCTGACATGAACTCAGTGGCTGGCTCTTTTATCAGGGGGGAGCAACCTTAATAGGCCCCAGAGGAAGACAATGTAGCCCATCCTGATGAGACCTGAGCGGCTAGGGTCAGAGGGAGGAGGAAGAGGACCTCCTATATCAGTGGATTTGGGGAGGGGCATGGGAAGAGATGAAGAAGGGAGTATGAGATTTGGAGGGGACCAAGGAGGGAGCTACAGTTGGGGTACAAAGTGAATAAACTATAATAAATAAACAAATTAATTAAAAAGGAATAAATGTAATCCTTCATATAATTCCAATAAAATACAGAGAACAACATTTTATTGGTGCTAGATACTACAACAGTAACTTATTTGGTTTTATGGCTAACCTGTAATTCCTTAACTGTAATCCCCCTCCTTTTTCTTACTGTTCTTGACTTTCACTGTAAATTTGGCTAAGAGAAATAAAAAAAAAATGGGTGTTCTTTCATGTCTACATGAATACTTGCTACCTTGAAATGCATTCTCCTAGATAAATCATTCTACCACCCTTATGTTTAGCTCAAACTTTGTTCCGGGGCATGGATAAAATGAATGCAAACCTCTGCTAAAAGACAAACCTCTGTGAATTTTCTCTGTACTTTCAATTCTACAAAAAAAAAAAAAAATCATCAGAATAGCATTTCCAACTGCTCTGTTCCTTGCACCTCTCTCAGAATCATGTTAAGCTTTACTTAAGGAATTCTGATTCTTAATAGTTGGCTACATTCGTAGATTAATGACTAGCCTATTTGTCTTCAGAGAGGCTTCATTCAGTAACTGGTGGAAACAGATGCAGAGACCCCCAGCCAAACATTATGTGGAGGTCAGGTAATCCTGCAGAAGATGGGAAGAAAGGATTATAGGAGACAGAGGGGTCAAGGACACCATGAGAAAATCGACAGAATCAACTAACCTAGGGTCATAGGGGTTATCGAGACTGAACCTCCAACCAGGGATCCTGCATGGGACTGACATAGGCCCTTTGCATATATGTTACAGCTATGTAGTTTGGTCTTCTTGTGAGACTCATATGGTAACCAGAGCTGTCTATGACTTTTGCCAGATTTGGGGATCCATTTTCTCATACTGGCCTGCTATGTCCAACCTTAATATGAGGGAAGTTGGCTAGTTTTACCTCATCTTGATATGTTTGCTTGATATCCTTGGGAGGCCTGACCATTTCTGAATAGAAAAGGAGGAGGAGTAGATGAAGCAGGGGCAGAAGGGAGGTTGTCAGGATGGACTGGGAGGAGATGATGGTGGGGAAACCTAGGTATGGATGAAAAATATTAATAGTAGTAGTAATAGAATTCTCTACCTACTTTAGGAATATTTCTCTATTTGAAATATTTCTTAACTTTTTTATTCTTTAAATATAATTTTATTTTTTATATTAATCACAGGTTATTTACTTTGTACCTTAGCCGTAACCCCTCCTTCATTCCCTCCTAATCCCACCATCCCTTCCTCATCTGCTCCCTGCCCTTTTCCTAGTCTACTGCTAGGGGAGGTCCTCCGCACCTTCCATCTGACCCTTGCTTATCAAGTATCTTCAAGAAGGGCTGTAATGTCCTCTTATGTGGTCTAGCAAGACTGCTCCTCCCTCAGAGGGAGAGGGGTCCAAAGAGCCAGCCATTGAGTTCATGTCAGAAACAGTCCTTTTTCCCCTTACTAGGAAACACACTTGGATACTGAGCTACCATGGGCTACATCTGAGCAGGGGTTCTAGGTTATATTCATATATAGTCCTTGGTTGGAGGAACAGTCTCATAGAAGACTCCTGTGCCCTGACATATTTGATTCTTGTGGGGCTCCTGTACTCTCCAGGTCATACTAACTCCCCCTCTTTCATATGATTCTCTGCACTCTGCTGAAGGTTTGGTTATGAGTCTCAGCATCTGCCTTGATACACTGCTAGGTAGAGTCTTTCAGAGGCTGTCTATGGTAGGCTCCTGTTTTGTAACTTGTTTTTTCCTACCTCCAATGTCCATCCCATTTGTCTTTCTAAGTGAGGATTGACCATCTTACCTGTAGTCCTCCTTTGTAATAGCCAGAACCTGGAAACAACCCAGATGTCCATCAACGGAGAAATGGATACAGAAATTGTGGTACTTTCACACAATGGAATACTACTCAGCAATTAAAAACAAGGAAATAATGACATTTTCAGGCAAATTATGGGATCTAGAAAAGATCACCCTGAATGAGGTATCCCAGAAACAGAAAGACACACATGGTATATACTCACTTATAAGTGGGTACTAGACCTATAAAATAGCATAAACGTACTTAACTTCTTTTTAAAATTTTCTATAGTCCATTACATCTTTGTTATAAAATGCTTTCAAATAACAAGCACCTCAGAGTGAAATTACTTAGACCTGAAGTCTGTAGAGGTGAATGAATTCCTATACTGTTAGAACAGCCACCCAGGGCTGTGGAAAATCACATTGGATTTTAAACTTTAGTATGAAATGTATTTTGAAACATTTCATCACTGTTACAAAATGAAAAAGAATCCATGAGATTTAATTTTATATAAAACTTTGTACTATATTTTAATATATTGTAAGCAATTATAACATGGACCATATATAGGTCTTTTGTATTCTATATCAATAGTATTAAAGGAACTCTTTTCATAGGGAATAGAGCAGTCAGGCCAACAATTCTAAAATTTAAGGGTTAATGTTAAAATCTGTTTTTGTAGGGTTAGAGATGCTTATCTGTAGAGATATTTATCTGTCCAGAGAGGACAGGATTCTGTTTGGGAGATAACTAAAGAAGCAGCCCCAACTCTAAAGACCTATCTGTTCTCAAGAACACAGAATGTGGTTGCTCAGCAGTAGAAGACAAGTGGATTTATCTCATTGTCTAGGAATTGTTAGGATCAAAAGATATGTCAAGGAAATGGCCACATTTAACAGTCACTGCTGCATTGTAGTTACTTTAGTGTCTGCCAAAACAACTGGTAATTTATAAGTACTATACTCTATTTGGGGATTGCAGGAGCTCTTGAGCAGGGCAGCAGAATCTGTTTATTGTTCTCATGATGACTGGGGCACGAAATCCAGATAGGGATATAACCCACACTTTTAGCTCTTCATCAGACGTCATGACGGAAGAGCCTACAGCTCTTCATGATCCCCACATTGCAGGTATGCAACCTTATATTTTAGACTCTATACAAAGAGTTCCAGGTCCCCAGGATCCTGAGAACAACAGTAGTCAGAATGCCCAGAGTCTGTGATTAACTGCTAGTATGTGAATGCCAGAGTCTTGGATTTATGTGTCTGTTACATTCTGAGTTACAGTGTGCTTCATTTATAGTCAAGCATATACCTCATTTTCTTCTCTATTTATTAAACTTGTATAAGATAGAATCCTGGTCTTCTTAAAATTTTAATTCCATGTAAGCATTGGAAAATGATGTTTGTACTGAATTTTAATTGTTGCTACTGCCCAGTTACCCTCACCTCATATCCTGATTAGTTGTTTACAATAACTGTACATGATGTGTAGTGGTAGAGCCTTTTTGTAAGTTGTACCACTCACTCTTTTCTGCTGTTTCTGCAAGCTTTATGGAGTGGCATTGTATTTCTTTAGTCTTTGTTGACAGCGTACAATATAATGGTTCATATAGAATGGGTTTTTATGGAGCCTATCAGGATTTAGCTGCGTTTTGCATAGTAAACCTAATATTAAATGACAAAATGCATCATAGCAGATATTTCACAACCATTAATGTGGAAGCGGTGAATGTGTGGAAGATGACTACACTTTGTAAACAGTGGAGTAGCTAAGATAATAAATAAAGGATAATTGAAATCCAGAGGGCTTTGTACATAGTTCCCATAACAATTCTCTGTTCTCCAGTGTGAGTAGGAACTGTTGCAGGCAGGAAGGTTGTCTACAGCTTTCCTGTGCTGGTCTCTTTACACAGCAGGTGATACACTGAACATAATAACCTGCTGTTCAGTTTTTCAGATTTAAAAAAACAGGTTGAGAACTAAGTCACAATTGCTTTGGGCAAATGTCTTATAAAAATGTTTGTGTTTAGAAATGAGCTAATTTGATTAGAGAGCCATGAAATCTGCTCAACAGTATAATGGAACATCATATAAATCTAAACTGGCAAAAACAGGCCTTTGAAAATTAATGAATATTCAGTATCAAATGCTCTGGAATAGATGTTTTAAATGCGAGGGAAAAAGTAGATCAGGAGAGAAAGAGAGGTTCAAAGCTTTAGCACATTTTCATTTCTGCAGCGCTGTTGCAGATAATTCCCTTAAATAAGTCTCTATAAGAACTTAAATATGTAGACAAGGTCAATGTTTTATTCATATATTTTTGTACTCATTGATCCTCAAAATCTATACTGCATTCTCTTCATCTAGTACAATTTTAAGCATTTGGTAAAATTTTGCCAAATAATGAATGAAAGTAACTCTCAGTGTTGTCTTTATACATATCCCATGCAGAAGCAACTGGTCATGGCAATCTTTTTATATTTATGATAAAGGAAAAGATGGGCTCTGTGATAACAGGAAGGAAAACAAATGGGGTGCACTGCATTTATCTACTAAGCCAACTATTATAAGCATAAAAATAAACATTCACCCATCATATACTTGCTTTGCCAGAGGCCAAATGTTGATTTGGGATGTCAGTGATATAAACACATAGAAAAGCTCCCCCTATCCATCTTATTAAAGAGGAAAAAGGAGTGCATTTGAACATTCACTCATGCCAAATAGAAAGGGCAAATCAAACCCTTGTAGCACAGACCATCTTTCTGGTAGCCAAGGAAGAGGACCACAAGTGTAAGTCCGGTATGAGCAGATTTGTGAGACTTGTGTCAAAATAAGGAGAACAGAGAGGACTTCTGATACTGCTCAGTTGTACAGTGCTTAACTAGCATATAAGATACTCTAGTCAGTCCCTTGCACCACAAAGTGAACCAACCAACCAACCAACCAAACAACCCAACAATCAAGTAAATAAAGCAACCAGGTAGGATGGTACATGTTTATAATTTCAGAATTCAGGAGGCAGAGGACAGCGAATCAAATGTCCAAAGCAGTTCTCAAATACATACTTAGTAAGAGGCTGAAATGTGTTACATACGACCCTATCTCAAAATAAAAAAAAAGTAAGTGGAAGCAGAAAGAAAGCATTAAAAAGTCAGTACTTAAATATCTGAGACAACTTAGCTGGTACTGAAGTATGCTATCCCTGGTCCAATTATCCAGAGATTTCATAAAACTAGTAATGTATGACACCGTCAATGTAAGATCTGGAGTATTTCAGGAAACATCAGAATCTTACTACAGATCCGTACTTGTCTAGACACTGATTCTGAGATTTATCTCCATCTCTGCAGATCAAATTTCATCAAGTAGTAGCAAGATTTGTTTAGGTGAAAAATGAGGCATGGCAAAGCTGTGGCAGGACAGAGGCATGATAACAGATATGTAGCTGAGGCAACCCTGGCTTGCACAAATCCTTATTAGCATCTATCACATGCCCAATACAATGGTGTATGGATGCTATCTAGACAGCTGCTGCCCTTTAAGGACCTCAGATTGCAGTAGCAAAAATAATTCACACACATAAATGATTAAAGTAAAGAAATTTTTTGTCAGGAATCTTAGCTCTTTGATAGCGCACATTCATTCTCTATGTTGATGTAGTCCTAATTTATTTCTCAACATATGTTCTTGACTGACCATTATATTTGTCTCATAACTAGCAAACGTTATTTTGGCTGGCTACTTTCAATTTCATGTCTGAATGTAATGTTTTTGTACATCTCCTCCTCCTCTTTATTGTTCAACTTCACTCTTGCAAATGAAATGCCATGTTTATGTATGTACAATGTGTGCACAAATGTGTGTACAGATATGTGTGAGTGTATGTGTGTGCATATGAACATTCTTGTCTGTTAATGAAGGTGTTCATGCTATATTGCCATATGTGTGGAGGTCAGAGGCCAGCCTCCTTTATTACAGGGGACTTTTTTTCTTCCTTCCTTCCTTCTTTCCTTCCTTCCTTCTTTCCTTCTCTAATTCAGTGTATAAATGGCTAACTGGCTAAAAACTTGTGTGGCTTCTCATGACTCTGAGGTGCAGTTCTTACAGGGACACTGGGACTACAGATGTTCACTCTAAAAGTGTGATTTTTTTAAAAAAATAAATTTTATTTTATTTTTATTTTTTATATTAATCACAGGTAATGTACTTTGTAACCCAGCAGTAGCCCTCTCCCTCATTCCCCCCTCCCCCCTCTCACCATCCCTCCCTCATCTCCTCCCTGCCCCTTTCCAAGTCCACTGATAAGGGAAGATCTCCTCCCCTTCCATCTGACCCTAGCTTATCCTGTCTCTTCAGGACTGGAAGCAATGTTCTCTTCTGGGGTCTAGCAAGACTGCTCCTCCCTCGTGGGAGGGGGCAGGGTTGAAGAGCCAGCTATTGAGTTCATGACAGAAATAGTCCCTGTTCCCCTTACTAGGGTACCCAGATGGATACTGAGCTACCTTGGGCCACATCTGAGCGGGGGTTCTAGGCCATATCCATACATGGTCCTTGGTTGGAGAAACTGTCTCATAAAAGATCCCTGTGCCCTGATCTATTTGGTCATTGTGGAGCTCTTGTCATCTCCAAGTCTTATTAACTCCCCCTTCTTCCATATGATTCCCTGCACTCTGCCAAAGGCTTGGTTGTGAGTCTCAATATCTGCTTTGATACATTGCTAGGTAGAGTCTTTCCGAGGCCCTCGGTGGTAGGCTCCCTCTGTTGCTTGTTTTATCTTACATTCAGTGCCCATCCCATTTGTCCATCTAAGTGAAGATTGATCATCTTACCCTGGATCCTCTTTCTTGTTTATCTTCTTTAGGTGTATAGATTTCAGTATATTTATCCTATCTTATTGGTCTATATAAGTGAGTATATACCATGTGTGTCTTTTTGCTTTTGGGATACCTCACTCAGGATGGTCATTTCCAGGTCCCACTATTTGCCTGCATATTTCATGATTTCCTCCTTTTTAATTGCTGAGTAGTATTCCATTGTGTAAAAGTATCATGATTTCTCTATCCATCCCTCAACTGAGGGACATCTGGGTTGTTTCCAGGTTCTGGTTATTACCAATAAAGCTGATACGAACATAGTTGAGCAAATTTCCTTGTTGTGTACTTGAGCATCTTTTGGATATATGCCCAGGAGTGGTATAGCTGGATCTTGAGGAATCACTAGTCCTAATTGTCTATGAAAGCACCAAATTGATTTCCAGAGTGGTTGTACAAGTTCGCATTCCCACCAGCAATGGAGGAGGATTCCCCTTTCTCCACAACTTCTCCAGCATGTGTTATCACTTGGGTTTTTGATATTAGCCATTCTGATGGGTGTAAGGAAAAATCGCAAGGTCAATTTGATTTGTATCTCCCTGATGGCTAAGGATGTTAAACATTTCCTTAAGTGTTTCTCTGCCATTCTATAATCCTCTACAGAGAGTTCTCTGTTTACCTCCATACCCCATTTTTTAACTGGATTACTTGATTTCTTGCTGTTTAACTTCTTGAGTTCTTTACATATACTGGATATTAGCCCTCTGTAAGATAAAGGGTTGGTGAAGATCCTTTCCCAGTTTGTAGGCTGTCATTTTTTTTTTTTTTTGATGACAGTGTCTTTTGCTTTACAGAAGCTTTTCAGTTTCATGAGGTCCCATTTATTGATTGTAGATCTTAGAGCCTGTGCTGTTGGTGTTCTGTTCAGGAAGTAGTCTCCTGTGCTGATGAGTTCTAGGGTCTTCCCCATTTTTTCTTCTAACCGATTTAATGTGTCTGTATTTATGTTGTGGTCTTTGATCCACTTGGACTTTAGTTTTGTGCACGGTGATAAATATGGATCTATTTTCATTTTTCTGCATATAGACATTCAGTTGGACCAGCCACACTATTTGTTGAAGATACTGTCTTTTTTCCATTGAATGGTTTAGGCTTCTTTGTCAAAAATCAAGTTTCCGTAGGTGTGTGGGTTTATTTCTGGGTCTTCTATTCGGTTACACTGATCCACTATTCTGTTTCTATGCCAATACTATGCAGTTTTTATTACTATTGCTCTGTAGTACAGCCATGAGGTCAGGGATTGAGAAAACTCCAGATGATCTGTTGTTGTACAGGATTGTTTTGGAAATTCTGGGTTTTTTGTTTCTTCATATGAATTTGAGAATTTTTCTATCAAGGTCTGTTAAGAATTGTGTTGGTATTTTGATAGGAATTGCATTGAATCTGTAGATTGTTTTTGGCAGAATGGCCATTTTCACTGTGTTAATCCTACAAATCTATGACCACAGGAGATCTTTCCATCGTCTGATATCTTCTTCAATTTATTTCTTCAGAGATTTGAAGTTTTTTTCAAAGATGTCTTTCACTTGCTTGGTTAGAGACACTCCAAGGTGCTTTATGTTATTGTGGCTATTGTGAAGGTTGTTGTTTCCCTAATTACTTTCTTAGCCATTTTGTCTTTGGTGTACAGGAGGGCTTCTGATTTTTTGAGTTAATTTTGTATCCAGCTGCTTTGCTGAAGGTGTTTATCAGTTGAAGGAGTTCTGTGGTCGAATTTTTGGGGTCGCTCATGTATATTATCATATCATCTGCAAATAGTGATACTTTGACTTCTTCCTTTCCCATTGGTGTCTTTTTGACCTCTTTTAGTTGTCTCATTGCTCTAGCTAGGACTTCAAGTACTATGTTGAAGAGATATAGAGAGACTGGGCAGCCTTGCCTAGTCCCTGATTTCAGTGGGATTGATTTTAGTTTCTCTCCATTGAGTTTGATGTTAGCTATAGGCTTGCTGTATATTGCCTTTACTATATTTAGGTATGTGCCTTGTATCCCTGATCTCCCCAAGACTTTAAACATGAATGAGTGTTGTATTTTGTCAAATGGTTTTTTTT
>CM053763.1:14977110-15063253 GCA_028658305.1 Pachyuromys duprasi
TGAATATTTTTGCATCAATATTCATAAGAGAGATAGGTCTGAAGTTCTATTTTTTGATGGTCTTTGTGTGGTTTACGTAGCAAGGTGACTGTGGCTTCATAGAATGAGTTTGGTAATTTTCCTTCTGTTTCTATTTTGTGGAATAGTTTAGAGAGAATTGGAGTTATCACTTCTTTGAAGCTCTGGTAGAATTCTGCATCTGGCCCAGGGTTTTTTTTTTTTTTTTTGGAAGGGATGCTGTTGATGACTGCTTCTATTTCCTTGGGGGATATGCATCTTTCAGTCTTTCTACTGATCGTGACTTAATTTATGTAGATGGAATCTATCAAGAAAATTGTCCATTTCATTTAGATTTTCAAATTTTGTGGCATATAGGCTTTTGTAATAAGACCTAATAGTTGTTTGGATTTCCTCAATTTCTGTAGTTATGTCCCCCTTTTCATTTCTGATTTTGCTGTTTTGGATAGTTTCTCTCTGCCTTTTTGTTAGTTTGGCTAAGTGCTTGCCTATCTTGTTGATTTTATCAAAGAACCAGCTCTTGGTTTCATTAATTCTTTGAATAGTTTTATTTGTTTATAATTGATTGATTTCTGCCCCAAGTTTGATTATTTCCATCTGTTTGCTCCTCTTACTGCATCTGCTTCTTTTTTTTTTTTCCTAGGGCTTTCTGTTGGGCCATTAAGTTGCTTGTATGAGATGTTTCGAATTTCTTCTTGAAGGCACTTAATGCTGTGAACTTTCCTCTTAGCATCGCCTTCATTGTGTCCCTTAGGTTTGGGTATGTTGTGCTTCAATTTTTGTTGAATTCTAGGAAGTCTTATTTTCTTTCTTTATTTCTTCCCTAACCAAGCTGTCCTTGAGTAGCAAGTTTTCAGTTTCCATGTATATGTAGGCTTTTTGCTGCTTCTGTTGTTGTTTAGGTCCAGCTTTAGACCATGATGGTCAGATAGGTTACAAGGGATTATTTCAGTCTTCTTGTATCTGCTGAGGCTTGCTTTGTGACCAGCTATATGGTCTATTTTGTAGAAAGTTCCATGAGCTGCTGAGAAGAATGCATACTCCTTTGATTTTGGGTGAAAAGTTCTGTTGAACTATTAGGTCCATTTGATTTAGGGCCTCTGTAAATGTCCTTGTTTCCTTGTTTTGCTTCTGACCGGATGATCTGTTTTTTGATGAGAGTGCAGTGTTGAAGTTTCCCACTATTAGGGTGTTGGGATAAATGTGTGATTTAAGCTTTAATAATGTTTTATTTACAAATGTAAATGGTCTTGTGTTGGGGTATAGATGTTCAAAATTGTGATGTCCTCCTGTTGGTATTTTCTTTTGATGAGAAGGAAGTGCCCCTCCTCATCTTTTTTTATTAGTTTTGGTCAAAAGTCTGTTTTATTAGATACTAGGATGGCTACCCTAGCTTGTATTCTGAGTCTGTTTGCTTGAAACACATTTTTTCCAGCCCTTTACTCTGAGGTAGTGTTTATCTTTTTTGCATAGTTGTGTTTCTTGAATGCAGCAGAATGTTGGATCCTGTTTCTACAGCCATTCTGTTAGTCTGTGTCTTTTTATTGGAGAGTTGAGTCCATTGATGTTGAGAGATAATAGTGAACAATGTCTGTTAGTTCCTTTTATTGTGCTATTGGTAGTCTTACTATGATTCAGTGCTTTTTAATTTTTTTGTTGGGGAATTATCTGTATCCTATATTTTCTTTGGTGTAGTTGTTTTCATTGGAGTGAAGTTTTTCTTCTAGTATCTTCTTATGGGTGGGTTGCTGTGTAGATATTGCTTGAATTTAGTTTGGTCAGGGAATATTTTGTTTTCTCCATCTGTGTTGATTGAACGCTTTCCTGGGAATAGTAGTCTCAGTTGGCATCTATGTTCCCTTAAAGATTGCATGACCTCTGTCCAGGCCCTTCTGGCTTTCATAGTTTCTGATGAAAATTCTGGTGTGATTCTGATCATTCTACCTTCATACATTACTTGACCCTTTTCCCTTGCAGCCTTTAATATTTTTTCTTTGGTTTGTAGGTTTAGTGTTTTGACTATGATGTGATGAGAGGAATTTCTTTTCTTGTCTAGTCTATCTTGTGTTCTGTAGGCTTCTTGTATGTCTATGGACATCCCTTTCTTTAAGTTGGGAAATTTTTCTTCTATGATTTTCTTAAAAATATTTTCCAGTCTTTAGAGCCTGGAGTCTTCTTTTTCATCTATTCCTATTATTCTTAGGTTACATCTTTTCATGGCATACTTGATTTCTTGGATGTTTTGTGTTTGGGAGTTTGCTGATTTTACTTTATCTTTGAGTGTGCAATTACTTTCAGCAAGTGTATCTTCAGCTCCCGAGAGTCTCTCTTCCATCTCTTATATTCTGTTGGTGATGCTTACCTTTGCGCTTCCTGATCTTTTCTCTAAGTTCTCCAGTTCCAGGTTTTTCTCTGTGTTTTCTTTATAGATTCTAATTCTTTTTTTTTTTTTTTTGCCTTGCACCATTTCCTTCATCTGCTTGAATGTGGTTCCTACTTTTGTTTGTTTCCTCTCTATATGTCTTTATTTTTTTAAATTTTTTCACTTTTATTTTATATTAATCACAGGTTATGTACTTTGTATCCCAGCCATAGACCCCTCCTGCATTCCTTTCCTATCCCCCCCTTCCCTCCCTCATCTCCTCCCTGTTCCTTTCCAAGTCCACTGATAGAGGAGGACCTCCTCCCCTTCCATCTAACTCTAGCTTATCAGGTCTCTTCAGGAATGGCTGCAATGTCCTCTTCTGTGGTGGTGGTGGGGGGGTCAAAGAGCCAGCCATTGAGTTCATGTCCAAAGTAGTCCCTGTTCCCCTTACTAGTATACCCACTTGGGTATTGAGCTACCATTTGCTACATACAAGCAGCAGTTCTAGGTTATACCCATACATGGTCCTTGGTTGGAGAGACAGTCTCATTAAAGACCCCTGTGCCTGATATATTTGGACCTTGCAGAGCTCCTGACCTCTCCAGGTCATACAACCTCCCCCTTCTTTCATATGATTCCCTGCACTCTGCCAAAGAGTTGGTTATGTTTCTTTTATATATATATTAATTTAATTTATTTATTTTTATCTCAATCACAGGTTAGGTACTTTGAATTCCAGGCGTAGCCCCTCCCTTCTATATGTCTTTAATTGTTCCTATATGTGGGCAGTTTTATTCTTCTGTATTTCTTTGAGAGCTCTGTTCATTTCCTCTTTTTGTTCCTCTAATAACTGCATAAGCATAGCTTTAACATCATTTTTCTGTGTCTCTGTTGAATTAAAATCTCCAGTCATTTTGGGTGTTGCTGTTGGGACCATGGTGTCCTGATTTTTGTTGGGTGAGTTCTTATGTCGACCTTCGGCCATTTAGCTGTTTGTTCCTTGAGGCTGAACTTCAGACTGGAACTGTCAATCTCTGGTGTCTGGAGTATTCTTCAGGAAGATCAGTGAGGTCCATTGGTTTGAGAGTGTGTGTTGTTGCTCCAGTTGTATCTGTGGGAGGAAAAGCTGCTGGTGTAGAATCATTGTTGAGGGAGGGTAAGTGTGTGTGTGTGTGTGTGTGTGTGTGTGCTCCCTCAGAAATTGTCTCGAAGGGGAATGCTAGAGAGTGTAGATGCTTGGGCTATTGGGTTTGGGAGCAAGCACAGGAAGAGATAAAGATGCTAGTGCATTTAACAAGTGCTGATTGCGGTTGCCAAGTACCTGTGCAGGTTTCCTGAATACCCAGTGGTCTTCAATCTGTGGCGGGCTCAGCAAGCTGGACTCTGAGGTTTGTTGGTGACCCTCAAGGTGGGACATGTGCTCTGTTTTGGGCTCTGTGTGCCCACCCCTGTGCTCTGTGCTAGAAGCTGTGAGCACCGCAGGCTGGTGGCAACTCTGGTCTGGAGGCTTAGCACTTCACTCTGGGCCAGAGGCTGACTGTCCTAGTTTGAGATGGTGGCTGGGGGTGCCACTCTGGTCCAAAGGCTCCGTGCTCTGTGCTCTGATCAAGGCCGGTAGGTAAGGGCTTTGCTCTGGTCTGGAGGCTCTACACTCTGACCTAGGCTTGCAGCTAAGGACTCTGCTCTGGTCTGGAGGCTCTGCGTTCCAGTCTGGGCCAGTATCTAAGGGCTCTGCTCTGGTCCAAAAACTTGGTGCCTCCTTCTGAGCCAGAGGCTGTGCACCCTTGTCTGGGATGGTATCTGGGGGTGCCTCGATCTGGACTGGAGACTGTTCTGGTCCGAGATGGCAGCTGGGGGTGCTGTGGGAGGCTGCACGTTCAGATCAAGGCTGGCAGATGTGCTCCTGTTGGTTACCCGGACATTTTCCAGGGATTGACTGCGTGTCCTGAGGACCTTTCCACTTGATTTTCCTCATCATAGGATTTCCTCTCACCTGGCAATCACAAATGCTGGTGTTTTAGGTCCCAGAGTTTAGTCTCCTGGGTCACTGTGCCAACACCGTTGTTCTACTCCTCAGACACAGTGTCCTCCTGGGGCTGCCATTTTAGATCGTTCCCTAATTTTTTTATATTAGTCACAGGTTATTTACTTTGTATCCCAGCTGTAGCCCCCTCTGTCCTTCCCTCCCAGCCCCACTCTCCCTTCCCCATCTTCTCCCTGCCCCTTTCCAAGTCCAATGATAAGGGACCTAAACTTGGCTTCTAAGCTTCAGTTTGAAAAATGAAACTTTCAAACTTTCACAATCATGTACATTATTTTTCTATTAGTTTTTCTAAAGGCAAAGAAAAGACCAGTGGAAAGGTAGTGAAACATGTGGCAAAATTTCTTCTATAATTTTCTCTTGTGCAACACAGAGCCATTCCTCTATCTGTTGAGAAATATGTACCCCAGTTTGATTGAAAACTTTCCATTCTCCATGCTGCTTAAACCCATACTCAGAAATAGCAAAATATCACTGGCTAGCAATAATTTACCATATTGCTTCTTTTGGCCAGAGTTATTTATTCAGGGCCTAGATTCCAAACGTAAGCAAGGCCCTGGGAGGCTGTTTCCTGAGATTTTGGAAAGAGATGCTTTGCTATTTTTTTTGTGTGGGCAGAAGCATTTGTATTTCTGTATACCACCTTAATGTGAAAGAGTGGAGAGACCAGGAGATGCTGAGCCAATGCATGCCACAAGAACAGAAATTTGCCGAAGTAAATGCCAACAAGGCAGAGCTGAGAACATTAGGAATGAATGGGTCCTGATAGTGAGATCTGCCCAGGCAAGCCCCTTCTGAAAGTAGAAAGACAAGCTAAGAACATTTTCTCACAGGAACCAATAGTTTTTTTTTTTTATATCAGATGCTACTTCTATATGTAGATGTATAACAGAGTTGTCTTTTAAATTGTTGTAATCCCAACGATTACACACTGAGGAGAGGAGTGGATCTGAAACTGTAATTTGATGTTTAGTTCTCTTTTGCACTTTTGTCAATTGTTTATTGATATTACTTTTCACTCTTGTGAGTTAATCAATCAGACATTATTAAAATATTGTGCTGGATTAGACTTAAAATCATTTATTATCATGTATTTTAGTTATTTTATTTATGTGTATGTATGCCATATTTGTACATTTCCATGCAATACCAGAACAGTGTTTAGTTTCCTGAAGTTACAGGTATGCTCTCAGAATAAAACTCGCATTCTCTGAAAGAGAGTAACTACTGAGCTATCTCTTCAGTAAAGAAAAAATTTTAAATTTGCTGAAATCTCACACTAGTCTTATGCTTGCTTATACAATGTAGACATTGCAAATACTAACTGTTCCTGTTATGCATTATGTGGGAAACACAGAGCTTGAGGCAGATGATAATTAATGGGTCTTCATCTAACCCTAGATATTTTCTAAAGGTCTCATTACCATATACAAACACAATGGGGTAGAACTTTAACATGTGAATTTTAGGAGGAGCAAGTGGGTATTTTGTACATAAAAGCAGATGTAAAATTTCTATTCGATCAGCAAAGTTAACACATGCTACAGAAAAATTGGTGAGAAGTTAAAGAATTTGATTCATTTTGAGTATTAAGAGATGCAGATTCTCCTACACCTCCTCCCTGGAAGGAATATTTCTCCAAGATACCTAACCAGAATCTCTTGGCAGTTCAGATAGTTGGAAAGCTTAGTAAATGTATTTCTATATTTTAAACAGTGTAGTGTCTGGCATTTTGTTATGGAAGCTCAAGAAGATGAAGATAGCTCACTTTCTTAGCAAACATTTGGTTATACTGTCTATATTATTAACAATGTTGAACTTTAAGAATCACTTTGGTATTTTTTTTAGCTGAGAGATGATAATGATGTATTCTTTAAAGAAAACGAAATATTAGAGCATGTAAATTGAATGATGTCAGCTGCTATGAGGGAAACATTCATCTTTCCCCGATGTTCTATTCCTTTGAAAGCTGGACACATTAAAAATATGACCTTTCAGCAGAAACAAGGCCTGTATAATTTATGAGAAAAAAAAGGTTCAGGTCACTCATAGACACTAATAAATTGTTGTATGTATTACCATAACTAACAATGAAGATGAGATCAGTCCCACAATTTGAAAAATGAATGTTGTTCAAATAGCAGTAATTCTCATGTGACATATTAAAAAAAAAAGAAACTATGTTCTCAGTTTCATGAGGTAGCAAGAACCCAGCAAGGTATCAAAGTTAGGGGTAGATAGAAAGCTCCTGTCCCCTCCAGGAGCTTCACAGGGAGACCAACAGAGCCAAAAATCCTGGGCCTGGGGTGGTGTGGTGGTGGTGCCTGCAGGGACTGATATTCGATACTCCAACCAAGGACCATGCATGGAGAAGACCTGGGACCCCTGCTCAAATGTAGCCCAGAGGCAGCTCAGTCTCCAAGTGGGTACCCTAGTAAGGGGAACAGGGAATTTCTCTGACAAGAACTCATTGGCTTGCTCTTTGATCACCTCCCTTCCTGGGGGGTGCAGCCTTGCCAGGCCTTGGAGGAAGAGGATAAAGCCATTCCTTATAAGACCTGATAGGCAAGGGTCAGATAGGAGAGAATGAGGACCTCCTGTAGCAGTGGACTAGAGAAGGGGCATAGGGGGAGAAGAGGGAGGGAGGATGAAACTGGACAGAGACCAGGCAGGGGGCTGCAGCCTGCATACAAATTGAATAAACTATAATAAAAAAATCATATTCTACAAATGGCTAGTCTCTGTTACAGACAATTTTATATTGATAAATTCATTACCTAATTTTTTATGAAATTTAGCTCATATTAATCATCTTAATCTATCAAATATAATCAATAAATTTAAGCACAATGATATACAGTACTCCAACCACTAACAATTAGGGAAAACACTCTGAACACTTGGTCAATTCCTTCCTAATCTAAAAGTTCAGTACAAAGGCCTTCTGCAAGTAGTAAATGTGGTTCAATATAAAAAAATGATACATTGTTTAGGAAATTCTGTTTATAACACAATTAACCTCTTTGCCTTCCGGAAAACACATTTTGAGCATATTAGGATCCTATTTAATTTGACATGCCATATATAGTGTTTATCAGTGCCAAGAAAGACTTTAATTTTTTCTAAAATGTATTTTACTTTTGTTAGTTGAGCTTTCAGCTGTAATTATGCCATGTTTCAATTTTTAATATAATCCTATAATCAAGATATAATAATGATATAATTTGAGTGTAGTGTGGTCTAGCAATGGAATTATTTTTATCAAGTGATAGAAGGATACTTAAAGAAAATAAACAGAAGAAAGTTACTGGGAATAACAAAAGGATATAACTTAGATGAGATTATCATTAAAAAAGGAAGGGCAGGCTATTTCTTTTGGAGAAAATGTTTCATTCAACAAATCATATAAATATTTCAGAGGAGCATATGAATAATGAAGGTAGGAAAATCAAAAGTAGAGAGGAGAACTCTAACATAACAGCAAATAGATGCTTAAGAACAGGTTATTTTACAGCTGAAGCTGTAAAATGAATTGTTTCAGGAGTTTAGGTTAAAACTGGAAAGCCTCTTACATATAATCACTAGCACTTTCTGGTAAAGTACCAGTCATTATTGTAATACTGCCATGAGGTGTAAGGCTAAGTTGATCCTGTGATGGAGAACCTCCAGAGAGCAGAGACCATTACATCACAGGGTAGCTCATTACTGGGTAGCATCAGCATATTCTTTTTGTATTCTACTTAGTTGCATCTTTTTCTAATAGCTTTCTTGCTTATAGAAAGGTGAGATGAAGTTTTAATAATATCGTCAGCCTGTCATAATAGATAGTACAGGGTAGCCACAAGAAAAGTGCACATTGTGTTGACTTGATGATGAACAGAGAACACATATTTAGCTGAAGTAGCTTCAAAATGCCTTAGTTATTATTTGTTTGTACTATGTGAAAAAAACTCTATTATGCAAACCACCAGGAACATATGAGTAAAAAGAGTAGATTTTTTACTACATGAGCAACATGTATTTTTTATTTCATCCTGCTAGGAGTGTGACTTTTATCTCATGGATTCTCTTTTTGCTGCTGATTCTATTAAATTCATCTAAGCTAGATGAATTGTATTGCAAAAACTTCTTTTTGTCATATTTAGGAGAAAAATGCCAACTGAGACACTGGTTATAAAAATTCATTGTCCAAGCAGCTGTTTGGTTATAAAATTATTATACTAAAAGCTTATAAATACATGCTGCACACTTCATTGAGAGGCAAAGTGGTGTTTTATTACTTTTTAGCACTTCTTAGGCATGATTTTCAGTAATGAGATTAAACAACTTTTTTTTGCAAAAAAAAAATGCTTTCATGAGTTTTCTTTCGAATAACAATGGGAAGACTTGTTGGGGAACAGAAAGAACATCTGACAAGACTTCAAGGAGTGGCTTTGAGTACTTGGAGATTTTTACCCCTGTGTTTCCTTGTGATTTTTGGAAACCATTATATTTATAACTATTCAGTTTTCTTACATGGTAAAATATCAGATACACGCTTCCCTGGCTGCTGCAAAGGATGACAGTAAAATCAAATAAAGCACTGTGATGATGAGTAGTTAGTAAAAGTGAGAATTCTGGATTTTAGGCCAATAAATATGTCCATACATATCACAGTATTACATACTGCCTGGTCACGGCTTGAGAAGCTATGCCCATGCTAAAGTGCTCTGCAAAATAAAGCAGAATTGCAGTACATACCATCTTAATGCTTCACTTACTTAAATATGGTGTTATTCCATGAAGTATCCACCAATTACAAGTCTTCCATACATCAAATTATATCTAAATCGGCTTTAGTGTCATGATAAATTTGAAGTCTATAACTCCCAGCAAATTAAGTATCTATGGTGTCAGAATATTTTCCAATGGTTTAAACATGCAATCGGTATGCCTTCAATGGGCTACAAAATTCATGCCTCATGCTTTACATGAATTTAACTCAAAAGAGATCCATGTTGTAAGTACAAGACACAAAATTATTAAGCTCTTAGAAAAAAGGAAAATATTTATAAGTTTGATTTCTTAGATATCATAGCCAAATCACAAGGAACAAAACAACAATAATCCTTTGAATTTCTTAAGAATAAACTTTTGGTCTTCAGAGAATAATATTAAAAAAGTAAAAAAATAAAAATAGGGGAAATAATTTCACACTTAATACCTATTTGACAATGATCTAATATTCACACTTTCTGAATTCTATAACTCCATAACAAAATATAACATTTTTATTTAAATGGTCAAAGAATTTCAGTATGTATTTCTTGAAAGACTGTTTTTAATTGGTCAGTAAGCACCTGTAAACTTAACATACTTGTCCGGGGTCAAATATCAAAACCACAGTGAAATTCCATTTCATACCCACTGTGATAGTTATACTAGCCATTATTATCATAATAACTTAAAAATAACAAATTTGACAATGATGTGGATACCCTTGTGTACAGTGTTGGCAGACGTGTAAAATGATCCAGCCACTTTGGAAAAGTTTGGCGAATATAAATAAATAAATCTCTCACTAACCGTATAACTAAGTGGTTTACCACATATATACTGATGACTAATCAAACTCAATTATTTGGTTAAATTTTATGAAATTAGAATTTTTATGAGTAAATTGACAAATGCCAACAATTTTATGCAGGTATATTAATCGTATTCAGTTTCTTTATGCATGAGAAATGCAGGAAATTATTTTTAAAATTAAAATTAAAAATTAAAATTTAATATCTTCAAATGAAATGTTATAAAGGCAAAACTATAGTATTTTCTTATTATATTTTCTTATTTAGATTTATTCAGACCTCTGGATATAGGTAAGAGAGATCTATCACAGCTTAACTTAACAAGAATATAAAGCAAAGAGAAAGTAATACATGGTAGTGCATAGCTGTCATCCTAGCACTTAGCATCTGAACCTGCATTGCTGAGAGTTCAAAGCCATCCTGAGCTAAATTGCAAGTATCAGGAAATCCAGAACATATGGAAAGAACCTGTTTTATAAAATCAGGAGAAAGATTAATAAAATGAAAATGTAATATTACATTTTTAGTTTAATTCTTAGATCAACTCTGTTCATCTGAAATGCCACTAAAAATCTCTAGATAATGGACAATGAGTGAACTGATTTCACCAGGACATAGAATGATCAGTATGGATGACATTTTCCTGCCAAGTCAATCATGCTTGACAGAGGGTAAAGTTATTGATTAGACAGCCTAGTTCTGGTGCTGATAGCAGAAGGTGGAAAGCAAAACCCTAGGTGGAACATAAAGCAAAGTTTAATGTCTGTCCCCAAAAGAAAGCTTCTGAGTATTAAAAGTGGGAGTGGATGAAAGACAGTGTCATATTTCACCTTTTTTTTTCTGTAATAGTAAGATTGCATTTGAAGGCTAAATTGTTCATGTCCATGTGCTGAGTTTGATGAACAACAGTAATTAGAATAACTAAGTATCTTACCCAGGAATGTGATCTCTAATAAACTATTAACCGATTTTTTGAAAGTGTAATGGATTTATATGGATTTGGGGAAAAAAGAACAAAGTGTACCCATGTAACCTGAATTCATTTGCCCAGTAGTTTTATATAACATAAATATAGTACAATACAAAGTAAAAGAAGTATGTTTATCCCATCTTGTAGGTCTAGTAACCACTAATAAGTGAGTATATACCGTGTGTGTCTTTCTGCTTCTGGGATAACTCACTCAAGATGATCTTTTTAAGATCCCATAATATGCCTGCAAATTTTATGTTTTCCTTGTTTTTAATTGCTGAATAGTATTCCATTGTGTGAAAGTACAATTTCTGTATCCATTCTTCCGTTGATGGACATCTGGGTTGTTTCCAGGTCCTGGCTATTATGAATAAAGCTGCTATGAACATGGTTGAGCAAATGTCCTTGTGTACTTGAGCATCTTTTGGATATATGCCTAGGACTGATATAACTGGATCTTGAGGAAGCGCTATTCCTAGTTGTCTGAGAAAGCACCATATTGATTGTCAAAGGTGTTGTACAAGTTTACATTCCCACCAGCAGTGGAGGAGGGTTCCCTTTCTCCACAACCTCTCCAGCATATATTGTCACTTGAGATTTTGATCTTAGCCATTTTGATGGGTGTAAGGTGAAATCTCAAGGTCATTTTGATTTGCATCTCTGTGATGGCTAGGGAAGTTGAGCATTTCTTTACATGTTTCTCTGCCATTCTATATTCCTTTGTTTATTTCTCTAGAATTCTCTTTAGCTCTGTATCCATTTTTAATTGGATTGCTTGATTTATTGATTTTTACCTTCTTTAGTTCTTTATATATTCTGGATATCATCCCTCTGTCAGATACAGGGTTGGTGCAGATCCTTTCCCAGTCAGTAGGCTGTGGGTTTGTTCTGATGACAGTGGATAAACATACTAAAATCTGTACACCTAAAGATGATGTACAAGAGAGAGGACCCAGGGTAAGATGATCAAGCCTCACATAGAAAGACAAATGGGATGGACATTGGAAGTAAGAGAAAACAAGTAACAGGACAGGAGCCTAGCACAGAGGGCCTCTGAAAGACTCTACGTAGCAGTGTATCAAAGCAGATACTGAGACTCATAACCAACCCTTTGGCAGAGTGCAGGGAATCATATGAAATAAGGGGAAGTTAGTATGACCTGGAGAGGACAGAAGATCACAAGGAACAAATATATCTGGACACAGGGGTCTTTTATGAGACTGTATCTCCAACGAAGGGCGATGTATGTATGGATATAACATAGAACCCCTGGTCGGATGTAGCCCATTGTGGCTCCCTATCCAAGTGGGTATCTTATTAAGGGGAACAGGAACTGTTCCTGACATGAACTCTCCTTGGCTGGCTCTTTGACACCCGCCTCCTGGCCCTAGGGAGGAGCAACCTTGCTAGGCTACAAAGGAGGATATTGCAGAAACCTGATAAGCTAGTGTCAGATGGAAGGGAAGGAGACTTCCCCTATCTGTGGACTTGGAAAGGGGCAGGGAGGAGATGAGGGAGGGTAGGATTGGGGGGAATGAGGGACGGGGCTATAGATGGGAAACAAAGGTAATATTTAAAAAATAAAATAAATAAAAAAACGAAGTGAAAGAAGTTACCACCTTACTACACATACACACACACACAAACACACACACACACGTATAATTGCTTCTGTGACATTTTACCACGTTTAGTTTTGTGCAACAACCACTTCATTATGAAATCCAGCTATTTCATTACTACAAAAATATTTTTCATGCAAGTTTTTCATGGTTACATTTATCTACTCTTCTTCTTCCCAATATCCCTATTAGTTGACAACCTTTGACCTTTGTTCTATCTCTAAAACTTTGTCTTTCAGATATTGTCAGATTAATGAAATATATACTATGTATTCTGTTTTGTTTGGATTGCTCAGATAATTTATTTGGTTTTGTACTAAGCATAATGTCCTACGATCTATGCAAATGTTTACTGTGTCAATAATTCATTGCGTTATTGCTGAATATTTTGCCATGGTTTTGCATTTATAATATCTTGTTTAACTTCAACTATTGCAGGATGTTTTTATATTTTTAATTTTAAGTTTTATTAATTACAGTTTATTCAATTTGTGTTCCACCTGTAGCTTCCTCCCTCTTCTCTTCCCAATCTCACCCTCCCTCCTTCTTCTCTACTTATATCTCTTCCCTAGTTCACTGATGGGGGAGGTCCTCCTCCCATTGCATCTGATCCTAGTCTATCAATTCTCATCAGGGGTGACTGAATTGTCTTCCTCTTTGGCCTGGTAAGGCTGCACCACCGTGAGGGGGAGATGACCAAAGAGCAGGCCAATCAGTTTATGTCAGAGACAGTCCCTGTTCCCATTAATAGGGAACCCACTTGGACACTGAGCTGCCATGGGCTAACATCTCCAAGAATGGTTCTTGGTTAGAGTATCAATCACAGAAAACACCCCTGTGTTCAGATTTTTTGGCTCTGTTGCTCTTCTTGTGGAGTTCCTGTCCCCTCCAGGTATTTCTATCCTCCCCCCTTCTTCCATAAGATTCCCTGCACTCTGCCTAAACCTTGACTATGAGTCTCAGCATCTGCTTTGATACCCTGCAGGGTGGAGTCTTTCAGAGGCACTCTTTGGTAGACTCCTGTCCTGTTCCATGTTTTCTCGTGCTTCTGATGTTCAGCCTTTCTGAATGAGGATTGAACATCTTACCCAGAGTCCTCCTTCTTGCTTAGCTTCTTTAGATGTACAGATTTTAATATGTTTATCCTATCTTTTAGGTCTAATATCCACTTATAAGTGAGTATATACCCTATGTGTCTTTCTGATTCTGGGATACTTCACTCAGGATGATCTTTTCTAGTTCTTACCATTTACTGCAACTTTCATGATTTCCTTGTTTTTAGTTCCATTGTGTAAATGTACCACAATATCTGCATCCATTCCTCAACTGAGGGACATCTGGGTTTTTTTCTAGCTTCTGGTTATTAGAAATAAAGCTGCTATGAACGTGGTTGAACAAACGTCCTTGGTGTGTACTTGAGCATATTTTGGATATATCCTAGGATTGGTATAGCTGAATCTTGAGGAAGCACTGTTTCTAATTGTCTGAGAAAGCACCAGATTGATTTCCAAAGTGCTTGTACAAGTTTACATTCCCTCTAGCAGTGGAGGATTTTTCCCCCTTTCTCCACATCCTCTCCAGTATGTGTGGTCTTCTGAGTTTTTGATCTTAGCCATTCTAATGGGTGCAAGGTAAAATCTCAGGGTTGTTTTGATTTGTATTTCCCTGATGACTAAGGGCATTGAGCATTTCTTTAAGTGTTTCATGCCATTGGATATTCCTCTATTGAGAATTCTCTTTTTAGCTATGTACCCCATTTGTAAATTGGATTACTTGATTTATATGCTTCTTGTATGTTTTGTTTACTATGAGACTATTTGTTTTCCAGAATGAATATCATTTTATATTCTGATTGGCAAAGAAGAGATTCCATTTTGTCTATATTTGGCCAGTACTCTGTCTTGAAGATTTAGACATTTTCGCCACTTTTATGAACATGTTTATAATCACAGCTGAAATTGTAGTGAGTTTGAGTAATTGCTAGTGATGAGGAACAAAATTTTACATGTGTTCATAAATTCATATGTTGACATGGATAAGCTATTTCTTTATTACTTTACTCATTTTCTTTTAAAATATCATTTTTATATTAATTACATTTTGTTCATTTTGCATCCCAGCTGTAGCCCCCTCTCTTATTCCCTCCCAATCTTACCCTCCTTCCCTCATCTCCTCCCATGCACCTCTCCAAGTAAACTAATAGGGGAAGTCCTCCTCGCCTTCATTCTGACCCTAGCCAATGAGGACTGGCTGCATTGTCTACCTCTGTGGCCTGGTAAGGCTGCTCCCCCATCAGGGGGAGGTTATCAAAGAGTCGGCTAATCTATTCATGTCAGAAATAGTCCCTATTCCCCTTACTAGGGTATCAACTTGGAGACTGAGCTGCCATAGGCTACATCTGAGCAGGGGTTCTATTATATCTCCATGAATGGTCCTTGGTTGGAGTATCAGTCTCACAAAAGTCCCCTGGGCACAAATTTCTTGGTTCTGTTGCTCTCCTTGTGGAGCTCCTGTCCCCTCCAGGTATTTCTATCTCCCCCTTGTTCTTTCATAAGATTTCCTGCACTCTGCTCAAACTTTAGCTATGAATATCTGTTTTGATGCTCTGCTGGGCTGATTCTTTCAGGGGCCCTCTGTGGTAGGCTCCTGTCCTTTTCCCTCTTTTCTCCTTCTTATGATGCCCATTCTCTTTGTCTTTCTGAATGAGGATTGAGCATCTTACCCAGAGTCCTCCTTCTTGCTTAGCTTTTTTAGGTGTACAGATTTTAGTATGTTTATCCTATCTTTTAGGTCTAGTATCCACTTATAAATGAGTATATACTGATGTGTCTTTCTGCTTCTGGGATCCTTCACTCAGGGTGATCTTTTCTAGGTCTCACCATTTGCCTGTAAATTTCATTGTTTCCTTATTTTTAAAAAGTACACAACATGGACATTTGCTCAACCATGTTTGTAGCAGCTTTATTCGTAATAGCCAGAACCTAGAAACAACCCAGATGTCCATCAACAGAGGAATGGATACAGAAATTGTGGCACATGTACAGAATGGAATATTTCTTGCAATTAAAAACAAGGAAATCATGAAATTTATTTATTTTCTCATTGCATTTTAATTTTAATGTCAGGTTTTGAGCTCTTTACACCTGCCAGATGTGTTTCTAGTCAGATCTGAGACCGGGAAATATTTTCTAATTTTTATTTTCTTTTGTCCCTTCTTCAGTGGGTGTTTTGAAAGATGAAGATTTGAATTATGGTGACCTATTTATTAAATTTGGGAGGCAAATCTTTTAATTTTGATAAAAACCCATTTTTGGACCATACTTTAATGTTGAACATATAATCTGATACTAAATCTAGTTCAAAATGGGTCCCAAAATAAAACATAAAATTTCATAATTTATATATAAGAAATATCTTTTATGAAAGCTCTGTTTGTTTTTCTTAATTGTTTGATTTGATAACACAGACATGCAAAGAAAAATAGGCTTATCCAAAATTCTGAAATATGAAATATTCTATAATTCAAAAGTCTTAAAAACCATCTTGGTATCACAGTGGAAAATTCTAGACAATATTTTGTGTCATAAGGAGTAGTTAAAGCTATCCACAAAAGTTTGCAAAAAAATATCATCTCTATATGTATGGTTACACAAAAATATTAACACTGTGTTTAGAATTGGAGTATATGTTTAAGAAATACTCATTATATGTAAATAAAAGTGTTCCAAACGTCCTGAGGATTTTTGGTTCCAAGCATTTCATGAAAGCATTTCCAATCTCTATTCAATGTCATTGGGTATAGCTTATATGAACAAATAGTCAGTTGAAAATTACTCATTACCCTAGATTTCTTTCACAGTGTAACTTGTAACCTTCATTTCATCTCCCACTCCCTGAAGTTAGGATGTTTAAGTCTGATTACTCTCTTATGGTAAAGAGGTGCAGTTCCAGTGGCAGTGATGCTAGGCATTTCCATTGTAATAAGTGAAAACCTTCTCAATCATAACATTTGTGGGAGAAAAGATTATGTCACATTTTCAACTAATTGGAGAAATTGCTATAAAAACTACTTTTTTGAAACATAAAAAGTTCATTGGAGTTAATGGTGACTAGTGTTCTCACTGCAGCTCTGGAGAAGGTGCCTGGCTTTTTTTTTTGTTTGTTTGTTATCACAGTAGCCCTTTACATAGTTGAGGCAGAATTATCTGTAGCAGAATGCTCAAGGCTAACTGAAAGGAAGGAAGTAGCCTTTCCTTCCTCTTCAAGCTGCATTTATAACTTTCAAGCTGCATTTAGTTGGCTGCATGATATAGATTTTTTTAAACTGAGCTTCATAGAAATAAAAATGTCCTGGACCGGAAGATAAAAATTAAAACACCAGTTCACATCATCACAGCAAACCCTTGGGTTTAAATAGGGCAACTTCTTTTTGCAAACATGATTAACAAGGGTGTTGGTGGACTATTGTCTTAGGAATTAATTCTAAGTCTCACTTTTAATCGGCTGTGTTTTAATCCATAAACCTACATATTTTATAAACAAAATGGCATTACACTTTTTGGCAGTTTTTGAAAAATAACTATAGACTTAGAATTTTCCAAAAATTAGGCTTAAGTAAAATGGATAATTAAACATAAAAAGAGGGTGGTGGCTGACAGGAGACTAGAATTAATGACAATCACTGGGGACCAGAATTAAGTTCTTCAGGTTAAAATGTTGACAGAGATTCTCAATTAATCATGCAGAAAACTGAGGTGGAGCTGGAGTGTAGATGAAAGTGTTGCTAGGCTAATCATGAAGATCATTTCTATTTTAAAGACTGAAATAATATATTTGCAGAGTTGCATTGGACTGGGGCTGGTGGAAGCAGAAGACCATTTATTACACCTGTCATATTGACACATATTTTTGAAGAGTAGGCATCTCATGGGTCAATGATGACAAGTATCATCACACAATTTATTAAATGCTGGTAGAAATATTTCCGTCATCTCTTGGCAAAGAATTTGTTAGATATAACATTTTCCAGAAGTACTGGAAAATGTACTTTTTTGCCAAAAATAAGAGTGAGATTGACTTGAAGCAGAAAGTCCCTGCCCCAGCTGAGGAAATGCAAAAAGTAAACAAAGGGTATAAATAGCAAAAGAATGCAAGTCTGTGGTTAGCAGTGACGTCTGGCTGTCCAGTTTAACATTTTGTATTCTATTCCCATCCCTAGTTATGAACTGAATAAAATTTTAGTGATGTAAATATCCGAGCATTTGGATTCTTTTTAATTATGTGAGCATTCCATGGGTATTTCATCCTGAATATTTTCAGCTTTGAATCATTGAAATGATGTTAGTTAAAAGCAGCCCAAGTTGTCTTTTACATTCTCATTAGGGATTATGCTGTGTGCTCAACTTTGACATCTCCAACCACTTTCTTGTGAGTTTCTTTTTCCAACCACGGTCATGGTAGTGCCACTGTCAAATTCAACTGAAAATGTCTTTGATGGGAATGAGTAAGCACTTCTGTTACTGCTTTTGTCTGTTTTCTTACCCTTCTTGATAACTAATTTTCAAGTACAACTGGTCAGAATCTGACGGAAATGAAATGTTCCAAGGTCTCCTCATAAATATTTCTAATAGGAAGTATTTCTAGTTATTGGTTATTTTGTTCTTTCCTGAACCTATAACACATAGTTTTTTAAATCAAAAGTACTGTCAATAGCCAATGATATAACATTTTGAAAATGTGATTAACTATGGACATTCATATAAATATGCTAATTTTTGAACATTTTAAAGAAACATCAGTAGTAAGAACATAGGATAGGAAATCATGCTGAAATTTACACACCTAGGGAAGATATACGATAAGGAGGACCCAGGTTGGTATGATCAATGCTCCTTTAGATGAACAAATGGGATGGACTTTGAATGGAGGATAAAACAAGCAACAGGACAGGAGCATACCAAAGAGGACCTATGAAAGAATCAGTATAGCAATGTATCAAAGCAGATATTAAGACTCACAACCAAGCCTTTGGCAGAGGGTGGGAAGTAATAAAAATAGCGGAAGTTAGTGAGACTTGGGGAGAACAAGAGCTCCACATAGACCAAACTGAGCAGGGCACAGGGGTCTTATATGAGAAGACAGTTTCTCCAACCAAGGACCATGTATGGATATGGCCTAGAACCCCCGCTCAGATGTGGCCCATGGTAGCTCAGTGTCCAAATGAAGACCCTAATAAGGGGAACAGGGCAGATATTTTTGTAATTAAACAAATCCGTTCAAACAAAGTTCACTTTTTTTTCATAATCTGGATTTGAAACAGTGCTATGATAGTAGTTTTATATGCTTGTTTAGTTATAAGAAGTCAATGAAAAGTATTAGGTATTGTAACCTGTGTAGACAAGATGAGTGAGTGCAACAGGTATTAAATCTCTCTCCCCGCACTGGGCCATTATGTGCCTTTTGGTCAAGTGACTTCTATAAAATAATACCTTAAATATGAATTTATTTGCATTTTTCTACATATAGACACCCAGTTACACCAGCACCATTTATTGAAGATGCTGTCTTGTTTCTATTGCATGGTTTTGGCTTCTTTGTGAAAAAAATCAGGTATCTGTAGATGTGTTATTTCTGGGTCTTCTATTACATTCCATTGACCCACCATTCTATTTCTATGCCAGTACCATGTAGTTTTTATTACAATTGCTCTGTAGCACAGCTAGACATCAGGGATGGAGATACCTCCAGACAATCTGTTGTACAGGATAGTTTTAACAATTTTGTTTTGTTCTTCCATATGAAACTGAGAATTGTTCTTTCAAGTTCTGTAAAGAATTATGTTAGTATATTGATGGGAATTGCATTGAATTTACAGTTTGTTTTTGGCAGGATGGCTATTTTCAGTATGTTATTCCTAATAATCCATGAGCACGGGAGATCTTTCCAACTTCTGATATCTTCTTCAATTTCTTTTTTTCAGAGATTTGAAGTTTTTTTTTTTTTTTCAAACAGGTCTTTCACTTGCTTGTTTAGTCACAACAAAGTACTTTCTGTTATTAGTTGGTATTGGTGGGAATGTAAACTTGTACAACCACTTCAGGAATAAATCTGGCACTTTCTCAGATAATTAGGAAAAGAGTTTCCTCAAGATCCAGCTGTAGCACTCTTAGGAATATATCTAAAATATGGTCAAGTACACAACAAGGACATTTGCTCAACTATGTTCACAGCAGCTTTATTCATAATAGCCAGAATCTCTAAACAACCCAGATGTCCTTCAGCGGAGGAATGGATACAGAAATTGTGGTGCTTTTACACAATGGAATACTATTCAGCAACTACAAACAGAAAAATCATGAAATTTGAAGACAAATGGTGTGATCTAGAAAAGATCATCCTGAGTGAGGCATCTCAGAAGAAGAAAAACACACTCGGTATATACTCACTTATAGGAGGATATTAAACATATAATATAGGATAAACATACTAAAATCTGTGCACTTAAAGAAGCTAAGTAAGGAGGACCCTGGATAAGATGATCAATCCTCACTCAGAAAATCAAAGAGGACATAGGAAAAGGGAGAAAACAGGGAACAGGACAGGAGCCTACCACAGCGTGTCTCTGCAAGACTCTACCCTGCAGGGTATCAAAGCCAATAATGAGACTCACAGACAGTCTTTGAGCAGAATTCAGGGAATCTTATGAAAGAAAGGGTAGATAGAAAGACATGGAGGGGACAGGAGCTCCACAAGGAGAGCAACAGAACCAAGTAATCTGGGCACAGGGGTCTTTTCTGAGACTGATATTCCAACCAAGGACCATTCATGGATATAACCTAGAACCCCTGCACAGAGGTATTCTATTGCAGCTCAGTCTCCAAATGGGTTCTCTAGTAATAGGAACAGGGACTATCTCTGACATGAACTTGACGGCTGGCTGTTTGATCACCTCCCCATAAGGGGGGAACACTCTTGCCAGGCCACAGAGAAGACAATGCAGCCAGTCTTGATGAGACCTGATAGGCTAGGGTCAGAAGGAAGGGGAGGAAGACCTCCTCTATCAGTGGACTTGGGGAAGGGCATGGGAGGAGATGAGGGAAGAAGTATACAATATATGAGTGAGTATATACTGTGGGTGTCTTTCTGCTTCTGGGATACCTCACTCAGGATGATCTTTTCCAGTTCCCACCATTTGCCTGCAAATTTCATGATTTCCTTGTTTTTAATTGCTGAGTAGTATTCCATTGTGTAAATGTACCACAATTTCTATATCCACTCCTCCAATGAGTGACATATAGGTTGTTTCCAGGTTATTCCAGGTTATTTCTAGGTTGTTCTGGCTATTATGAATAAAGCTGCTATGAACATGGTTGAACAAATGTCCATGTTGTGTACTTGAGCATCTTTTGGATATATGCGTAGGACTGATATAGCTGGATCTCGAGGAAGCAATATTCCTAATTGTCTAAGAAAGCACCAAATTAATTTCCAAAGTGGTTGTACAAATTTACATTCCCACCAGCAATAGAGGAGGGTTCCCCTTTCTCCACATCCTCTCCAGTATGTGTTGTCACTTGAGTTTTTGATCTTAGCCATGGGTGTAAGGTGAAATCTCAGCGTTTTGTTGTTGTTGTTGTTGTTGTTGTTGTTGTTGTTGTTTGGCATCTCCTTGATGTCTAAGGATGTTGAGCATTTCTTTAGGTGTTTCTCTTCTATTATATATTAACTGGATGTCTACATGCAGAAAAATTAAATTATACCCATATTTATCACCATGTCCAAAACTAAATTCCATGTGGTCAAAGACCTCAACATAAAACCAGACACACTAAATCAGTTAGAAGAAAAAGTTGGGAACAGCCTAGAACTTACTGTGATAGGAGACAACTTCCTGAACAGAATACCAACAGCACAGGCTCTAAGATCTACAATCAATAAATGGGATCTCATGAAACTGAAGAGCTTCTGTAAAGCAAAAGACACTGTTGTCAGAACAAAACAACAGTCTACAGACTGGGAAAGGATCTTCACCAACCCTTTATCTGACAAAGGACTAATATCCAGAATATATAAATAACTAATGAACTTAAAAAGCAACAAGTCAAGTAATCCAATTAAAAATGGGGTACAGAGCTAAATAGAGAATTCTATGTAGAGGAATATAGAATAGCAGAGAAACACCTAAAGATATGAGTGATTTTTAATCAGCCTTGTTTTTGTTATATTTTATAGATGTTTTCTTAATCACTTTTTGATTCCCATCCCTTCATTTTAGGAGAAAAATTTCATCTATATTGACAAATTCTTACAGAAACTTCTTCCAGTGTTCATTTCTGCAATTGCAGTGGTCAGAATGCTAATGTTAATGCTGCCAGACCTCATTTTTTAATTTTAATTTTTAATATTAATAACAGGTTATTTACTTTGTATCCCAGCAGTAGACCTTCCCTCATTCCCTCCCAAACCCACCCTCCCTCCCTCATCTCCTCCCTGTCCCTTTCCATGTCCACTTTTAGCTTATCAGGTATCTTCAGGACTGGCTGCAATGTCCTCCTCTGTGGCCTAGTAAGGCTGTTCCTCCCTCCAAGTGAGGGGGAAGTAAAAGAACAAGTCATTGAGTTCATGTCAGAAATGGTTCCTGTTCCCCTTACTAAGGAAATCAACCCACTTGGGTACTGTGCTACCACAGGCTACATCTGAGCAGGGGGTCTAGGTTAAATTCATACATGGTCCTTGTTTGTAGCAACAGTCTCATAGAGGACCCCCATGTTCTGATATATTTTGTCCTTGTGGAGCTCCTATGCTTTCCCGATCATACTAACTCCCCCATTTATCATATGATTCCCTGCATTTATGTGGTAAATTCTAATCCTTAAATTGCTCTTATGGATAGGATTAGTGCTGGACCTTTTACCAATGAGATTAGTGTCCTTTTAAACACAATGCACAATTTCTTCAGCTTTCTGCCATGTGTCAACCCAGTATAATGGTGACCATTTCCAAGCCAGAAAACAGGTTCTCACAAGTCATTGAATCTACTGAAATCTTCTTGAAGTATGAGAAATAAATGTTCATTGTTGATACTCCACGAAGTTTTGGTATCTTTTAAAATAACAACTACAACTTCAAGACAGACACTAATTTTTTAAAATTCCCCAAATACAGTTACTAGGTAAGAACATACTCAAATTTGTGTGGAAGGAGATTTTTGAGTTTTACTTTACTTTCTCATTCTTTCCTCTAAAAAAGAAACCGTTACTTTGTGATGTCAGTGGTTTCAAAGAAAGTCAGTCTCAGGCTAAGAACATGTTTTTTATTTTTATCCCCTGGACCTTCCTCCCAAATTTAACATTGTCATTACTAAAATGTTAAAGGTAGTAAACTCAGGTACTCTGATGTTTTCTTAAGAGATAGTTGGAGGAGGCTGGAGACATGGCTCAGTGGTTAAGAGCACTGCCCTGCCTGTTCCTCTAAAGGACCTGGGTTTAATTCCCAGCATCCACATGGCAGGTACAACTGTCTGTAACTTCATTTCAAAGTGATCAGACACATTCATACTAATGCACATAAAAATAAAATTAGATAAATTACTAAAAAAGAGATAGTTGGAAACCATGAGCCACATTTTGAAAAGATACTATTAATTATATGCCAACATTAGGTATTTTTCTTGTGGGGTTCTTGTATTTTTCAAGATGAGTACTTAGTTAATAGGCAATATATAGTTGAATAAAGTTGGACATACAGTATTACTATAATATTGAACATTAGTTTGGAAATGGCCATTTTTCTATGTTAGAGCCATACTGGGTAGTTGTTTTTCTATATCTATGGAAACATTATTGTCATATCCTCTCTCTATAATTTTATAATTTTATAGACCTTCGTATAATTTTTCGACTATATATTAAAATCATGGTATTTGTTTTCCATAATGTACCTCATTGGGACATAATTTACTTCACAATCTTTTCCAGTATATAACTACAATGTAACTTACAAAAATGTTGCAAGCAACTGAAACATCTTGAGAATGCAGAAGAAATGGACTATGTGTTTAGACTAATAAAATGATATTACTAATAAATATAAACTAAGAATAGGAAAAAATGTAGAACTGTGAAGAAAATGATTTCAAAGAGGAAGAGGAGGGGTTCAGGTTATATTAGGCACAAACAACAAGTGTAATTCAATTTAATTCAGGGGAAACATGAGCAACCTGCTTCATGTTCAACAACATCTAAGTCACAAAATCAAACACTTTGAAGTCTGCTCAAATTAAAAAAAAATTAAAAGCAACAAAATTTCGGACTGTATTTCATACTCCTTTTACCCAATTCATTAATTTCAGAAGCAACTCTGGATCCAACTGGGGTTTCTCATATAATCCATGCTACTACATCCTGAGAGAATTTAACTCTGTCCTGAAATGACATCTGAAGCCAATATTTATAACTTGGTCCTCTGTCCTTGCCAAGTTTCCTGTGCTAATGATCTTAAGCTTCAATAACAGCTGTCATGGAGATGAATTGCAAGGTACTTTGGGAGCTATGTGAATATATCGCACAGCTTATATTACACATATATTTTTTCCATCACCTCTGGATTAAAATGTCACCCATTTTAAGAATTCCTAGCGAAGTACAAAGAAAAATGTGACCATATATACCACAGATAGCTTGAGTAAAACTAAGGCTGAGAGAATGTCAGCACTGTACAAATGAGATTGGATAAAAAATAATATTCATTGGGGTTTGTAACATGGCAAAATTACATTTTCTTTGTATTTATTATAGCTTTTTGCTTATTATGATTATGGTTATTTAAGGTCATAAGATTACTTGATATAATTGTGAAATGGCTAATGGAAATCTAGTCTTTACTATATCATATTAAAATAAATTTAATGGCATAATATTTACTCTAATATATAAAATGATTTCCATATCTTCAGTTGTGTTTTGAGACAAAGCCTTGCTGTGTTGTCTAGGTTTGCTTGGAAAACATAGGTCTTTCTGATTCAACCTCCTCAGTACTAAGATTATTGTTTTTCTTTTTAATATTTAATTTTGACACATTCTGTTTCTATGTAAATGAATACTAAGAAAAACTACTAGATTTGTGTTTTCCAAATGTGTGTTTTGCACTGTAGACTATTAAGCCTTTCTTTAAAAAGACTCATCCCTCTGCCTTTCTTTACAGTACTAGATGTTTTTTTCTAAGATCTGAAAACTAATTAAAACAATAAAAAAAGCAAATCTCTTGAGCTCCTATCATGGACAAAGTATAGAAAACAATGTTGAAGATGTTTCAAGTAAGAAAGGAGAATGGGTAAGAACATGGGTTACACTTTTGGGTGCTTTTGTTGAGGGAAATGTTTTAAGTAAGAAAAAAAAAATGAAGGGCTAAGAACATGAGATAGACTTTTGTGTTCTGCACCCTCTTGGCTCACAGTGTGAACTCAGTGTGCAGGACACTGTTACAGAATGTGCATGAATCCTTACTGGGGAAATGAATGTTCATTATTAACATATTTATTTCACACTTCAACATTTATTCCTTAATTGGCACTGTGGATATTTGACATTTCTTGTTGACTTGAAAGAAATAAATGTGTGAGACTCTCAAGTCAGATATTTTTGACAAAACTATATTTTATTCTTTAAAGTCAATAGTCTTCTAGTAAAACCAGATCCAGTTGTCTTTTCAAAAACATTTTCTCTACTTTTAATCGTGTTACAATAAACACAATGCTAATTGTTACACTAATTGAATTGTTTTTGGATATATTCTCAGAAGTGGGATAACTATGTCACATGATAGATCTGCTTCTAGAAATTTGGGGAAACTTCCACACTGTTCTCCAAGATTGTATTTATTTATATTGCTACAATAATGCATGATTTTCTTTTTTCCATAATTCTGGAAGTTTATTCACCATTGCAGCATAATCCCATGCTTGCTCCCACAATTACTGCTACTACCATTACTACTACAAACTTCCCTACGTTCCTCCCGGCCCCTACTTTGTACTGAGGTATAGCATGCATACATTTGGTTTACAGTCCTGCTCCTTTTTTACACTCTTGTTCACTTGCTCACTATCTCTAGATAGATGATATTACTATATATTATGATCTATCCATCTATGTGTCTGTCTGTCTGTCTGTCTATGTATTTTATCTTCATCTTCATCATCATTATCTGTTTTCAGTACTGGTACTAAAAATAAAGGAATGGATATAGAAGCCATAATAAATATTCCACATATATTTATTTTATGAAAGTGAATGAAACCCAATCATTTGTAGAAAACAAAATAAAACAAAACAAAACAACAAAATGATGGATTAAGTGATGGCATTATTTTAAATGAAATATTTCAGACATGAAAACAAACTATTCCTTCCCTTTTTTTATATAGATTTTAAAAATCACCAGCCTGAAAATGAAAAATGTTTAGTAAAGAGTTGTAGAGGAGATGGTTGAAAAGGATGTATTTTAATGACTTAATAATAATGATTTAATAATAATGATATTTAATGAATACATGCTGATATGTGTGTGGAAACCCCAGTAATGTGTAGTACTAACATGTGTTAATAAAAATATCTACCTGATTACTTAGCTTCTTCGGGTCAGTGAATTGTAGCACGGTTATCTTGTACTTAATGGCTAATATCCACTTATATGTGGACACATACCATGTTTGTCTTTCTGGGTCTGGGTTACCTCCCTCATGATGATCTTTTCTAGTTCCATCCATTTTCCATCCTTTTTAATGATGTCCTTGGTTTTAATAGCTGAGTAGAATTCCATTGTGTAAATGTACCACAGTTTCTTTATCCATGCTTCAAATGAGGGACATTTATGTTGTTTTCAATTTCTGGCTATTATAAATAAATCTGCTATGAACATAGTTGAACAAGTGTCCTTGTTGTATGGTTGAGCATCTCTCGGGTATATGCCCAGGAGTGATATAGCTTGGTCTTAAGACAGAACTATTTCCATTTTTTCTAAGAAACCACTTTATTGATTTCTAAAGTGGTTATATAAGTTTGCACTCCCACCAGCATGTGCTGTCACTTGATTTTTGATCTGAGTCCCTTGGAGGGGTGTAAGATGGAATCTCAGTGTCGTTTTGATTTGCATTTTCCTGTTGACTAAGTTCACTGAACCTGTCTTTAAGTGCATTTTGCCCATTAAATATTCCTTTATGGAGTATTCTCTGTTTAGCTCTGTACCCCATTTTTAAACTGGGTTATTTGATTTGTTAATGTTTAATTTCTTGAGTTCTTTATGTATTTTGGATATTAGACCTCTGTCAGATGTAGGCATCCCCATACTGTGGGATATTATTTTGTCCTATTGACAGTGTCCTTTACCTTGCAAAAGATTATAAGTTTCATGAGGTCTCATTTATTAATTGCCTGAGTTATTGGTGTTCTGTTCAGGAAGTTTTCTCCTGTGCCAATGTGTTCTACTTGACTCTTACTCTGAAGGGGAAATAAAATACACATCTGAAGTAGAAGGATGGAGGGAACTGGGTGGTTGATGGGGTGGGGAGTGAAATGGAGGCTCCCTTCAGATGTGGGAAAAGCATGGGTTGGTTGAGGGTTGAGAACAAGGAGAGAGAACAAAAATATGTGCCTAGATCATCTTTGGGACAATGGAGGCACCTGGGAGTCTATGGGGGTAACACTAATTGAGCAGGAAATATAGAGCCTGAAGTTGCTATCTAGTGTAGCCATGGGAGGAGTCAATGGAGGAAGGGGAATACAAACCAATCCATGAAACTTTTGACCCCAAATTTGTCTTGCTTATAAGAAGTGCAGTTATAAAGATGGGACACAGATTTAAGGAATGGTAAACCACTGGCTGGCCCAAATTGAGACTCATTTTATGACATAGAGCCAATCCCCAACACTATTAATGATACTCGGCTATACTTGAAGACAGAAGCCTAACATAACTGTCTTCTGAGAGGCTTCATCCAGCAGATGATGGAAAGAGATGCAGAACCCACAGCCCAACAACAGGCTGAAATGAGAGAGTTCTGTGGAAGACAAGGAGGGAAGACTGAGGGAGCAGAGATGCCATGGAAACCACAAGAAGACCTACTGAGTCAACGAACCTGGGCCAGTGGGGGCTCACAGAGGCCGAACCACCAACCAAAGAGCAGGGGCTGACCTAGGCTCCCTAACGTGCATGGCAGATTTGCAGCGTGGTCACCATTTGTGCCCCTTAGCAATGGAAATAGGTGCTGTGTTTGACTGTTGCTGCCTTTGGATACTTTTCCCTAGCTGGGCTACAGTGTCTGGCCTCAGTGGGAGAATATGCACTAAGCCTTGCTGTGACTTAATCTGGGTGGGTTGGTGCTTCCCACCTTTTCTGAGGAGAGGTGAGAAGTGTGTGTGTGTGTGTGTGTGTGTGTGTGTGTGTGCGTGTGTGTGTGTGTGTGTGATGTGGAACTGGCAGGAGAGGAAGCAGAGGGCTGCAATCAGGCTGTAAAAAAAAAACAAATAAATAAATGAAAGGAAAAAATACCTACCAAATAGATGATTTAAACAACAGTCCATATTTCTAAATTAAAATAGTAGATGGAAGGCTGGAGAGATGGCTCAGAGTTTAAGAGAACTGGCTGTTCTTCCAAAGGTCCTGAGTTCAAATTCCAGCAACCACATGGTGACTCACAATCATCTATGATGTGATCTGATGCCTTCTTCTGGCCTCCTAGCATCCATGAAGGGGAAAATGTATAAATAAATAAATCTTTAAAAAATAGTGGATGGACAACAAAAATAGATTGTTAAGAGAAGTCTCCAAATGGGTTTCCTAGTAAGGGAAGCAGGGGCTGTCTCTGACATGAACTCAGTGGCTGACTCTTTGACCACCTCCCTATAGGGGGAGGAGGGTACAGTCTTGCCAGGCCACAGAGGAAGACAATGCAGCCAGCCCTGATGAGACTTGATAGGCTAGGGTCAGATAGAAAAGGGGGAGGACCACTCCTATCAGTTGACTGGGGCATGGGCATAAGGGGAGAAGAGGGAGGGAAGTTGGGAGTGGGAGGAGTGGGATACAAAGTGAATAAATTGTAATAAATAATAAATAAATAAGTAAATTTATTTTCACGATTTAGTCATTACATATTCCGATTGAAGCCCCCTCTTTCAACTCCGCCCAGTGCCACCCTCTCCCTTTTCCCCCTATCTCCTTTCCTCAGTCCACTGAAAGGGGTAGATCTCCTCCTCTGCCATCTGCCCATAGTTTATCAAGTCTCATCTGGACTGTCCGGATCCTCTTCCTCTGTGGCCTGGCAAGACTGCATCACCAGGGGCAAGCGATCAAAGAGCAGTTCATGAGAGAAGCAGCCCCTGCTCCGCTTACTCGGAAACCCACATGGAGGCTGAACTGCCAACTGGCTACATTTGAGCAGGAGGTCTAAGTCCTCTCCATGCATGGTCCTTGGTTGGTGCTTCAGTCTCTGCAGAATGCCCTTGGGCTCAGATATTTTAGCTGTTGGTCTCCTTGTGAGGAAATAAATACAAATAATAAAAAAGTTCGATATGGTAAGTATATAAGCACATCCTTCCAAATTTCTTGCCAACAAACTATCTTTTGATAGGTTCACTCAGCTCTGAAGAAAGCTGAATACAGTCATAAATGCTTGGTGAGAGAATCCATATTCATTTCACACTTTAACCATTTAACATCATCTGCGTAATAACCTTGTCTATTGAGTAACAGCTGCATGATTCAGAACAGACCGATTGATAAATTGGTAAGTTAATAGGTAGTTAGATGGATAGGTGAGAAGAATGATTTTGCTTGACAAAGTGAAAATCAGTTTTAATCAAGCATAACTTCTGCAAATGAAGCAGAGCTACAATTCTGGAGGACAGGGGAGAATACTTAGCCTAAAAGTAAGGTTCAGCGTTCCAAGTCCAAGTGGATGCTATACTCTGAATATGGTCTGGATTCTCCAATTTGACAAAGGAGCCTTCTGTGGAGCCTTCTGGTCACTTCTAGAGAATCTTGGAAAACTCTGCATTAATTAGTATTAGTGTTTTTTTCTTCTAGTCAGACAACAGAGCCTTTGAAGGTAGAGAGTAATTTGCTCCAATTTGCAATAAGTGGAAAAGCCAAGACATCTAATCACAAAGCAAATTAAACGATCAATTTAGTAGGCATAGTCAAAGCTCAGTGTTCTCAAGAATGGAGAAGACCTAGGTATGCCTGAGCATTGGACCGTTAGACACACCTAAGTTCTTCTCCTATGGGCTCTGAGTGGTATTACAGCTTATCTTATGATTTGTATTGGAAATTAGAGACAGTCATGGGTATCTTACGTGTTTTTTTACATTTCAACCCTCTCTCCTCTTCTCTCAGTCCCTGTATGCCACCTCCTCTCTCCCTGCTCCCATCTACTCCCCTATTTCTCTTCAGAAAAGGGCTGGCCTCCCACGGATATCAAGCAGCCATGGGATATCAAGTTGCAGTGTGACTAGTCACCTCCTTTCCTATTAGGACTGGAAGAGGCGTGGAAAGGATCCCCCAAACAGGCACCAGAGTCAGAGACAGCCCCAGCTCCCACTGTTAAGGGTATCATAAGAAGACTGCATAGTCCTATGCATGCTTTCTGGTTGGTGGTTCAATCTTCCTAAGCCCCTATGAGCCCAGGTTAGATGATTCTGTGGGTTTTCTTATGGTGTCCTTGACCGCCGTGGCTCCTTCAATTAATCTTACCTTTTAAGCCATGATTATTTCTGAAATGAAACATTCTAAGCAGCCTGGATAATATTATAAACAAAATACCATTGAAAATCCAGTTCATTGGAGTCAACAAACATACCCAATTGTGGATTTTTATATTGCTGTATTTTTGGCATCTAAAATCATGATGCAATAACACCAAAAGCAAATGGGCCATATTATGCACAAACTGTTTGCAAAATCTAAATTGCTAAATTGGTTTTTTTTCCAGCTGTGTCAGAACAAAAATATATTGAGCTACAAATATATAGAATCTGGATATTTTGAAAGTAGAAATATGCTAGAGTCCTATTATAAAATTGAAATAAAATGATGTATTTTCCTTAAGTTTTATTTTTTTTAACAAAGAAAATTCTTACTTCTCAGTTAATCTTTTCTGCATTAACATTCTGTAGGACATGTGTCCCGTTTGGTCTATAAACTCCCAAAATGGGATTCTGAAAAAGAAATCTGCTCATCTCATAAAGAATGGATGACTTGACTGTAAAATTAAACTGTCTCTCTGTAGCACAGGATGTACCAGGACTCAACATTTTAAAATCATTATCCATAGCATTTAGTTTCACACAAAGGCTATTATTGGTGAAATTGTTTTGCAATGATGGTGCCCTTTAAAAAGAAGTTAAGGAATGGAATTTTTATGTTCTACATTAAAATATTCTGAAAGCAAATAATACCTTCCTCAGCACTAATTTTTATTTAGGTGTTGTCAATTTACAATGTAATAAAAATATAAACTCATTGCCATTAATTCTGGTTTGCTTTGAAGAGTAATTTTAAATCCAAAATTTGGCCATATTATTGTTATTTTAAAATTACTAGAGTAAAAGAACAAATTTCATCCATGTCACAATTTGGTCTTTTAGTTTTAATTTTGTTTGAGTGCGTGGATGTTGAACCAAACTCAGGGCCTTAAGAATAGTTGACAAGCCTTCTATAGTGAGCTTTTCCTTTGGCTCATTTCGCCCATATGACCTCTGTAATTTCTTGCCATTTTTGTTTCAGAGAGTGCCCTTGATTTAAGAGATAATAGATCTCAGGTACCCAATGTTGAGGACTATATCTGCCCCACCTGGCACATTCAGACTCTCTTGGACTTGCAGTACTTGTTCTCTAAAAACTCAGAAAAAAAAAAAGAAATGCTTTATGTCAACGTTCCTTTCCTTGAAGCTAATAGCATTCTCCCTCCTTGTTCCTATAATCCTTCAGAATGATTTCTGTCTGTGAACTTGGCAGGATTTATATAGCACCACCAGAAATTCACCATAGAATTGCTCTGTGCTGCCTAAGTAGCATTCCTTTTTAAAATCAATGCAAAATCCAGCATTTCCTACTATTTTAATGTATATAGATCAAATGTAGCACAAATATACTGTTGCACAATATTACCTTTGATTTCCAAATTATAGAATTAAGAATAAAGTGCCCTTACTTATTCTCCATTTACCATTTCATTCAGGTTGTAGCATTCACAATCAGTCACTCCTTCCTATCTACCCCATACCATGTCAAGTAATAATCTGCTTGCTCCCTCTATGAGAATATGTGTTCTAGATATTCTTGTGGTTAGGTAGTGGGATTGGGGTAGGTAGGGAGCCCAAAGGAGTGGAAATTGGTAGAGAGGAGTGCCTGAGGCTGGTGGTGGTACTAGGAATAGGGGCACTCCTAGGAGGTGGGGATAGAGGAAGGAGGGAGCGCAGGTGGCCTCCCTTAGTCCAATCCAATGTGGTACAGGAGTCGTAGAGTCCCTAGACTCCAGAACTGGACTCCGCAGCAAGTCCAAATGACTATGGGGGTTATCTTGATGACATTAATTGAGGTTATAGGAGCCTAATTACTGCTTACACCCACAGTGGGTGTAATCAGTTTCAGACAGGAATCCCGCACTGTACAAAGGAGAAAGGGAACTGAGTAGTAGCATGTGTTCATTACTCTTTGCTTCCTGCTGGTGAATGTTATGATACCAGTTTTTTCTACACTATAAGCTTGACTTTCCTGTGGACTGTTGCCTTGAGCTGTGAGCCAGAATAAACCCTTTCTTCCTTACTTGGTTTTTATCCTTACAACAAGAAATCTATGATACATTTTTTTTTTTATTTTCTTGGCATCCAGAACATCCCTTTACCCAGAGCAGGCAAAACTGTGATCTCATGAAGTTCTTCAGGGGAGAGGCAGTAAAGGTTTGAGGGTGAACTTGGGTAGCCTTTTTTATCTTAATTTTTAAAAGATTTGCTTATTTTATGTGTAAGGATGTTTTTCCCTGCATGTATATGTGTGTATCACAGGTATGCACAATGTCTATGGTGGCTAAAAGAGGTTGTAGCCCCTGGAACTGGAATTATATAGATGGTTGTGAGCCATCAGGTTGAGGTTGGAGACTGACCCCCAATCCCTGTTAGGAGCTTTAACCTAGTGAGACATCTCTCTAAGCCCCCCTAAATGAGGTTTTATAATATAATTTAGGACAGATACTGAGATAAATTTTAGTTTCTTTGGCTTGTTCCAGAAGGATATATCTTGCATTTGTGATTTTCTTGAATTCCTGGAGTTTAATACATTTTGTATTTTCAGGTTATAATTTCTCATGTATCACCATGTCTTCTAATTTTGATACAGGGCTCTTTTTTTAAATTAGTATAAAACTGTCATATGTTTTGAGAGAAAAGATGCCTCTCCATCTATTTTTTTCTTTTCAAGACTTAGATGATTTTTTTTTCTATTTTGATTACAAAGCCACTTGGGATTTTTATTGAAATATTTTATAAAATGCATTGAGTCTATAGGCTACTTGGTTAGCTTGGTATTAGTTATTTGAACATAGGAGCATGGGTGGGTACCTTTTTAAACTGCTTTTGGTAAATAATACCCTGATACCACTCTAACTTTTCTTTCTTTTCTGTAGTTTATACTCAGAATTTTTTAACTTCATGATTAAATTATTCTCATCCTATGATATTGAAATTAGTGTCTTAATTTTACATTTAGATTCCTTAATCATTTCTGAGCATTTTGTCACAATGATTGTATTGCCTCTTACTAGGTACCAGCTCTAACAGATTTTTCTATTCCTCAATATAATCAAGACTCTAGTTCATGGACAAATCACATATAAATATAGCAGCATTTATCTCTTTTTTTCTCCTTCTTTCCTTCTTTTTCCTACCTTTCTTCCTTCCTTTCCTTCTTTCTTCTTCTTTTGGGAATGCCTTTTGTTTGCCTTTATTGTCAAGGTAAGCATTTGTGGTGAATGTCTTAGACAATGATGCTCTCTTGCTGTGAAGAGACACCACAACCAAGGCAACTCTTATAAAGTAAAACGTTTAACTGGGAATTGCTTACAGTTTCGGGACTTAGTCTGTTGATAACATGGCAGGAAGTGTGGTGGCACATCACACTTCCCCAGACATTGTGCTGGGAAAGAACTGAGAGTTATACATGCAGAACCACAAGCGTCAGGAGGAGAGAGAAGCTCTGGGCCTGGCTTGAGCTTTTGTAGCAACAGCTTAGTGAAAGCTCTGTCTATCTTTCGGATGCTCTGAGGCACAGAAAACACATCAGGCTCTTCAGGTGACCCAACAGTGACCTACCACACAGGTGACAATCCATAGCAGCATTTTTTTAAGAATAAGGTTTGCTTTTGTCTCTTACATATAAATAATGGTTAATCAGTTCTGTAGACTGCTATATTCAAAGCTCTGGGTGAACCAGATTGTTGGGATTAGTGATTGTATAAGATAACATATTCAGATAACACATTCAGATCGGCTTTCCTGTCTGAATAGAAGCTTCTATTTCATTAAAACTCCACTAATTATTATGTTTGGCTTGATTTACAAAATTAAAAAAAAAGATTCTGACAAGTTTCAGGCTCAAGTCCTGACTTAGAAACATGACAGAATTTTAGAGTTCACTACTTTGTCATATTTGTTGATTGCCTGCTACCACTCTATTTAACTTTTCTCTCTCTCTCTCTCTCTCTCTCTCTCTCTCTCTCTCTCTCTCTCTCTCTCTCTTTTCTTATTGGTGTCTTTTTATGTGTCCATGGTATTATTTGTACATTGTGCATACATGTATAAATAGAGAGAGATTTCTGTGTGCTGGCAAACATGCATGTTTGTGTTGGTTAGTGCTTTGACATTTGTGGTTGTGTTTATAATCTCTCTCTCTGTGTTGTACATTGAAGCAGGGTTTCTTTCTTGAGCCAAGTGCTTCTTAATTTGGCCAATCTAGCTATCTGGCTTGTTCTTGGGATGCCTTGCCTCACCTGCTGTATGTCAGAATCACAGGTGGGCTGCCATACTCACTGAGCATTTATACAGCTGCTTGGGATCTAAACTGTGGTCCCATGTTGAGCCATTTTACCAGTCCCCTGACATTATTTATTTAAGAGTTAATTAATTAGTTAATTAATTAATCTTTCTCTTTCTCACTATGTGTTTCTGCTCGTGACCACAGTGCACGTGTACATTAGAGGACAACATTAGGGAGTCAATTTTCTCTTGTTTCTGAGGACAGTTTCTCTGTTTTTCGATGATTCTCCTGCTTCCCTTTTCCATCTGCACAAAAGAGAGCTGAGATTGTGTACACACACCACGTACCTAGCTTTTGGTCTGCAGATGGATTCAGGTCTTAAGTTTTAGGCAGCAAGTACTTTCAGCCACTGAGCCATTTCTCTTTCTCACCCACAATTGACATTTTAATAATGACATTAGCTCATTAGTTTTAGTGAGAATGTTCATTTATTATATGCTGAAAATTAATTCTATACTACTTTTGATGGTTTTACATAATAAAATCCAGAATTTTATATGTACTACATATTGAACAATATTTGGGGATGAATACTGAAGTAAATCAATACGTAAATCAATCTCTACATAAAATTACTAAGATGTTAGTAATTTATTCTGAACTATGAATATTCTGAATATAGGATACTTTGTATATTCTTAGTGTAAACATTTTTCTTCTGTAATGAATGTTGAAGAAACATGGTCATTCTTATTTCACAATGCCTTTTTCTTCTTGTACAAACAATTTCAATTTAATCATCTCCTAGTTTCTTCATTTCTAAAATAAGCAACCATAGAACCTTCTCTCATTGGTTCTATTTTCTGCCCGAAATATCCAGATAAGGATTGGAAAACATAGATCTACTAGTTAATAATCTAAAATTCTCTTGAGAGTTGAGAAATCCTTTTGCAAGGAACTTTGGATTACCATTTTTAAATTGACTGTTACAATGTGAAAGAGCACAAGGAAATCACCCCTGAGAATATTTCTTCTGCAGTACTAGTAACTGGCCTGGTATAGTACACAGATAGTCATGGTAGACACATTTGCGTGATTGTCCACTTCACAAGCAAAGGCTCGTCTAGGATGGACTGTGAAGCATAGAATCACACACTCAGAAAGAATTCTGTGTGTAAGGTAGAGTACTTAAAATCCTGAAACTCATATTTTATGCCCAAATTTTTGGTGTGTTTAAGAAGGTATGCAACTCTGCTTAGATGACAGGATTCATGAGTAAACAGTGTTGTATATAATTCCCTTAGTGCCCTCTAACATCTGGGAGAGGGTCTATCATTGAAACTAGAGCTCAGTGATTAGGCTAGATTTTCTGTCCCCCTAGTTCTGGGGACCACCTGTCTCCATCTCCTCAGCAATTGGATTAATGCATGCCCGGTGGCCAGGATTTTTTATGCTCGTGCTAGGAATCTACATCTGGTGCTCATACTTGCACATGAAGTGCTCTTTTGACTGAGGTGTCTTCCCAGTCCCAAATATTTATTTCACAAAAAGAATGTTATTAGCAATTAAAAGATTTACTTTTATAAATGATGCATGAACTATTGATGTTAGACCTTAAAATAGTTGAAACATCTACAATCTTAGTCCAAGGGAATAAGATTCAGACCTAGAAATGAGTCTGTGCTAGTAGGGAAGATACAGTTTAATGGGATTCTTAAGTTGGCAGTTATTATTCTCAGGAAATAATAATAAGTACATTATGAAAACATTTAAATATCAAATGTTAAGAGTAATGTTTACTCCTGACTCCTTCCCTGCCCTCTCCTTCTTCCGATGTCCATCCCCTTTGTCCTTCTGGATAGGGATTGGGCAATTTAGCAAGAGTCCTCCTTCTTGATTAGTTTCTTTAGGTGTACAGATTTTAGTAGGTTCATCTTATAGTATATGTTTATATGAGTGAGTATATAGACTATTGAAGCAGATGCTGAGACTTATGGCCAACACTTGGGCAGAGTGCAGGGAATCTCATGAGGGGAGTGGGAAATAGTGGGATCCGGAGAGGAGAGCAACAGAACCAAGTGGTCTGAGCACAGGGGTCTTTCCTGAGACTGATGGTCCAACAGGTACCATGGATGGAGGTAGCCTAGGACCCCTGCACCGGTGTGGCCCATGGCAGTTCAGTGTCCAAATGGCTTCCATAGTAATGGGAATAGAAACTGTCTCTGACATGAACTGATTGGCCTACTTTTTGATCACCTCCCCCTGAGGAGGGAGGAGCCTTGCCAGGCCATAGAGGAAGACAATGCAGCTACTCCTGATGATACCTGATGGAGTGGGATCCGAGGGAAGGAAAGGAGGACCTCCCCTATTGGTGGTCTTGGAAAGGGACACAGGTGCAGAGGGGGGAGGAAGGAAGGAGTTGGGATGGGAGGAGTGAGAGAACTACAGGGGTATATAAGGTGAATAAAGTGTAATTAATAAAGAATTTAATAAAAATACAAGTAAAAAAAGAGTAATGTTTACTATGTATTGAATATTGGCACTAATAGTAGAATTCAAATATTTCTTCCCAAATATTCTCTCATATTCTATGCTTCTTGCTAGCAAAATTTTAATTGAAAATTATGGTTTTATACTATTTAATTTTTAATATTTTGAATTTACATTTTTATTTTTTATTAATTAATTTAACTTCATTTGGTCATAGGCCTGTCTCTCTTCTCCTCTCATTCCCCCCTCCTTCCCTTATCTCCTTTGCCCTATTTCTCAGAATAGGGCAACTGCCCTATTTCTCAGAATAGGGCAACTGCCCTATCCAGAAACCCCAGCTCATGTATTCTGGTGAGGACTGAGTTCATCTTCTCCTGTGGCCTGGTAGGGAAGTCTCATCAGGGAAAAGTGACCCAAAAGCAGGCAACATAGTCCATGCTAGGGATATCCCCACTCTCCTAACTAGTGAGCCCACCTGAAGCCTAAGATGCCCATTAGAGTTATCTTTTTTGGGATCTGTGCATTGTAGTTTGTCTATCTAATTATAAGTGAGTATATATCATCTGAGTGTTTCTGGATCTGTGTCAGGATGATCTCTTCTAATTCCATCCATTCACCTGCAAATTTCATTATTTTCTAGTTTTTAATGACTGAGAAGTATTCTGTTGTGTAAATATACCACAGTTTCTTTATCCATTCTTTGTTTGAGGGACATCTAGGTTGTTTCTAGATCTGGCTCTTATGAATAAAGTTGCTATGAACATGGTTAATCCAATGTCCCTTGGGTATGGTAGAGAATTTTTCCAGTGTAAGCCAAGGAGCGGTATAGCTGGGTCTTGAGGTTTGGCTATTTCCAGTGTTCTTAGAAAGCACCAGATTGATTTCCAAAGTGGTTGTACAAGTTTGCACTTCCACCAACAGTGGACGAGTGTTCCCCTTATCCATATCCTCACCATCATGTGTTTGTCCCTTGAGTTTTTTATCTTAGCCATTCTGGCAGGTGTCAGGTGGAATCTCAGAGTTGTTTTGATTTGCATTTCCCTCATGACTAAGGACATTGAACATTTTTTACATGCTTCTTCACAATTCAGATTCCTCTGTTGAGAACTCTCTGTTTATCTTTGTATGCCATTTTAATAGGATTATTTGGTTTATTGGTGTTTAATTTCTTGAGATCTTTATATATTCTGGATATTAGTTCTTTGTTGGATGTAAGATTGGTGAAGATCATTTCCCAGTCTCTAGGCTGTCATTTAATTCTATTGATAGTGTCCTTTGCTTTACAAAAGCTTTTGAGTTTCAAGAGGTCCAATTTAGTAATTGTAGCTCTTAGAGCCTGAGCTGTTGGTGTTCTGTTCAGGAAGTTGTCTGGGGTGACTATTAGTTCAAGGTTCTTACTCACTTTCTCTTCTAGCAGATTTAGTGTATCTGGTTTTAGTGTAAGTGGTCTTTGATCCACTTGGAATTTAGTTTTGTGCAGGGCCAAATATATGGATCTATTTGCATTTTCTATATGTAGACATCTAGTTAGACCAGCACCATTTGTTGAGATGCTGTGTTGGCTCCTTTGAAAACATCAGGTGTGCACAACAGGTATGTGGGTTTATTTCTGGGTCTTTGATTCTATTCTATTGCTCAATCAGTCTATATCTTTGCCAGTACCATGCAGAATTTTTTTTAAATTACTTTTGCTGTGTAGTATAGCTTGAGGTCAGGGATAGAGATACCTCCAGAACATCTATTATTGTATAGGATTGTTTCAGCTATTCTGAGTTTTTTGTTTTTCCATATGAAGTTTAGAATTGTTCTTTCAAGGTTTGTGAAAAATTGTGTTGGTATTTTGATGGAGATTGCGTTGACTCTGTAGATTGTCATTAGTAATAACTATGTTAATCCTACCGAACCATGATGCATCTTCTGGTATCTTCTTCAATTTCTTTTTTTGTGAAGTTATCTATGGCCTGTGTGTTCTTGGATGTACTTGATCTTGTTGAGCTGGAGTTTTTCTTCTAATATCTTCTGTGGCGCTGGGTTGATGCACAGATATTGTTCAAATTTGGTTTTGTCATGGAATACCTTGTTTTCTCTATCTATGTTGATTGAAAATTTTGCTAGGTATAGTAATCTGCCTTCACATTTGTTGGTCTTTAGTTTTTGAATGACATCTGCCCAGGCCCTTCTGGATTTCATAGTCTCTATTGAGAGGTCAGGTGTGATTTGATAGGTCTTCCTTTATATCTTACTTGACTTTTTCCCTTGCTGTTTTTAATATTTTTTCTTTGTTCTGTCGATTTAGTGTTTTCATTATTACGTGACAGATGAATTTGTTTTCTTGTCTAGTCTATTTGGTTTTCTATAAGCCTCTTTATGTTTAAGGGTGTTGCTTTCCTTAAGTGGGGAAATTTTCTTCTATGATTTTCTTGAAAATATTTTCTGGACCTGGAAGGCTGGATTTTTTTTCATGTATTCCTGTTTTTCTTAGGTTTTATGTTTTCACAGTATCCTCGATTTCTTTGATGTTTTGTGTCAGAAATTATTCTGTTTTAATATTTTTTGAGGGACGTATCGATTTTTTCAATAGTTTCTTCACCACCCGCGGTTCTTTCTTCCACCTTTTGTATTCTGTTGGTGATACTTACCTCTGTGGTTCCTGATGTCTTCTCTACGTTTTCCATCTCCAGAATTTTCTTGGTTTGTATTTTCTTTATTGATTATAATTCCATTTTTCAGGTATTGAAGAGTTCTATTCATTTCCTTCACCTGTTTGATTGTGATTTCCTGTCTGTCCTTAATGTCCTCTATTTGCTTGGTTGATTTGTTTCCTCTTTATATACCTCTAATAACTCCTTAAGCATTAGGTTTAAGGTCATTTTTCTGTGTTTCTGCTGTATTAAAATATTCATTATTTAGGAGGGTTCTGGTGGAGCCATGATATTGTTAATTGTGTTCTTATGCTGGCCCTTAGCCAAATGGTTGTTGGTAGCCTTGGTTATTTATACCTGGAACCTGCACCAGAGACTGGATCTGCCTGTCTCTGGTTGTCCTTCCTTACTTTGTATAGCCAGGCTGGCCTTGAAATCATAGAGATCCACCTGCCTCTGCTTCTTGACTGCTGGTATTATGGATGTGAGCCACTGTTCCCATAAAGGGGAACAATTATAAATGTATGAGTTTATTCAATTTGCTAGCTATTTTATAATCATCATCAGCATCTGTTATAATACAGAGGCTTTATAAATCTACATTTCCAAGGCTGAATTTGGGCACAGACTCCCATCAAAAGTGGAGAACTGATGGGAAGATATGAGATTGACTCCAGAGCTAAAATGGGGAACTGGAATATTGTTATTTACAAATATGGTCATAGTCAAACTAAGAGGGTTGAATTTGAACCAAAATGCTAAAAGTCAAGAGCTAAATACAGAATGTGGCATGAGTGAGGCAAATTATAACTTACCATTAGTAACACTGTCACAAAAGCATCTGTGCTTTTCTCTGTAAGGGATTATGTTCGGCAGCAATAATGATTTTTAATTTTGATTTACAGTCTTTTCTTTCTTTCTTTCTTTCTTTCTTTCTTTCTTTCTTTCTTTCTTTCTTTCTCTTTCTCTTTTTCTGTCTTGCTCTCTCTTTCTTTTTTCTACTTCTCTAATATACTGCATCCAGACCACAGTTTCCACTCACTCACTCCTCCCAGTTGCCAATATCTTCTCTCTCCCCCAGATCTACTCCTCCTCTGTTTCTCTTGAGAAAAGAGCAAGCCTCCCAGGGCTGTCAACAGAATATGGCATAAGAAGTTACAATGATATTCATTGCATACTCTGACATCGAAGCTGGATGAGGCAATCCAGTAGGAGGACAAGGGTCCCAAGAGTAGGCAAAGAGTCAGAGACAATCCCCACACCCACTGTAGGAGTCTCACTAGAATAGCAAGCTAAACAACTTTAACATGTATACAGAGTACCTAGCTAATACCCATTCAAGGGTCTCTGATTGTTCCTTCAGTCTCTGTGAGTCCCTGTAGGCCCTGCTTAGTTGATTCTGTAGGCAGTGTTTACATGGTGCCCCCAATCCCTCTGGCTCCAAGTCTTTCCTCTTCTTACTTGGGTTTTCCTGAACTCTGCCTCATGTTTGGTTGTAGTGTCTACATCTGTTTCCAGCAGCTGCTGCATGAAGCCTCTCTGTAGTAAGCATTTAATTGACATTTTTCTTTTTCTTTTCTCTTCTTTAATACACACACACACGTACCACACACACACACACACACACACACACACACACACACACACACACACATCTCTGGTCACTTTGATCCTATCCTTGTTTTCTGGGTTATCTCTGGTTGTTGGCCATCCAGGCAGTGTCAGGCTCTCTTTTGTTGCATGGGCTTCATATTAGACCAGTGATTGGTTGGCCACTCCCACAGAGATTAAAAGCACTGGCTGCTTTTCCAGAGCACATGGTTTCAATTCCCACCACCTACATTGTAGTTCACAACTGTATAAAATTCTAGTTCCAGGGGATCTGATTTTTAATTTTGATTAAAAATCATATAGCATATATGCAGGCAAAATAGCAATGGACATGAAATAAAAGTTAAAAAAATAGAAATTTTATAACACCAAGGGCTGAATTATTTAGGACTATAGGAGTAATAACACTATAAACAACGGGTTGCCTCATCAGTTACTATCTCCCTCTCTTTTATATCATCCCTTACCCTCCGGTGGCACAGATCCTGGCTTAGTTACTGAGATGGTAAGTAATCAATGCAAGGCTGTCATTGGAGATTTGTTGTTTCTCATGATTGAGCAATGGCATGCTATCCATGCTGATGATTTTTGCCTATCCAGGATAATAGAGAAGTCTCTGAACCAGAATTAAATCATAATAAAGAATGCTGAGCAATATCTGATGTTCAAATTGTAAGTGTGACTTAAACTTGATAAACTTGTTTAGATGATAAGGTAATGAATTTTTCTATCCTTCATTAGGTGTTTTTGGTTTTGGTTTGTATGTTTTCTCTTTTCTTTCTCTCTCTTTTTGACTTAACTATAGTTTATAAATCAAAGATAATATTACCCTGTCACACTTTTGTTAGCATTTAAACATCACTTATACTGAAAGTGTTTCAACTATGCTCCAATGAGAATGTAGGCAACACAAATTGGACTTTGGTGTTTTTATTGTGGAGGGACAAAAGTGAGACAATGAAATTCAAATGAATGGGAAGCAAGTGTTATCTGGGTGCATTGTACAAAACTCCCAAATAAAAATATTATGTTGGGGAGGGAGAAGTAAAATAAACATTCATGGATGCTGATGGTGTTAGGACCGAGTCTGCATCAGCTGCTCCTTCTGGCGTATGTGGTTGCTTTACTGGAAATGACAGGGCATTCTTTGATAACTACTGAGTGGTTAAAATCTACCAGAGCCAAGTTAGTTTTTTTTTTTAACTTTGCTTTATCTGATTTATTTTTCACAACACTATGAAGTTGATACTTGCATTCTCCTTATTTTATGCATAAGAACATGGAGGAGGCTGACAACATATTCTCAGGCTATTCCCACTTTAGGATTATCCTCTTTGTTTTATACTTAGCAGCCAATCAGAAGACAGAGAGGGTGTTGCAATCTCTATGTAATGATCACTTTACTTATTTAAAAAGACAGTTTTTTTGTTTTTTTGTTTTTTTTTGCACATGTATCTGCTTTGTTGCTTTTCTCTCGGGTTATGCTATGAGGTGAATGTATTTTCCCAGCACAATTGATCTCTTTGATCTGCAGCAATCATCTACTACAACCTAAAGCAATTTGCTGCCAAGAAGTCTACAAGCTTTCACATTTCTTATAGATTCTGTGTCTATTTTTAAATATCATCTGTTGATGTTACTCTAAATACTCCCTGCTCGGGTTGCACAATTACACATAGATTCCTGGAAAAATATTCCATTTAAATATAGTTGCTTGTTTTTCTGGGTCTTTGTAGACAGACTTTTCTAAGATAAAATTTAAAAGCCCTGATCAGCCCAAATGAGAAATATTTGAAAGGCTAATAATGATGATACCATTAAATGCTAAATATGCCCCAATTATTTTGTGTTACTGTGTTTAATTCCACCTGCAAAGAGTGGAAATCAATTATTTAATGGAGAACATTTAAATCTAATATTAGAATCTGGATGAGGATGAATAGAAATTCTGAATATGTTTCCCACACAGATCTCAGCACCATTATAATAACTTGGATGCTTTCCAATGCAGCTATTAGACTGTGAATCTTTTTATGCATCTGTGTACAGATCTCTATGGGTACCTAAAACATATGCTCTTGCTAGGGATTTCTGTTGTTTACCTATAACTTTGCTGAACACAATCTTGACAAAATATATTTAAGTATCTGGATCTCACATTTTTCACATATTCAGTTACAGGGTCTGGGTCCTTGTTGAAACAAAAATATATTGATTGTGAAACCAAGAATGATAATTTTTGAGAAACAATCTACACTTTAAAGCCAACTGTCAAGAGTCATCTATTATTCCATTTTCTATAAATCATACTATCACATAGCCTAGAGCAATTATTGATAATCACTACTAAAAGTAGATTTTAAATTCTTGCTTGTCATGGGATAATTATATAGCCTGTTCATTTATAACTCAATTTTTAGCACAAGCATGGTCTGCAGAAGCTTGGGGATGCTCTTAATGTGATGATGGTACTGAAAACAACAACAACAAAAAAGTCAACATAGTGAGGATGCAGAGCATACACATGGAAAAGTTCCTGATGGCAATGTACAACACCACAAACAATCACCTGCTGCTCTCTGGACAAAACTTAATCTCTGCCATAGAAGCACACATACTCAGATTTCTATCGCCTAAATCCAGATGCATTCTAGCTAATCAAAAGTTGACTTTTAAAAACTAATATGTGTATTTGTTACTGAGAACTAAGATGTGTACTGGTACTGAACTATGTTTGGCATGTAGCCTTTTCATATGTGATCAATACTCTGTGCTTTATGCTTCAGTTACACTTATTTTGTTCCTTTTCTTGTTCACTCAATATATACGAGTAACTATGCTAGATGAATTTTTGCAGTGAAAAATGTGAGAGAATCCTTTATTACTGGCAAACTTTCCATTGAAACCTTTGGTGTTTATTTTCAGTTCCCTCTTAATATTGTACTGTGTGCAGAGTGTGAGACATGACCAGCAACCCCATTATTTACTTGATATGAGCATTTCCAAGAGCAAATACTTTAAGAACACTCCTCATTTGGATTAGCAAATTCAAGTTTACAAAGGCCTATAAAGAAAATAGAAATAGTGTTCATTTGAGTCACTGCTGTATTTCTGTGAGTAGATAACTATGATGAAAGCAACTTTTGTAAAAAGAAAGCATCTAATTCAGGGCTTACTTACAATTTCAAAGGGTAAGTCCATTATCAGCATAGTGAGGAACATGGAGGCATGTGGGCAGGCACTGGAGCAGTACTTGAGTGCTTTACATCCTGATCCACAGGTACAGAGAATGAAAGAGTGGGTTTGGTGTGGGATTTCAAAAACAAACAAACAAACAAAACCCCTTAAAGTCCAATCCTAGTGGTATACGCCCTCCAACATTGCTGTACCTTCTAATTCTTCCCTGATATCTCATGAGCTGGTGACTATGCTTTCAAATATATGAGCCTGTGGGCGCCATCTCATTCAAACCACCACAGTGTTTAATGAAAAACATTAAAACTCCTCTCTATTAGGTAAAAATAGCTCTATTTTATGTATTAACAATACTTACCTGCTTTCCATCTACTCTTTTGAACTATTGTATTAGACAACTGGGATACTTTAGAGTTCCGATTTTATTACATATAATTTAAAATAATAATGACTCATTAATTTTGAAAAGGTTCTACAATTGTCTTATGTATCTTTAGTGAGCATGCTTTCATGAGATAATTTAACATGTTTTATTTTAGACTTGAAAAACTGACAATGTACACATAGATTTGAAACCAGGTGGAAAATTTAGAATACAGGGCAAGAGGAATCTAGGGATATCTCAAGAGATCCTCTGGACCTTTAACTACATACCACATGAAGAATTCAGTATTTACTGTTATGGTCAAGAGACACAAATTGATAAATTTTGCGTTCCAATTATATGAACAGATTAAGACTCAAGAAAAATTCAGTTTTGGTTGTGTTGCTCTCCTTGTGAAGCTCCTGTCCCCTCCAGGTTTTTCTGTCTCTTCCTTATTTTATAAGATTCCCTGCACTCTGCACAAAGTTTGCTATGAGTCTCAGCATCTTCTTTGATACAGTTCTGGGTAGAATATTGCAGAGGTCCTCTGTAGTAGGCTCCTATCTGGGCCCAGGGGTCTTTTCTGAGACAATGCATGGAGATAACCCCTGCACAGATGTAGCCCATGGCAGCTCAGTCTCCAAGCGGGTTCCCTAGTAAGGGGAAGAAGGACTGTCTCTGACATGAACTCAGTGGCTGGCTCTTTGTTTACCTGCTCCTGATTGGTGGGTGGGGGCTGGGAGGGTGGCAGCCTTCCCAGGCCACAGAAGGAGAAGACAATGTAGTCAGTCCTGGTGAGACCTGATAGGCTAGAGTCATACAGAATGGGAGGAGGACCTCCCTATCAGTGGATTAGGGGAGGAGCGTGGGAGGAAAAAAGAGAGGGAGGGCTGGTTTGGGAGGAGAAGAGGGAGGAGGCTACAGCTGGTATAGAAAGTGAATAAAGTGTAATAAATAAAAAATAAACTTAAAAAAGAAAACACGGTAATTTTGGGAGAAAGTTAGTCAATAATGAAGATCCAAGTTTATTCAACAGCTCTATTTAAAAGGCAAAGCAAAACAAGCCACATCAGCACAAGGACAGGTTCATGGACCAGTCAAACATCTTTCTTAGACAACATTCCTGTATGGCAGACATGGCCCAATGTCTCACAGAAACTTGGCAAAACCTACTGCTTATTTCTGTGTCAAGGTAAAGGCCAGGGTGTAAACATGTTTTCCACCGAGTCCTCAATAACAAGCCAATCTGCCAAGCAAGCAGCTCCCATGCACACAGCTTGAGAATGAACTCTGGCTTGTCGCAGATTATGACTTGGAAGTATTATACAACTCAGGAGAGTCTGGTGAGGTTTTGTGGCAAAACACTCAATAATGGTTATATTGTATGCAGGAAGATTTGAATCAATGTTGAGAAGTTAGTTTGAGTGAGAACAGATAATGGATAAAATGACCCTGAAATTCCACCTTACACACATCTAAGATAAAAAAAAAATCAAGTCACAACACATGATGGAGAGGTTGTAGAGAAAGGAGAATCCTCCTCTATTGCTGATGGGAATGTAAACTTGTACAACCACTTTTGAAATCAATCTGGTGCTTTCTCAGAAAATTAGGAATAGTGCTACCTTAAGACCCAGCTATACAACTCCTGGCCATATTTCTGAAATGCCATACAACATGACATTTTCTCAACTGTGTTCACAGCAGCTTTATTAATAATAGCCAGAATCTGGAAACAACCTAGATGTCCCTCAACTGAGGAATGGATAAAGAAATGATGGTACATTTATACATTGGAATACTACACAGCAATTAAAAACAAGGAAATCATGACATTTGAAGGCAAATAGATGGAACTAGAAAGGATCATCCTGAGTGAGGTGACCTAGAAGCAGAAAGTCACATATGGTGTATACTCACTTATAAGTGGATGTTAGCCATATAATACAGGATAATCATACTAAAATCTCTAGTCCTAAAGAAGCTAACAAGAAGGAGATCCCTAGGGAAGATGCTTAATCCTCATTCAGAAGGGAAAACAGTTTTAGGCATTAAATTAGAAGAAGACAGGAGCAGGGCAGGAGCCTTCCACAGGAGACCTCTGAAAGACTCTACCCACCAGGATATCAAAGCAGATGCTAAGACTCATACCTAAATTTGGGGTAGAATGCAGGGAATCTTATGGAATAATGGGAGATGGAAAAACATGGAGGGTATAGGAGCTTCACAAGGAGCCAGTTAATCTGGGCCCAGAAGTCCTGTAGAGACTGAGGAATTAACCAAGGACCATGCATGGAGAAGACCTAGAGCCCCTGCTTAGATGTAGCCTATGGGCAGCTCAGTTATGGGATTTCCTAGTAAGGAGAGCAGGGCCAGTCACTGGCATAAATTTGGTTGACTGCTCTTTGATCACCTTCCCCTGGCAATGTGGCCTTACAAGGGCACAGACAAAGAGGATCCAGACAGACCTGATGAGACCTGATTGGGTAGGATCAGCTAGTAGGGAAGGAGGACCTCCCTATCAGTGAACTAGATGAGGCATATAGTTGGGGATGGGAGAGGGAGGGTGAGACCAGGAGGATATCAAAGTGGGGGGGGGGTACAGCTGGCATACAAAGTGAATAAACTGTAATGATAATGATGAAAAAAGAAACAGAAATTAATCCTAGGTAGAAATTTTTGTTTCAATATATTCACAACCTCCCAGTAAATGTAATATTCTTAGCTCCATTTTAAAAATAAGTATTTACATTAAACAATATTTTCACTGAGATTTTTAAATAATTTATTTATTTTTATATTAATCACAGGTTATGTATTTTGTATCCCAGACATAGCCCCCTCCTGCATTCCCTCCCACTGTCCCCGTCCCTCCCTCCCTCATCTCCTCCCTGCCCCTTTCCAAGTCCACTGACAGGGGAGGCCCTCCTCCCCTTCCATCTGACCCTAGCTTATCATGTCTCTTCAGGACTGGCTGCAATGTCCTCTTCTGTGGTCTAGCAAGACTGTTCTTCCCTCGGGGAGGGGGGGTGTCAAAAAGCCAGTCCTTGAGTTCATGACAGAAATAGTTCCTGTTCCACTTACTAGGGTACCCAGTTGGATACTGAGCTACCATGTACTATATCTGAGCAGGGGTTCTAGGTTATATACATACATGGTCCTTGTTTGGAGAAACAGTCTCATAAAAGACCCCTGTGCCCTGATCTATTTGGTCTTTGTGGAGCTATTGTTATTGCCAAGTCTTACTAACTCCCCCTTCTTCCATATGATTCCCTGCACTCTGCCGAATGATTGGTTGTGAGTCTTAATATCTGCTTTGATACATTGCTAGTTAGAGTCTTTCAGAGGCCCTCTGTGGTAGGCTCCTGTCCTGTTGCTTGTTTTCTCCTACATTCAATGTCCATCTCATTTTTCTATCTAAGTGAGGATTGATCATCTTACCCCGGGTCCTCTTTCTTGTTTATCTTCTTTAGGTGTATAGATTTCAGTATGTTTATCCTATCTTATAGTTCTATGTAAGTGAGTATATACCATGTGTTTCTTTCTGCTTTTGGGATGCTTCGCTCAGAATGATCATTTGAGGAAATCATTTAACAATATTTTATCTAAGGAAATTGAGGCAGAAAATGGTTGAAATTTAGTATTTGCCCACTTAAACACTTTCTTCTGTGCTGAAGGTTGCTTCCTTCATTTGAACTGAATTACTGATTCTCACAGGCCACATGACAGCTCAGACAAGAGTAATTTATTTCCAAAGAGGGAGTACTTAACTTTTAAAAAGGACACATTTTTGCTTATTGTATTGTAGAATTGTATGTCTGTTGCTAATATAATAAAAAATATATACCCTGGCAAAAGTAGCATTAAGCCAAATAATGTGTTCTGTTTTTCCTTACCAGATGCTTTATGGTATTGTAAGTGTGTTATGGAAGATTGATCAGCCTAATAAAGTTATATATAAACCTATCAGTAAAGGATTATAGAGAGGAAATCCTACTTCAGTTTGGAATATTTGCTAGGTTTAGACCAGACATTTCTTCCATGTTCCCCACTCCCATTTATAATAGAGCTATTTTTGTCTGTTATGAAATACTCATGTTTATACTGAGAAAGAGAAATGTGTACAAAGCTTTAACAAAATCCTGTAATGAGAAGCTCTAGTTAAAATGTTCTATTTCTGAAAATTTTTACATCTCTAAAAAATGAAAATATAATATACCTAGTCAGGTGCCAATCATCTCATATTTTTAATTTAATATTTATATTATTTAATATTATTTGATTATTTAACATAAAGGAATAAAATATTAGTAAATTAAATACATTATGAAAAAGAAGAAAGGAGGCTTGTTTGGTTTTTCTAAGTGTCCATGGAATTACATTAAACTGGATTGATGAAGGCATAGTTTTAAGGAGGTTTATGTAGTAAAAATATTTTCTTTCCAAATCATAAAACTCACTTATTGTAAATACTTAAATCACACAAAGAAGACTATAATTAGCACATTAAATATGTATGTAATTTTTAATATTTTAAAAGCGTTAACCCTCTAAAAATCTTCCAATGATGTTCATGTGCAAATTTTGCACAAGTCATGTAACTCAAATATTCATACTTGAAGGACAGTCTACCCAAGGGTTTCCAGGTGCCAAAGTAATCATTGGAAAGCAATGATTTTGTGGAGTGGTTACTTAGTTGCAAAACCACTGGGTCAAAGGTTGTTTATAAATCTAATCATACAATAAATTCACTATATAATAAATTCAGTCAAATATATTTTCATTGTCTTGTATCCTATCAGGTTTCATTAAGACTGTCTGGATCCTCTTTCTCTGTGGACTAGTATGGCCACCTCTCCAGGGAGAGGTGACCAAAGACCCTGCTCTTTGATTCTGCATATATATTTTTAATTTTTATATTAATTACAGTTTATTCACTTTGTATCCCAGCTGTGGCTCCTTCCCTCATTCCTTTCCAATCCCACTCTCCCTCCCTCATCTCCTACCATGCCCCTCTCCAAGTCCACTGAGAGGGGAAGTCCTCCTCCCCCTCCATCTGACCCTTGCCTATTAGTTCTCATCAGGTCTGGCTGCATTGTCTTCCTCTGTGGCCTGGCAAGGCTGCCCCCCTCTCAGGAGGGAGGTGATCAAAGAGCTAACCACTGAGTTCAAGTCAGAGACAGTCCTTGTTCCCATTACTAGGGAACCCACTTGGACACTGAGTTGCCATGGTCTACATTAGTGCAGGGGTTCTAGATTATCTCCATGCATGGTTTTTGTTTGGAGTATCAGTCTCTCAGAAAAGACCCCTGTGCCCAGATATTTTGGTTCTGTTGCTCTCCTTATTTAGCTCCTGTCCCATTCAAGAGTTCTATCTCCCCCTTCTTTCATAAGATTTCCTGCACTCTGCCCAAAGTTTGGTTATGAGTCTCAGCATCTGCTTTGATACCCTATTGGGTAGAGTCTTTCAGAGGTCCTTTGTGGTAGGCTCCTGTCCTGCATTATTTTTGTTGTTGTTGTTGTAGTTGTTGTTTTCAGCTAGCCCAAAGAATGGAGATTTTATTTGCCATGGTCATGCACTAATTTCATAAATAAGTTGCGGAGGAATAGTAAATGAATCTGGGTATAAAATTTAATGAAAACATTTCTGACTGCTTTTACATGGCAATTGGTTTTTATATTTTGTTTAACATATTGGGCACATTGGGTATTAGCTTCTTTCTGGTTAAATAATTCCCTTGTAGTGTCTCATATGCACGACAACCCATGCTAATGCCTAGATAGTCAAGCTGGTGCTTACATAGAGCATCCACCCATATGTTCTATCTAGTCTTTTTTTAAAAAATGTATTTTATTAATTATAGTTTATTCACTTTGTATCCCAGCTGTAGGCCCTTCTCCCCTCCTGTCCCAATCTCACCCTCCCTCCTTCTTCTTCTCCTATGCTCCCCCCCCCAATCCAATGATATAGGAGGTCCTCCACCTCTTCCATCTGAACCTAGTCTATAGGTTTCATCAGGACTGGTTTCATTGTCTTCCTCTGTGGACTGGTAAGGCTGCTTCCCCCTCAGGTGGAGTTGATCAAAGAGCCAGTCCATGAGTTCATGGAAATACACTCTTCAGGCTCCTTAAAAGGAAACGTCAACACCAATCAAACTACAAATCATTTGACCTACAATCTGTCCTGCCTCAAAGATATGCTAGGACAATGGTGGCACAAATGTTGAGGGAACAGCCAACCAATGTCTGATTTGAAGTAGGGCCCAGTCTATGAGAAGAAGCAAGAACCAGAGACTAGATAGCCCAGAGTCTTATGGTAAAAGAACGGAAGACTTTTCTAAAGTGAGTAAGTGAAAGGATTCCTAATAAGATATATAAAATAATAAATCCCTTGTGCATTTTCAAATTTTGGTTTTTCTAGGAAAATTTTCTCTCCGTTTTCATTTGCTGAAAAGATTTTTAATTTGTCTTCACATTTCAGAAGTATCATTGTGGGATATGAGTTTCTAGGGGACATTTATTCACCCCTGGCACTTTAAGAAATCCTACAGACTTTCCGTTGGTTTCTATATTTTTAGAAGAGTCAAGTTCTTGAACATATTGTTTCTCCTCTTGAACATCTATGCTGTCTTCCTTTGGATGCTTTTACTTTATTTTATTTATGCATATTTTGTCTCATTTCCGGTTTTCACCATTTTAAATATGATGTGACTCGTTACATTATTTGCTTTGTTTTCATTGCCGTGTGTTCTTGCCATGCACAGTCTTGGTTCTGTAATTTGATTTCCTTTTTTAGTATATGGAACTTCTGTCACTCTTCACGTACTTCTTCCGTCTGATTCTTTGCCTCTTTCTGTAGAAATCTAATTATGAAAATTTTGCCTCCTTCATATTTTGCCAGTCTCTTCCATTTTTAAACTTCCCCCATATTCTTTCTGTGAATGTCAGTTTTAATTTTCTTGTGGTCTGTCTCTCAGTTCAATAACCTTTTTTATATTTAATTTTGATTTTACATTTAGTCATTCAATTTTAATGTCATAGTTCCAGTTTTATTATTTCTATCTTATTGTACTTCTAAATTCTAAAAATCTATAAAATGATGTATTTTATGAATACTTCTCTATATTTTCTTCATAATATTAAGCACAGTTACATATTTCTATGAGATCTGGATCAACTAATTGATTTATTTTACTTTTATTGGACTATTGTGTTCTTACTGTTTGTGTGAATTTTTACATGAGATTCTAGACATAGCATTTAAAATAGAGGCACATTTATCTTTTTATAACATATGATATTTGTTTTTCAGCGAAAGAGTAGTACACCAACCATCTCAAACCTAATCAAGGATGGTGCTTGAGCATGGCTGGGTCACTGCTTTGCCAATATCAATATATCTTTTGCTAGAATTTCCAGATTATATTTTTCATGGGTTTGCAAGTAACATTCCTTGCTGTTAAAGCCCTTTCTACCACTAAGGTTTTTGTGTTTGTTATTTCTTAGTACCAAAAGGTTGCTACCAATTAACCTTAGTGTTTTAGAATGCTGTGGTTTATGTTTTACACTTCTGCCTCATTAAAGCTATAATTCAGCGAGTGCTTTGTAGGGAAAGTGCCTGTGTATTTGGAACCCTCTATCTTCATTTTACTCCTCTGTTAGCATCTGTTTACTTTGGCAAAGTCTGGATTCTTATTCACTAGTCACATTTGAAATTAACAAAGGTCTCAAGAAGAGTTTCAGTATAGGCAGAGAACGTATTCTTGTATAAAAATTATTCCTGCATAATAAATTACCTGCAGTTCAGCAGCTGAGGCTGATCTACATTTATTATCTCCCAGTTTCTGTCAGCATATGTTTTATTCCAGCATTATCTGATAACTGTTCAGGTGCCAGGAGGCTGTAGTTTCCCTGCTGGATGCACTGCTGTTTACTCTGGAGGTCAAGGCTCTCTGGCAAGTTCAGCTGGCCATTGGTAGAGCTGTGTCTGCAGATGAAAGAAGCACCAAATATCACCAGCAAGATTCTCCTCTGAGAATAGCTTTTTCTGGTACTAGAAGAGGAGACTGTATTCTTCCTGTAGAATACTATTAACCATTTTCCAACAGTCTCTCCAGGAGACTGTTCTTTTGTGCCATGCACAGGGCACAGCTGTGTCCTCCGGTTCTAAAGCTCAGTTGCAGGTGTGAGAGGTCATCTCAGAGGTCCTTGTGAAAGCCCCAAGAGTGATGGGTGATAGCTAAATCTGGAACTACTCCATTCTTCAGAGTTGCTTTTGCCCCTCATTACTCTAAACTGATGTCATGTTTAGTGTTTTTTCCATAGTAAAGTTTCTTGTTTGAATCCATGTGTAATTTCAATCTTTTATTGAATTCTGACTTCTACACTGATGACTTGTTTTTAATGACTTCTCTTCGGTCACTACAAGTTATTATGACTTATTCTATGAGAGGTGCTTTTTGAAATGGAAGATTTTAAGTAAACCTACAATTTGTCTAAATACAACATCACAAACTGTATTAATAAAGAAGTAATAATTAATCATGGGCACTTAGAAGTAGTTATAGAAGTAAAAGTAGCATTCACAGTATAGAAATATGATAAAAAAAAACCATAATGCTAAACCAAAAGAAGACGACAAGACAATAACTATAGCTTTGTCGGTAATAAGATAAGTTGAACAAAATGCATACAAAACCAAACAAAGCAAAACAAAAAAAAAGCTTAAAGAAAGCTTGGAGCATCCTAGAAAAGATAAACCCTTGAAAATGCATGGTCATAAAGAAACAAACAAGCACAAACATACTGATACTGAATCTTGTAAACCTAGAGCAAGCGTGTGTCGAAATCTTGTTCCAATAGATCTTCTCAGAAACTATGGAACGCTGAGTCATATAAATGCACATGCTGTTGAATATATGAAACAAATGCAAGTCCTTCAGAACTGGCCTTCTCTATAGAAGCAGATACGCACAAATATCATGATCTAGACAATCATGAGATGGATGTTTACGCTAGAGCAGAGTTTTTCAACCTTTCTGATGTTGTGACCCCTTAATACCTTTCCTCATGCTGGGGTGACCCCCAAGAACCCCAACCATAAAATTATCTTTGTTGTTACTTTAAAACTGTAACTTTAGATTCTGTCATGAATATCATGTAAATACCTTGTCAAAGCCCCAAAGGTGGTAGGTGATAGCTAAATCTGTAACTTCTGCATTCTTCAGAGTTCCTTTTGCCCCTCATTACTCTAGATGGATGTCATGTTTAGTATTTTTTCGAAGTGTTCATGGTTCACGGGTTGAGAAATACTCCCCTAGAGAACATTTTGCAGTTTACACCAGGAGACCCTTGTCAATATTTACCTTGTATTAACTTTAATTACATGTTTTTGTGTATGAGTGGACCATGTGCACTTATGTGCCTGTGAAGGAATATATATTGACAAAAGAAAATGATGTGTTAGGATTATATACATCTTTGCAATGAAAATATTTTCTTTGTTAACTTTGAGAATCTCCTTTTTGTCTACACAATGCATTCCACTGTTTTCTATTTTGTAACATAAAATAGCAACAATTATATCTTTAAATAATCTTTTTATGTGAATTTTGTAAGAATCATGTTATGGGAAATATTGTTCAATAGTGCTATACATATAGTAGAAAGAGAAAGGCAGGAAAAGTTTGGATACAATTTTCATTTAAGTGTCAGGACCAGAATTAAGCCGGGACCTATTTGATAAAGCTCTTCTGATCTTCCATAGTTGAACTAAAGATAGTCATCCAGCAATAATTAAAAACAAGCAAACAAAACAAAACAACGAAACCAAATCGACTGCTCAATCTTGGAGAGCTGTTGCAAAACTGCAAGCTCCTGAATTCAAGTCCCTAGAACCTTTGTACAGCCAAGAGCAGTAGAATGTATAGATAACACTGGTGCTCTAATGGCAAGATTGAGGCACAAAAAAGAGAAAACTATTTGCAAAACTCTCATTGTCATTTGCAGTCATGCTCGTCTGACAAAGGCATCAATAAAAAGACCCTGTCTACAACACTGTGGAAAGTGACGATGAGACTTCCTACATTGTCCTCTGGCCTTGCCACACAGGGCTGTGACATGCATAAGCTCACACTCACACACAGGGACCTATGCATAAATCATGCACTTCCTTTATGTAGTCTCTCTTTAAAAAAATCATAGAAGGGGGAGGGAGGAAAACACACACACACTCACACACACACACAGAGGGAGATCTGTGCAGCATTTTTAGATGAAGTTGAAAGGAAAGGACTCTTATTAAGTACCAGAGTTCTGGATTTAAATGGCAGCTGTGGAAACAGATCCAGCTTTCAGCTTTTTAACGGTGTCCTATGTCCATTTACACATTTCTGTGAGAACTAGTTTGATTGAGAGTCTTTACAATCCTTTTAAGGGTCTCTGTGGTGTTTTTTACAATGAGCTGAATGCTTTGGAATAATCTCTCTGATTTATCTAAGCTTAGTAAAATGTTCAATAAAAGTGGGCTACTTGAATTCAGTGAGAGAGCACAGTCTGCTGCTAGAATTTTGGAATGTTTTCTAATTTCTAAATATAAATTGGCAACAAATTAAATACCCGAAGGAAAGAATGACCTGCATGCATTGCATTTTTTTTCAGTGAGACACAGGAGTTTAAGATCCTGTTTGTTTGTGGATGCCTGTGTGGACTATCACAATTTTCCCACTTACTCAGGTTTCTTTCCACGTGAACAAGCGAGACTGTTGCTAGGTGAGCTTCTCCTTTCGCTCTGTCACTCTGTCTCGGTCTTTCTATTTTTCTCCATTTTTACATTTTTTTAAAAATTTATTCTCTCATACGTCACATCCTGATTGCAGTTTCTCTTCCTTCCTCTCCTTCTCATCACTTCTCACTTCCTTTATTTTCAAGATCCCTACCTCTTCCATTTTCCTTGGGAAAAGATCAGGCCTCCCAGGGTTATCAATCAAACATGGCATAGCACGGTTACAAGAAGACTAGGCACAAACCCTTATAGTCATGTTGTTGACTGTGAACGGTACATAGCAAAGTGCTGATATTAACTCACACATCATGCATTCTAGACCAGGATCTATACTTCCACAGGTTATATACATTTAGATGAAATTACTCATCTGAAGGCTCTCAAAATATAGAACATCATTCTCTTTTGCATAGAGGTAGACTTAATGACAAAAAGCAAAGACACAGAAATCAAAATGTTTTAGTTTCTCAATATATGTTTTCTATCTAGAACAAGAACAATGGACCATTTGTTTATTTGCTTAAAAGTTAATGTCCAGATATGGTGGTGCGTGTTGAGTTTGTTCTCATTCTATTGTTTGAAGGTTTTGACTTATTTCTTGGGATGACTAATATATAAATAAATACATATAGTATGCTACAGATTCTGCAAACTGACCCATTAAATATGCTTTCCAATATTTTACTTCCATACTAATACCTATAAAAGCACAAAAAACTAGGAACAGATTTTCTGTATTCCAATGAGTTAGATTACTGTATGTAATCAAGGATATCTTCAATTGACAAATGTATATCTCATTTTCTTTTTTTTCAGATTAAAGATTTTTTATTTATTTTTATATTAATCACAGGTTATATATTTTGTATCCCAGTTGTAGACCTCTCCCTCATTCCCTCCCACTCTCCCCATCCATCCCTCATTTTCTCCCTGCCCCTCCTCCCAAGTCCTCTGATAAGGGAGGACCTCCCCTGCTTCCATCTGACCCTAGCTTATCATGTCTCTTCAGGGCTGGCTGCAATATCCTCTTCTGGGATCTAGCTAGGCTGCTCCTCCCTCTGGGGGAGGGTGGGGAGGAAGGGTTGAAGAGCCAGCCATTGAGTTCATGACAGAAATAGTCCCTGTTCCCCTTACTAGGATACCCAGTTGGATACTGAGCTACCATGGGCCACATCCAAGCAGGGGTTCTTGGTTATATTCATACTTGGTCCTTGGTTGGAGATACAGTCTCATAAAAGACCCCTGTGCCCTGATCTATTTGGTCTTTGTGGAACTCTTGTCCTTGCCAGGTTTCATTTTCAATCTATAAATTAGCTATTTGAGATGCCAGCAATAGCTAAACACACACATATATACATATACACATTACAACAAATTATTTCCTTATACAACTAGGTGAGCTGACAAAAAAAAATAACTGACAAATAAGAGAATTCGAAAGTTTAAGGACAAGGGAACAACAACCACAGAATCAACTTACTAAGCTCATAAGGGCCCACAGACAATGAACTAACAATCAGGGAGCCTGTATGGGTCTGACATAGGACCTCTGCTTATATGTTATAGTTGTGTTGCTTGGGCTTCTTGTGAGAATGTTAACAGTGGAAGTGAGGGCTGTACTTGACACTTTTTCTTGCTTTTGGGGACCCCTTTCCTCCTATTGGGTTGCCTTGTCCAGCCTTAATACTTGGGGAGGTGTCTAGTATTATTGCAACTTGATATGCAATGCTTCGTTCAAGTCCCTGGGATGCTTGCCTTTTTCTGAAGGGAAAGGAGAAGGAATATGTAGGTAGGGGTGATGGAAATTAACTGGGAGGGAATGAGAAAGGGAAAACTGTCTTTAGGATATAATATATGAGGGAAGAATGAATCAATCCCACTGAAATCAATCCCACAAAACAAGGCTGCCACTCTCTACATATCACTTCAACATAGTACTTGAAATCCTATCTAGAGCAATAAGACAACTAAAGGAGATCAAGGGGATACAAATCAGAAAGGAAGAGGTCAAAGTATCCCTATTTGCAAATGATATGATAGTATACATGAGCTACCCCAAAAATTCAGCCAGAGAACTCCTTCAACTGATAAACACTTTCAGCAAAGTGGCTCGATACAAAATCAACTGAAAAATATCAGAAGCCCTCCTGTACAATAAAGACAAAAGGGCTGAGAAAGAAATTAGGGAAACAACACCCTTCACAATAGCCACTAGTAACAACAAGTACTTTGGGGTGACTCTAACCAAGCAAGTGAAAGATCTGTTTGAGAAAAACTTTAAATATCTGAAGAAAGAAATTGAAGAAGATATTAGAAGGTGGAAAGACCTCCCATGCTCATGGATTGGAAGGATTAACATAGTGAAAATGACTATTCTGCCAAAAGCAATATACAGATTTAATTCCCATCAAAATACCACACAATTCTTTACAGACCTTGAAAGAAAAATTCTCAACTTCATATGGAGAAACAAAAAATCCCAGAATTCCCAAAACGGTCCTGTACAACAATAGATCATCTGGAGGTATCTCCATCCCTGACCTCAAGCTTTACTATAGAGCAATAGTTATAAAAACTGCATGGTATTGGCATATAAAGAGAATAGTAGATCAATGGAACCGAATAGAAGACCCAGAAATAAACCCACACACCTATGGAAACTTGATTTTTGATAAAGAAGCCAAATCCATCCAATGGAAAAAAAACAAACAGTATCTTCAGCAAATGGTGCTGGTATGACTGGATGTTTATATGGAGAAAAATGAAAATAGATCCATATTCATCACCCTGCACAAAGCTAAAGTCCAAGTGGATCACAGACCTCAACATAAAACCAGACACATTAAATCGGTTAGAAGAAAAGGTAGGAAAGACTCTAGAACTCATTGGCACAGGAGACTACTTCTTGAACAGAACACCAACAGCACAGGCTTTAAGATCAACAATCAATACATGGGACCTCATGAAACTGAAAAGCTTCTGTAAAGCAAAAGACACTGTCATCAAACAAAACGACAGCCTACAGACTGGGAAAGAATCTTTACCAATCCTACTTCTGACAGAGGGCTAATATCCAGTATATATAAAGAACTCAAGAAGTTAAAAAGCAACAACTCAAGCAATCCAATTAAAAAATTGGGTATGAAGCTAAAAAGAGGACTCTTTGTAGAGGATTGTAGAATGGCAGAAAAACACTTAAAGAAATGCTCAACATTCTTAGCCATTAGGGATATGCAAACCAAAACGACCTGAGATTTCACCTTATACCCACCAGAATGACTAAGATCAAAAACTCAAGTGACAACACATGCTGGAGAAGATGTGGAGAAAGAGGAATCCTCCTCCATTGCTGGTGGGAATGTAAACATGTACAACCACTCTGGAAATCAGTTTGGTGCTTTCTTAGATAATTAGGAATAGTGATTCCTCAAGATCAAGCTATACCACTCCTGGGCATATATCCAAATGATGCTCAAGTACACAAGGACATTTGCTCAACTGTGTTCATAGCAGCTTTATTTGTAACAACCAGAACCTGGAAACAGCCCAGATATCCCTCAGTTGAGGAATGGATAGAGAAATTGTGGTACTTTTACACAATGGAACACTACTCAGCAATTAAAAAGGAGGAAATCATGAAATTTTCAGGCAAATGGTGGGACCTGGAAATGATCATCCTGAGTGAGGTATCCCAAAAGCAAAAAGACACACATGGTATATACTCACTTATATAGACCTATAAGATAGGATAAACATACTGAAATCTGTACACCTAAAGAATATAAACAAGAAAGAGGACCTGGGTAAGTGGATTAATCCTCACTTAGAAAGACAAATGGGATGGACATTGGAGGTAGGAGAAAACAAGTAGCAAGACAAGAGCCTACCACAGAGGGCCTCGGAAAGATTACCTAGCAGTGTATCAAAGCAAATATTAAGACACATAACCAAACCTTTGGCAGAGTGCAGGGAATCATATGAAAGAGGGGGGAGTTAGTATGACCTGAAGAGGACAGGAGCTCCGCAAGGACCAACTATATCAGGGCATTGGGGTCTTTTATGAGACTGTTTCTCCAACCAAGGACCATGTTTGGATATAACCTAGAAGCCCTGCTTGAATGTAGCAAATGGTAGGTCAATATGCAAGTGGGTACCGTAGTAAGGGGGACAGGGACTATTTCAGACATTAACTCAATGGCTGGCTCTTTTACCCCTGCCCCCTGAGATAGGAGCAGCCTTGCTAGGCCACAGAAGAGAACATTGCAGCCAGTCCTGAAGAGATCTGATAAGCTAGCGTTATATGGAAGGGGAGGAGGTCCTCCCCTATTAGTGGACTTCAAAAGGAGCAGGGAGAAGATGAGGGTGGAATGGGGGAGATATGGAGGGGATATGGGAGGGGGCTACAGCTGGGATACAAGGTACATAACCTGTGATTAATATAAAATGAAAATGTTAAAAAAAGAAAAAAAAAAGGTTTTGCTGATATTGCTGCATGCCCTTCACTCAGCTGCAATATAGGGTCAAACTTATGAACCTGCCAGCTTAGACAGCAGCACTGGTAGATAGAATGTAGTCCATGGTTGAAGACCTTAGGTTCAGAGAAGCATTGCCAAAAACATACTTTGTAACTTTGTAGTGTATTGATAACTGTTACAAATAAACAGCATTCCATGAGCAAATAAAAAAAATTGTAGCACTGAGTCTAAAATTTCAAAGCAAGGAACCTATTCAAACACTCAAGCCCTACTATTAGCTCATCATACATATGGAAGAAGCTCATTCATTTTGCAATTTAATCTGCTTCATTAAAAATCAGGTGATTACGTGTTAATCATGTTAAAAATATGCATTCTTAAAATCATGTAGACTAGTGTTGCTCTAAGAGTTGAGTATCATAGTCTAAGAGTCACGTACAAACTAACCAGCACACTCAAGAACACCCATCCCAGGCACCTTTGTTAGCCATTTTCTTGCCATTTCTTAGGATATAGATCAGTGGTTTTCAACCTTTGGGTTCTAAACCCATTGTAAGGCCAAATGACCCTTTTATAGAGATTGGCAAAGACCATCAGGAAAATACAGCACAGATATTTACATTACATTGCATAACAGTAGCAAAATTACAGTTATAAAGTAGTTACAATTTGATGGTTGGATGTCACCACAACATGAGGAACTTTATTAAAGTGTACAAGAATTAGTAATGTTGAGAACCACTGCTCTAGATAGTCACTGATGACATTTTTTTAAATGTTGGCCTGGATTTACCTGAGGTGACAAATCAGTTTCGAACTTCTTAATAACTTTTTGGTATACATTTTATTACCTATCATCTATCTATCTATTTATCACCTATCTATCTATCATGCATCTATTGTGTTTATGATGTTTATAGAGCTGTGGAGCCTGAGATGGTAAACAGTCACCATTGACACATGTATTTAGTTTCATACTCAGAAGCTGAATCACAGAATTCCAATATCTGAGGAAATGCAAAGGTATAATAATGTCCAGCAGAAAAGACTAGTGACAAGTAGTTTCTCATCCATGTAAGTCTCTGTTGATGTCCAAATTACAGTGGGGGTCTTTGATACCAAAGTAAATGAGAAATCTTCCATTATTTGCCTTCTTAATTTCCTTAAGGAAAGAAACTTTAAGTTTAACAGAGGTCTGAGTTGATCTGTAAAATTTTCTATTTTATTACCTATTCACTTTGGCCAACACAAATAAGTTTAGATACTCAACATTTTTTAATTTTCATTTATTACAATTTATTCAGTTCGTATTGCGACTGTGACCTCTTCCCTTGTCTCCTCTCAATCCCATGCTCCCTGCCTCTTCTCCCTCCATACCCCTCCCCATGTCCACTGATAAGGGAGGTCCTCCTCCCCTTCTATTTGACCCTAGCCTATCATATCTCATCAGGACTGGATGCGTTTTCTTCCTCTGTGGACTGGCAAGGCTGTACTCCTCCCCCAGTGGGAAGAGATCTGAGAGCCTGCCAGTGAGCACATGCCAGAGAGAGAGTCCCTGCTCCCCTTACTAGGGACCCCACTAGGTCCATGGGAGAAAGATTTTCAAAAGGTCACACACACACACACACACACACACACACACATATATATATATATAAAATATATGTAATATATATTATATATATATATAGATAGATAATTTCTTTCCAGCCTTTCTCAAAATGACCTCTGATAGCTCACCAAAGTAATTGAAAAATTGGAAATGATTCTCATTTGGTTGCTTGTGCATTTTTGAATAATGGAGACTGAGTTGTTGCTAATTATTTTGATACCGCATTTTGAGGTATTTATTCAATCAGTCAGGAAAGCCTAACAAGTATAAGCTAATAAAGATGAAAATGGGCTTATAGAGAAACAGGAGTTTTGACAAATCCTTATCAATTCATGCTATTTGCTTGCTTAGGTAGAAGATGGATTTTGCCTTAAAGACTGATAATATTTTACAACTAATACTTTTAATATTCTATGTGCTAAAGAAACAAGTAGGCACTACTATGGTACTGTGGTGCTTGATATATAGTTATTGATTTAGACAACTTTCTGTTTCAGTATGTTGAGAACACTAGATGGAATTTATTTCACTTGGCTGGGCAAATACTATACTTTCAATGTCTAACTTGAGATATGTGTCATTTCTCTATCCTGAGGCCATAATTTCATTCAAAGAGAAGCTCATCATTTCGACCTCTCCTTGAGTATCTCACCAGGCCCTTTCATTGATGACATATGTGACCAGTATCCAGGAAAGAAAAAAAATAGTAGCTATTTAGATGTTGTGATAAGATGTACATGTCCTGGAGGAAATTCCAGACTGGAAATTTAGAGCTCTCAGTGAAGAATTTTCTAAAAATATACTGGATCATACTGAGATATTATTTTCAAACTAAAAAACATGCTGTATGGAGCTATATTTAGTAATAAACATGATTTAAATTTTGAACATGCATACATATATAATATTTAGTACATATAAATATACACTCAACCTTTTTAGTAGATAAATAGGCTACCAGCTTTTAATTGAGCCACTGAACAAATATTGATTCTTCAGTGTATTCAGGTTGTTGCAGAAACAATTTAAAGCCTGAGTTCTTACAGATTCATAGAGCTAGGATTCTATTACTATTAGTGTGCTGAGAGGAGCCTATAACAATTATATTGAAATTGTTGTGTATTGAAAGAAAAGCCGTCTCATTTAGTAAATATTGCATTATTCTGAAACAAGAGCTATTAGATATTAAGCTATTAGACATTAAGTTCATTTTTGGACACCAGAGTGTTATGCAACTTGAGGCTTCATTATGGTCTATTATTTAATCTGCAATAAAGATATAATTTTTCAGTACCCTGGACATTTTTACATAAGAAAAAGCTCAATGTAAATATGTGGAAGGCCAACAAGCAGTTGTCTGTCCACATATCACCACCTGGGCATTGCCACCACTTCCTTTCTGATCCAGCTTTTGAGTCTTCCCAGTGTCTATATCAAGGTATGAGGAACTTGAATCCTACCTGTGGATCCATCTAGATGATGACTCAACAATAATCTCTAATGCAACATTCTAGGAAAACCATTCAGTTATCCTCAAATGACAGTGCAGAAAAGAAATCCCCCCAAAAGGCAAAACTTTGACATGTGAATTAAGTTTTTCACTTTGATTGGAAGAAGTGATGAGCAGGGTGTGTCTTCATTTAAATTTATGAGCTGTAGCAAGTTTTAGACCAGATGATAAGGGATTTAGAAGGATAAATCTGGAAGATTAATGACAAGATTTGAGAGAAAATTATGTAAATGGCCCTCACATTTGAAATATTGGTGTCCCATGTGAATGATCAGCAGATGGTTCTATCTGCAGAGCAACCTCTCTCTATAATCCTCTGAAAGATTCCCTTTTTGTTGCAGGAAACCTTCTGCATTTTTCCAAGCTCTTAACTTATCTGATTGTGTGCAAAGCCCAATGATGAGAAGAATAAAGTACCGAGAAAGATCTATGAGCACAGGACTCCTCCCCTCAAGAGCACTCTTGATAAGCTCTTTTGAGTGCACGACCTGCTGAGAGCAGGAACTTGTACAAAACTCCCATAGAGCATCACAAGTTGGATGGGCCAAATTGGGAACTTGAGAAAGTGTCAGTTATTCTGGAACATTTTCTTTTAAACAGTTAATGATTTATCCTCATTGGCATTGAGTCTTACTCTATGTATGGATTTTTCTTTTTCTCCATTTTTTACCAGGAAGAGTACTCATAAATACAAACTTTTAAAAATCTGAACTATTAAAGGCAAAAAGGACAGAACAAACAGTAATGTCCCACCAAATAATTTAATTTACCACAGAATAAATAATATAATATATTTTATAATTGTTATAAACAAACATGTATCCTTTCACCAAGGAGACACCTTCCTTATAGGCAATCAATGCTTGTGTAAGACTAAATGACAAATCAGATTGAATACAAATTAAAAGATTTGTTTTTCTCCAACAGGGTAGAGAACAATACCTATGAAACCACAAAATTTACACTCTCATTTTCTCGAGAGCCAGATGACATGAGTCTAGAAATCTGGATGTGATGGTGGTGAGAAGGCATGGCAGCAGTGTAGATTTGGTTTCATTCCCTCAGATAAGGGAATGAGATGAGAGCTTTTCCTAATACTTTCTAATTCTTTTGAATGCTCACTGGCTGGTTCAACTCAGTTGTTCTGGCTCAAACTCTCCTCTAAGTTAACTGATTCAAACTGGCTTCTTTTGGCTTCTGACTAAAGTGCTCTGCCTGGCCTCAAATTAATTCTGACAATATGTTTTAATCTTCTGCTTCCTTCTCATTCTCTGGCTTGTTCTGTCTTCACTTGTGTCTAGCTTGTTCTCTTTGCAACCTTTCTTTGTAAAACTAGCCCACTAAGAAACTCTGCGTAAACAAAACAAAAACAAAGAAACAAACAAAAAATGAGAGCAGTGGCTGCCCCAAGCACAGGCCTTCCAGATCTGCTAAGATGGCTGAGGCTGCCCAAAGTACAGGCCTTCCTGCCCAGTGGCCAAACAGCAGACACCACTGATGGAACTCCTCCATTTTCATTTGCAACTGTGGACCCAAATCTGAGAGTAGAGAGCTGTGGTTCCCCTGTGCTGTCTGCATGCATCTGCAAGTGAGCTTACCTTTGAGTGAGTGCTTACAGAGCTCCAGATCTGGAGTCCCTATATGCTAGCAGCCAGATACCAGACCCCTCCCACCTACCCCACACTCCGGGCAATATAGGGATACCTAGGACAGCATTCTCAACATTGAAACCGTTGTTCTGTGGATCTCCCAGTGGAGTACAGGGAAATAATTCCTTGTGCTACCAAGACAGATCTGAGTGCCTGGAGCACAGTATGAAAGGCCTGTTGGCCACTGAGACATTCAGGGCCCCTGCACATGCACACTGCACTTTGAACTGCACTAGCACCCCCACCTGTGATTAAGGTCCACCCTACCAGGCATCTACACATACTAGCACCTGGTCCTTCAAGGCATACTTCCCCACATACTCCTGTGCTTGCACACATACACCTGTGATCTTCCTTCCTTAGCTACATCAGAAACAACAACACCCACTCTCAAATTGTTGAACCTCTCATCTTTCTGAAGAATACTCTATAAACAGACTCCAGAGACAGACGAACTCAGTCTGCAGTACAGGCTCCATGAACAAACAACAAATATTACCATAAGCAAATAGGTAGAGGCTGGCATAAGAACACATCCAACAAAAATCAGGACATCATACTTCACCAGCAAACCTGAAAATCAATGGATATTTTAATTCATCTGAAACATAAAAAATGACCCCAAATCTACGCTTATTAGAGGCACATAAAGAGGAAACAAACAAAACTCTCAAAGAAAAACAGGCAAATACAGCCAAACAAATAGAAGCACAGATAGAAGCAAATGTACAGGCACACATAGAGGAAATGAACAAAAAAATAGAGGCCATCGTGGACAGACAGGAATCCAAATACAAACAGATGAAGGAAATGGTGGAAGACATGAAAACAGAATTAGAAACAATAAGGAAAACACACAGAGAATAATTCCTGGAGATGGAAAATCTAGGGAAGACACCAGAAACCACAGAGGTAATCAACACCAACGGAATTCAAGATATGGTGGAGAGAATCTCAGGCACTGAAGACACAGTTGAAGAAATCAATATATCTCTCAAAAAAGACATAAAATCAAAAAAGGTCCTGACACAAAACATCCAAGAAATCAAGGACACCATGAAAAGACAATACCTAAGAATAATAGGAATAAATGAAAAAGAAAATTCCAGGCTCCAAGGTCCAGAAATAATTTTCAAGAAAAATCATAGAATAAAAATTTTCCAAATTAAAGAAAGATTTCCATAAACATACAAGAGGCTTACAGAACACCAAATAGACTAGGCCAGAAAAGAACCTCCTCAGGTCACATTATAGTCAAAACACTAAACCTAGAGAACAAATAAAAACTATTAAAAACAGCAAAGGAGAAACGCCAAGTAACATACAAAGCTAGACCTATCAGAATCAAACAACACTTTTCATCAGAAAGTATGAAAGCCAGAAGCGCCTGTATAGATGTCAAGCAGACTTGAAGAAAACACAGATATCAAACCAGACTACTATACCCAGCAAAATTTTCAATCAACACAGATGGAGAAAACAAAACATTCCATGACATAACAAAACTAAAACTAGATCTATATAGTAACGCAGCCCTATAGAAGATACTAGAAGGAAAACTCGAATCTAACAAAATCAACTACACCCAAGAAAACACAGGATATAAATAACTTTACAACAAAACATTAAAAGGAAAAAAAATCACAGAAACACACTATCACCACTAACTCCACAATAAAAGGAACTAACATTTATTGGTCATTATTATCTATCAAAATCAGTGGACTCAACTCTCCAATAAAAAGACACAGACAAATAGAATGGTTGCTGAAACAGGATCCAGCATTCTGCTTCATCCAAGAAACACACCTATGGAACAAAGATAAGCACTACCTCAGAGTAAAGGGCTGGAAAAAAGGCTTTTCAAGTAAATGGACCCAGAAAACAAGCTGGAGTAGCCATACTAATATCACGCAAAACAGACTTTCAACCAAAATTAATCAAAAAAGATGAGGAGGGGACACTTCATTCTTTTCAAAGGAAAAATCCACCTGCATTTGTAAAGGAAACATTATTAAAGCTGAAATCACATATTGATCCCAACTCCTTAATAGTGGGAGATTTCAACACCCTTCTTTCACCAGTCGTCAGATGACCTAAATAAAAGCTAAATAAGGATCTAATGACACTTACAGAGGTCCTAAATCAAGTGGGCATAACAGATGTCTACAGAACTTTTCACCCAAACTCAAAAGAGTATACCTTCTTTCATCACCTCATGGAAGCTTCTCAAAAATTAACTATATAGTTGAGCACAAAGCAAGTCTCAACAGATACAAGAAGATCAAAATAATCCCTTGCATAATATCAGAACACCATGGCCTAAAACTAGACCTTAACAACACAGAAATAACAAAACCCTACATACACTTGGAAAATAAACAACTCTCTACTCAATGACAGCTTGTTCAGGGAAGAAATGAAAAAAACAAATTAGAGACTTCCTAAAATTCAATGAAAATGAAGATGCAACTTACCCAAACTTTTGGGACACAATGAAAGTAGTGCTAAGAGAAAGTGTATAGCACTATGTGCCTCTAAAAAGAAGTTTGAGAAATCTCAAACAAGCAACTTAATAGCACACCTAAAAACCGGGGGAGGGGAGAAGCAGACACACTCAAGAGGAGTTGACTGTTGGAAATAATAAAAATTCAGAGCTGAATTCAATGAATTAGAAACAAAGAAAACAATTCAAAGAATCAACAAGACCAAGAGCTGGTTCTTTGAGAAAATTAACAAGATAGATAAAACCTTAGCTAATCTAATCAAAAGGCATAGAGAAACTATCCAAATCAGCCAATCAGAAAGGAAAAGGGGGACATAATGATAGACACTGAGGAAATCCAAATGATCACCAGGTCTTACTACAAAAGCCTATATGCCACAAAATTTGAAAATCTAAATGAAATGGAGAATTTTCTTGATAGATTCCAAAATTAAATGAAGATCAGGTTAAGAGATTAAATACCCCTGTATCCCCCAAGGAAATAGAAACAGTCATCAAAAGTGTCTCTTCCAAAACAACACAAAACAAACCAAAACCAAAACCAAACAAACAAAAAGCAGAGCCAGAAATTTTCAGCCCAGAACTGTGTCAGACCTTCAAAAAAGAGCTTAACTCTTATACTCTTCAAACTATTCCACAAAATAGAAACAGAAGGAGCATTACCTGACTCATTCTGAGGCCACAGTCACTTTGATACCTAAACCACACAAAGACCCAACAAAACAAAGAGACCTGCAAACCTCTCTCTCTTATGAACCTTACTGCAAAACATTTAATAAATATACTTAATTTGCTTGCAAACCAAATTCAAGAACAGATAAAGATATCATGCAACATGACCAAGTAGGCTTCATCCCAGGCATACAGGGGTGCGTCAATATATGAAAACCCATCAATGTAATTCACCACACAAACAAACTGAAAGAACAAACAAACAAACAAACACATGATCATCTCCTTAGATGCCAAAAAACATTTGACAAAATTCAACACCCATTCATGTTTAGTTTCTTAGAGAGATCAAGATACAAGGCACATAACTAAACATAGTAAAGACAATATACAGCAAGCCTATAGCCAACATCAAACTAAATGGAGAGACAGGAAATACACACAGAGAATTTCCTGGAGATGGAAAATCTAGTGAAGAGATTGAAATCCATATAGGTAAGCATTACCAACAGACTTCATGATATGGAGGAGAGGATCTTGGGTGCTGAAGACAATTGAAGAAATCAATGCATCTCTCAAAAAACACTTTGCTTCCCAATTATGCATAAACATGCAGCTATATTTTAAAATCCATGTAGTTAATATGATATATGCAAATAATGGAAAATTAAATATAATTTAACATACAAGATTGAGTATATCAATCCAAAATGTGACTATACTATGAATAGAAAAAAAAAAAAAAGAAAACTCACAGGGTAATGTTTGTGATTTCGTGAGAACATGAAAATTCTCTCTTTGGATACGTGAACACATTTTATGTGTATTGTGAATAATTGAAATGATGTAGGTAGGGCCATGTGTTAATACTAGAGCTGTTATGCTTTGGAATCTGGAAAATTGTGTATATTTGAGCAATGAATAGCAGGAGATTTGGCAGGGGCTTTTGTGTTAGAACAGTTCCAGGAACAAATCTGTATTTATTAATACCTACTTTCTTCCTGACATGTGTCATCTACTTCCCTGGTCTTTTTAGAAATAGTGTAAGTTATTGTATGCTCTGTAAAAGATTCTCCTCCATTAACGTAAATTTGTAGGTCTCAAAAAGAAAATAATGACTGATCATTGATTCACTGGTACACACTATAAATATTTGCTACATACAATTAGGTTTTGAGTGCACATTTTTCTTTTTGTGGATGTTAATATTTAAATGTAGAGACACAGAAGACAAAGGTTATTATACTTTATATGCAGGATGATAGTCTTGTAAGAATGAATTCTGTTCTTTAATCTATGTTTTTTTTTTCATTTTCCATTCCTTGATCTACTTGTGCCCATCTAACCAAGCCATAAAGCTAAGGGAGATATCAATGATGAGAAGTGGTCTCCAGAGTCTTGACCTGTTAAGTTGGAGTCAGGACTGTTAGTCTGAAGAACAAAAAGAGGTGATTACCTTTTTATACTGTAGCTAGCAAAGAAACTATATGTTATATTTATGATCTCATGCTCAGTTGTGAGACTGAAATTTCAGACCTTCTTTGATTTGCAACAGACTAGATGAACTTCTGTAGCTACTGAAAGACACAGTGACAATGTTGATTAGAAAAGGTAAAAATAAATAAATAAATAAATAAATAAATAAATAAATAAATAAATAAATAAAGGAGAGACAGAGACAGAGAGAGAGGAGAACTCTTCTGTACTTTGGCACCACCAGTTGGTATGATGGGGACTTATAGATTTCCCTCTTCTAGAGTGACTCAAAAGAGGGTCTTTAAAAGGGCATGTGAAATCCAATGAGCAGGGCCAGTCTCACCTGCCATGTCCTGCTAAAGCATCAGAAGGTCATCAAGTCTACTAGCAGAGAAACTTGAAGAGGCAAGACACCAGTATAATTGCATTCCTGTGTTAAATAAATAGAGGTGTGACCTTTTCTTTTCATCCTTCTAACTGGATTTAGATTATAAAAGAAAACTCAAGAAAGGGCACCATGCAAGAGTTTTTAATGCCATATATTCTATTCAAATTTCCTTGGATGGAAATCTGCTTAGCTCTGCAGATATGGTTGAAGATGACTGCTAAGCAATATACAGATTGTGAGAATTAAATTGGAGTAAATAGAAATTTTAAAATACTAAACATGTCTAGAAAAATATAAGAATGTATCTACCATGTTATGAAGAGACAGGAAAGAAAAATGTGGTACAGGATGATTGACAATCTAGTAAAGGAAGTATTGCATGTTTGTAAGTTCCTCTATTTCTACATTGTTCTACAATCTAGTTATATTTGAGTAATAGTTGTCATAAAAAGTACAGTAGTAGAATAACAAAGAGAATTGAGATAAGAGGAACAATTTAATGTTGGATGAATTAAAAAAAAATCTCAGCCCCATATTGAAAGGATAAATGCATACTGAAAAATAAACAGGAACTTGTCCTGGGGAGAACAAGAATATGGACAAGGACAACACTCACATAGCACATAAAACACAGTAACATTGATATAAATGTCTTTTGTTTAAAAAAAAGATGAAGGTAAGAAAAGAAAGATTTCTGATGAAAGAATAAATAGGGTGATGCTTTTTGTGTGTGTGTGTGGAAAGTGCGATGATCAGTAGTATGCTCTTTCAAGGTATCTGTGGAAGGATGATGGAGTTGGTCTCAAAATGTAAAACACTAGAATAAAGAAAGCCATTTAGAAGCAGACAGTTATGTATTGTGGGAGGATACATTGAGGTAGGCTTGAAGAGGTGTGAGAGAATTTTCAGGAGACCATGTAACCGAGGCCTTAGTATTGCAACATAAGCTGGCTACAGCTTTGTAGGTGAGTGCACTGGCTGCATTCTCTCAATGCATTCCTTTCCTTTTCTGTGTTTTTAGAACGTTTGTCATGCTAGATCACCGTTTTCTCTTTAGTTTTCCCTCTTGGTTGTGGAACTCTGCTAAATAGTTGTGGGTAAGTAAGAGCTGGCTTTTTATTGTGCATTTATTTTGCACTCACAATTAACATGATTCAAAGCTCCTCATGTGTCTGTTAGTGAAATTGTGATAAGAATATCCGTATGTAGCAGTGACCAATGACCAATTCATGAACCGTGATAGTACTTGAATTTATACTACATTTGAGATGCTGATTTGAAAACCATTTATAACAGAGAACTGCATTCATGAATAATTCTAGATATAAAGATTTTAGCATATGATAAGCACAGGAGAAAAAAATAAAGCGAATCCAGAAAGTTCCTAATGACAAAAACTTGGTTCAAAAGTAAGAAAAACAATCATTTAAATTGTATATGCTTTATACTTACTTGCAATCCAAAACCAAAACGCCACAAGCCTAAACAACAAAATACAAAGAAAGTTACGTTGATTTGTACATGCAGTTCTAGCACTGTGGGAAGCAGAATTAGGAAGTTTGTGAGTTCAAGTCCAGCTTGAGCTCATGTCAAGAAAACAAAGGAAATCCTGTCAACAAACCAAATAAACAGTTACTTAACTCCCCTCCCCCATCACTAACAAAACCACAAAGCAAATCAAAGTGAGGCTTCTTTGGCCAGTTCAGTCCTGGGTTCATTGAAGATATGATTTAATCTTTTCATATGTAAATCTAAAAAGATGAAATTTAATTTAATGCGGTCCAATGCATGCAAGGGAGAGATCTGCCAATAATGTAACATATTTGACAGATACAAAATATTTAAGCCAGAAGAAAAGCATCACCATGTTTATATTTCATCACATTAAGGTCAGTAGAAATATTTCTCCATAATGTAAAAGATCACTGTAGAATGTCAGCTTGAGAAAGTCAATTGTAATAGGAAAGAAAAATTTGTAGTCTAGATCCAAACCACAAGCAAGCTTCCAAACACAAAACTGTAGGTTATATTCCAAAGCAGGAGTCGGTAATAATTTCTTTCCTTGGGTAACTTGTAGGATATGACAACGCTGGCAGTTTCTTCTGTAGGCGGCCTGGTGTGGGTGGGTGGGGGACTAATTTGGTTTGCATAAAGATAATTTTCCTACAAAGAGAAAGACCCAAATAAAGAGACACAAACCCTTTTTTTCGTGTTGTCACTGGAATTGCCAGAACATGAGACCTCCAGTTAGCCTAACCTCATCATATAAAAATACAACCAGGGGCAGAATTATTTAAAGGAATACTGGAAGACGTCCAACTGAATCTTAAGGTAATTGGCTGTCCTGTGGGGATAATATTGGACATGAAGAAGAGGAAGGAAGATTGGCTTCCTGATGTTCCTGAAAACTCTTTAGGAATGTGGCATGATGGGAACTTACCTACTTGTCCGTTGGATATTATTAATCTCCTCACAATGACCTCGATTCTTCTAATGTCCAAGTGCTCTGATGATATAAATTTAGCACCAACTGAAACAGATGTTTTACTTCTATGTAATGGAATACAATTATCAACAAAGAAAGCTGTAAGCATATAGAAGAAGGGTTTTATACTATTTAATACTATTAAGAGGAAAACAGTGAAAAACCTTATTCCACATAATTAACACTTGTTATATGATGTTATTTAAGGAAACCGTTCAGTGTTAATATGGTACATTAAAAATTATGTGGCGTTCATAAAAACTTTAAAAGCAAATTTTTCATTAATAGTTTTTCTCAAGTGGTGTAAAGATTTACTTTATGGTTTTGACAACAGAAAAGAAAAATACTACTCACACACAAGTTTTGAAATAAATGTGTTCTGTTTGGAAAAGGCCTTTCATCTTCCTATGCTTGGATTACAATGGAATTGGAAATTGGCAGCCCTTTGCTTTAAGTCTGTCCTTGTTTATTGATTTAGGTTTGTTTCCTTCCAAGAACATGTAAAGACCTCTCTAGTTTTATTTTTGAAGAAGAAAGGCATTTCAGCTAAGTGTCTCCTTCTACGTTGCATTCACAAAGTTCATATACATAAATATTTTTAGAGTTCAAGTTATTTAAAGAAATTAGCAATACTGTAGAAGTACATGCTGATGATATAACAGCATACAGTAGGAACTGGGGACACTAAGAGGCATGAATAATTCCTGCTCTTCTCTGAGGACATTCACATGAGTCATAGCAGGTACAATGTTTTCACTAAACTGTGTCCTCATAGCTCCAAAAGTGTACAAGTACACATAAGATATTTTCACCTGAATAATGTATATTAATTTGCATTTTAATATTCCAAAGGAAACTACCAATTTTCTTTCTTTTCCCCCAAATATCTGTACCCCAATGTTTTCTAATTTAAGGGGGAAAAGAGAAACCTTCTCAAACCCATGCTTTTAAAACCTAACGATTATTTGACCTATTTTCTCTTCTTTATCCTTGACTTTTTCTATATTTAGAGTCAATTCATTGCAAAGTTCTGACAGTCTCTCTGACTATTCATTTATATGTCTTTGTTAGCATGGAAGAGATATAACTTTATAGACAAAATTTAGTTCCAGTCTCTTCTGTAGCGCCTGAGTAGATGCAGTAATTTTTGTTACATTTATTTATTTGTGTGTGTGTGCATGCACACTCATTGTGTGTGTGTGTGTGTGTGTGTGTGTGTGTGTGTGGTATTATGTTCATGTGGTATAATTCACTCAGGGAAGTGAAAGAACAACATGTAGGTGTTCTTTATTTATTTTCACCAGGCAGATCTAAAGGATAAAATCCAAATCATGAAGTTTGGTTTGGAAGCAAACTGATAGTAAGCACATGGTTTGATATCTGGGTTGCTATCTTCTTCTATCAGTTCCTTGTCAGTCATTATAACTGTGCTATGGTACCCAAGCTGGTGCACATTGATAGTGTGTTCTAAAGCTCAGTATTTTAAAGTTTTCAAAGACTTTTGTTACTATTGTACAGGCTTTTTTTTTTTTTAAATTAGTATTCCACCACAGTCACAAAATAACTGAAAACAAATGAAAGACTAAAATATATAAAACTACTAGAGGAAAACACAGGTAAAACTTTTCAAGTTATTATTATTGGTAGATAATTTTGAGTAAGACTTTAAGGCTACAGGCAGCAAAATTAAAACAGACATATGGGCTTAAACCAAGCCCAAAAGCTTCTGCATAGTAAGGAGGTAATCACAAGGAGACTAACAACAGAGTCTGATTTTTTATTGTTTCCCTTGATTTTCAGTTTCATTTAATTGATACTTTATTAAGTGACCTTTGTACTTTTGTGTTCATTTTCTATACTTTTATATTCTAAAAAGTAGCAATATTTTGCTTTATTTTCTTCTTTGTGTTTTTTCCTGTTTTAAAATTTTGTGACATTTTCCTTTCTTTTTCTGTGTATGTTCAGTGGATCAGCATCATTTTATGAAAAATAATGTGATTAAAATAGCTCTGAGGCTTTGTTATAAATCAACTGAACACGTTTCTGGAATCTTTATTCTTTCCCACTTAGTTATGTATTTATTCGTTCACCAGTATCTTACTATGCTAAGTATTGCATTCATCTAAATTTCATAAAATCTAACTTTGTGGGCTTTCCTTGGATATTTTGTTTATTTAGTCCCTTTACTAAGAAAGGGTTTCATTGTTAAAATTTTGATATATGTATGTATTTTAGTTACTTTTCCCAAGGCTTTAAACAAATATCTACTAAATGTAACTTAAGGATAGAAGGGCCTGTGTTGGCTTACTTTTGGATGGCATAGATTATTGAAGCAGAGAAGATGAACAGAAGAACCTTCCAGGCTAAACAATCCAAAGGCCCGTTCCCAGTGACTCACTTCCTCCTTTGAAACTCCATCTCTTAAAGGTCTGCAGTTATACCAAACAGCACCACCACCAGGGAAGCAAGTGTTTAAACACATGAGCCTGTTGAGGACATTTCACATTGAAGCTGTAACAGCGTATAAAAAATACATCGATTATAGTCATTATTTTTAAAAATCTTGCCCCTTTCTTTCCCGAATAAATTACACGTTGTAGTTCACAAATTAGCTTTACAATGCTTACATTGCTTGAGGAAATCTTACTAGTGATATACATTTATTTTAGTTTTGCTAGATTTAATTTTCTAGCAATTGAATGAACAGTTCCTTCATTTGTTTATTTCTTCGTTGCTTTTTTCCTTTTTATTTATTTGTTTATTTGTTTGTTTGTTTGACACAGGCTTCTCTGCTTCGTCCTAGCAGACCTGGAACTCACTTTGTAAACCGGGCTCATCTTGATCTCAGAGGTCCATCTACTTCTACCTCTCCAGTGCTGAGATTAATGGTATGGGCCAACACAGGCTAACAATCATCTTTAATCAATATAGATGCAATTTTTTGCCACAGGGTAACAGTTCTTGCCTTTTCGAATGAGTTATGGAATTTTTCATTTTTATTTTTCTGGGCACATTGTGGAAATGGTGGTGGTTTGGTCTCTACCTCTATTCATTGTATTTCCAAAGTTTTACGATAGAAAGGATATTCTGGGTTTGTCATTCCTACAAATGCTGGAGTGGAATACCTTATGCTTATTAATAGGCTTATAGCATTTGCATTTTTAACATGATAGAATCCCCCATTTATTTATCTGTTTATAAATTTATTTTTTGGACTCGCACTTTTTTATGATTAACTGACAAATTCTACCTACCTGATCTCTCACAGGTGTGTGTTGTTTGATCCAGCCCTGGGAACTATGTAGGAGTTATTTTTTGTTAATTAATTTATTTGCTTTGCATCCCAATCTCAGTTTCTACTCCTTCCTCTCCCCCGATACTTCTCTTTCCCCTCCCCTCCCAACGCTCTCACATCCTCCTCCCTTTCTTCTAAAAAAAGAGGATGAGTCCCGTAGATATCAACCACCTTGACATATCTAGTTGAGATAGGACTAAGCACATCTTTTCCTATTGAAGCTGACAAGACAGGCCTGTTAGGGGAATGAGATCCAAAGGCAGGCAACAGAGTCAGTCAGTCTATGCTTCAGTTGTTAGGGGACCCACATGAAAACCAAAAAATACATTTGTTAAATATGTGAAGGGTGGCTAGGTCTATCCCATGCAAGCTCTTTGTTTGTTCAGCTTCTGTGATCCCCTATGGTCCAAGGTTAGTTTGTTGATTGTCCAAGAATTTCTTGTTGTGTGCTTGATCTCTCTGGCTCATTCAATCCTTCATACCCTCTTCCACAAGATTCCCCGAGCACTACGAAATGATTGGCTGCGGAGACCCTGCATCTATTTCCATGAGCTTCTGGATGAAGACTCTCAGAGGACAGTTAGGCTAGACTACTATCTATAAGTATAGTAGAATATTGTTAATAGTGTCAGCAGTTGGCTCTCTTTCATGTGACATGTCTCAAGGCAGGCCAGTCATTGGTTGACCATTCCCTAAATTTCTGCTCCATCTTTATTGCTCTGCTTCTACTATCCAAGACAAATTTTGGATCGAAGGTTTTGTGGATGGGTTGTTGTCCTGATCCTTCCATTGAAAGAATTGCATGGTTATAGGAACATTTCAGGTTCCATATTCCCTGATGTAAGGGGGCTTAGCTGGGTCACCCTCATAGATTGCTGGGATTTTCCCTTGTTTCTTGATCTTCCCAGAGCTTCTCCTCCAATACTAAGTTCAGTTCTCTTTTCCATTTCTCTCTACCTCAATCCTCCCTGTACTTGATACCCCCTATTTATACTCTCCACACCCTCTCTTCATTACCCAGTTCTCTCCCTCCATCTACCTGCAGGGTCTATTCTATTTCACTTTCTCAATGAGATTTAAGAATGCTTCTTTGGGTACTCCTTGTTACTTAACTTCGTTGGGTCTGTGGATTGTAGCATGGTTATCCTGCACTTTATGGCTAATATCTACTTATAACTGAGCATATACCATGGATATCCTTCTGGGTCTGGGTTAGCTCTGGTTCCATCCATTTGCCTACAAATTTCATAATCTCCTTGTTTTTAATAGCTGAGTAGTATTCCATTGTGCAAATGAACCACATTTCTTTATCTATTCTTTAGTTTAGGGACATCTAGGTTGTTGCCAGTTTCTGGCTATTACAAATAAAGCTGCTATGAACATAGTTGAACAACTGTTCTTGTGGTATTGTGGAATATCTTTTGGCTGTATGCCCAGGAGTGGTATAGCTGGATCTTAAGGTAGAACTATTCCCCATTTCTAAGATACTACCATATTTATTTCCAATGTCATTGTACAAGTTTGCATTCCCACCAGCAATGGAGGCATGTTCCCCTTGCCAGCCTGTGATGTCACTTGAGTTTTTGTTCTTAGCCATTCTAATGGATGTAAGATGGAATCTGAGTCATTTTCATTGGCTTTTTCCTGATGACTAAGGATGACGAACATTTCTTTAAGTGCTTCTTCGTCATTAGAGATTTCTCGGTTGAGAATTCTCTGCTTAACTTTATACCCCATTCTTAATTAGGTTATTTGGTTTGCTGTTGGTGTCTAATTTCTTGAGTTCTTTATATATTTTGGATATTAGACCTCTGTCAGGTGTAGGGTTGCTAAAGAGCTGAAGATCTTTTCCCATTGTGCTCTTTTGTCTTATTGACAGTATCCTTTGCTTTATAGAAATTTTCATTTTTATGAGGTCTCATTTAATCATTATTGATCCTAGTGACTGAGCTGTTGGTGTTCTGTCCAGGAAGTAGCTCCTATGCCAATGCATTCAAGGCTCTTTTCTACTTTGTCTTCAATTATATTTAGTACATATGATTTTATTTTGAAATCTTTGATCCTCTTGGAGTATAGTTTTGTGCAGGGCGATAAATATGGATCTATTTGCTTTCTTCTACATGCAGACATCCAGTTAGACCAGCATCATTTGTCCAAATAGTTTCTTTGTTCCATTGTATAGTTTTGTCTTCTTTGTTAAAAATCAAGTGTCCATAAGTGTGTGGGTTTATTTTTTCTTCTTTGCCTTGATTGCACTGATCTACCTGCCTAACAATACAGTTTTTATTACTATTGTTCTGTAGTACAGCTTGAAATCACCTCCAGAATTTCTTTTATTGTACAAGATTGTTTTAGGTATCCTGAGTTTTTGTGTTTCCATATAAAACTGAGGATTATTATTTTGAGGTCTGTAAATAATTGTGTTGAAATTTTGATGGAATTGCAAAAATTCGTACCGATATATAGATTTCGGTGAGATGGCCATTTTTACTATGTTGATCTTACTGACTCATTAGCATGAGACATATTTATATCTTCTGATAGCTTCTCTAAAGATATCTGATATTTCCTTCCTCAAAGACTTGAAGTTTTTGCCATACAGGTCTTTCACTTCTTGGTTAGAGTTACACCAAGATATTATATATTAATTGTGGCTATTGTGAAAGGTGTTGTTTACATGATTTTATCATTCGAATACAGGAGACCTACTGATTTTTTTTTGAGTTAACTTTTTATCCTGCCTCTTTGTTGGAGTTGATTATTCAGTTGTAGTACTTCATTGATAGAATTTTCGGGGTCACTTACGTATATACTATCTTATCATTTGTGAATAGCAATACTTTGACACCTTCCTTCTCATTTCTAGCCACTTGATTTCCTTTAGTTGTCTTATTGCTCCAGCAAGAACTTCAAGTATTATATTGAATAGAATGGACAACCTTGTCTTGCCCCTGGTTTTAGTGGAATTGTTTTAAGTATCACTTCATTTAATTTTATATTGTCTATTTTTTGCTGTGTATTGCCTTTATTGTTTTTAGGTATGCACCTTGTATCCCTAAACTTTCCAAGATTTTTTAAATGAAGGGGTGTTTAAACTTGTCAAAGGCATTTTCAACCTGTAAAGGGATAATTATATGTCTTTTTTCTTTTAGTTTATTTATTTGGTGCATTACGTTGACAGATATTCTGGTGTTGAACCATCTCTGCATCTTTGGAATAAAGCCTACTTGATCATGGTGGATTATGTTTTTTATGTATTCTTAAACTGGTTTTGCTAGTATGTTATTGGGTATTTTTGAATCAAACTTCATAAGGGAAACTGTCTGAAATTTTCTTTCTTTGTTGACTCTTTGGTGATTATGGCTTCATAGTTTGTCAATGTTCCTTCTGTTTCTGTTTTGTGGAATAGTTTGAAGAACATTGGTATGAGTTATTTCATAGTTTGTTAGAATTCTGAGCTGCAATTATATGACCCTGATTTTGTTTTGTTTTGTTTTGTTTTGGTTGGGATACTTTTAATGATGACTTCTAATTTTTAGAAATTATAGGTCTATTTAAATTGTTTGTCTGACCTTGATTTAACTTTGGTATCTATCAAGAAAATTGTCCAATTCATTTAGATTTTCCTACTTTGTGAAATACAGGCTTTGAAGTAAGACCTAATGGTTCTTTGGCTTTCCTTGGTATCTAATGTTATCACTTGACCCCCTTGTCAGTTTTGACCTTGTTAATTTGGATATTCTCTCCCTACCTTTTAATTAGTTTGGCTAAGGTTTTTCTATCTGGTTGATTTTTCCAAAGAACTAGCTCTTTGTTCATGGATTCCATTTTTGTTGTTGTTGTTCTCCTTGTTTCTAATTTATTAATTTCAGCCCTTAGTTTGATTATTTCCTGCTATGTACTCCTCTTGGATTTGTTTACTTCTTTTTGTTCTAGAGCTTTAAGGTGTACTCTTAAGTTATAAATATGAGATCTCCCCAATTTCTTTATGACACTTAGTGCTATCAAATTTCCTCTTAACACTGTTTTCATTATGTTCCATTAGTTTGGGTATGGTGTGACTTCATTTTCATTGAAGTCTAAAAAGTCTAATTCCTGTCTTTTTTCCTTGACCCAGTGGTCAATGAGCAGAGTGCTTTTTAGTTTCCACAAGTTTGCAGGCTTTCTGTAGTTTCTGTTGTTGAAGTTCAGCTTTATTCCATAGTGGTCTGATAAGATACAGGGGTTGATTTCAACTTTCTTGTATTGTTGAGGCTTGCTTTTTGGCACCGTATGTGATCAGTTTTGAAGAAGGCTCTGTGACATGCTGAGAAAAAAATTATATTTTTTGTTTTTTTGGTGAAACATACTGTAGCTATCTTTAGGTCCATTTGATTCATAACATCTATTACTTTCATTATTTCTCTGTTTAATTTTGGTCTTGATGACCCGTCCATTGGTAAGAGTAGGGTGTCAAAGTCTCCCACTATTAATGTGTAGGGTTCAATTTGTGACTAAAACTTGGGTATTATTTTTAAGACAAATATGGGTGCCCTTGAATTTGGGGCATAGGTATTCAGAACTGAAATGTATCTTGGTGGATTTTTCCTTTGATTAATATGAAGCATCCTTCCCTAACTCTTTTCATTAATTTTGGTTGGAAGTCTATTTTATTAGGTATTAGAATGCCCACTCCATTTTGTTTCTTGGAGTAAACATTGCTTGGAAAACCTTTTTGAGCCCTTTACTCTGAGATAATATCTATCTTTGTTGCTTAAGTATTTCATGTATGCAGCAGTATGGATGGATCCTGTTTTCACATCCATTCTCTTATCTTGTGTCTTTTTATTGGAGAGTTTAGTTAACTGATGTTGAGATATATTAATGACCAATGATTGTTAATTCCTGTTTGTTTGTTTGTTTATATTAGTGGTGGTAGTATATATGTGTATGCATGGTGTTTTTGTTTGTGTGTGTGTTTCCCTTTCTTTGTTTTTGCTGTTATGGGATTATTTATTTCCTGTGTTTTCTTGGATACCACACTGGTTGGAATTTTCTTCTAGAATCTTCTGTAGGGCTGGATTTGTGGAGATATATTGCATAATTTGTTTTCGTCTTGGAATATCTTGTTTATCTCTCTAGGGTTATTAAAAGGTTTGTTGGATATAGAAGTCTGAGCTGGCATCTCTGATCTCTTAGAGACTACAATCCATCTGCCTAGGCCCTTCTGGGTTTTAGAGTCTCTGTTGAGAAGCAGAGTGTAATTCTGACAGGTCTCCTTTTATGTTACTTGCCCTTTTATCTTTGTAGGTTTTAATATTCTTTCTTTTTTCTGTACAGTTACAGTTTAGATTATTAGGTGGTGGAAGAATTTTTTTTCTAGTCCTATCTATTTGGCTTTCTGTAAGCTTCTTTTATATTTATAGTCATATCTTTCTTAAGGTTCGGAATGTTTACTTCTATGATTTTGTTGAAAATATTTTCTGGCCTCTCATTATTCTTTCCTGTTATTCTTGGGTTTGGTATTTTCATAGGTTCTCATATTTCTTAGATGTTTTATGTGAGAAACATTTTAGATTTAACATTTTCTTTGACAGATATATCAATTTCTATTGTGTCTTCTACCTTTGACATTCTCTTGCCCAAATCTCATATTCTGTTGGTGATGCTTGTGTCTAGTGCTTACTTTCTTGCCTAGGTTTTCCATCTCTGGGATTCCTTCACTTTTTTTCTTTATTACTTCCATTTCCATTTTCAACCCTTGAATGTTTTTTTTCCTTTAATATTTGATTGTATTTTTCAAGGGGTTTATCATTTCCTTTATTATTATTTTATTTTATTGAGATTTATTTACTTTGTAGCCACTTTGTAGGTCCCACCCTCATCTACTCCGGGTCCAAATTTCTCCTCTAGTACACTGATAGGGAAAGCTTTCTTTCCTTACTGTCTGACCCTAGCCTATCAGGTCCCATAAGGACTACCTGGATCCTATTCCTCTGTGGGGTGGCTAGTTTGCCCCACCTAGAAGAAATTATCAAGGAGCAGGCAACTGAGTTCATATCATAGATTGTTTCTTCTTTCCTTACTAGAGAACCCACATGGAGACTGAGATATTTATGGGCTACATCTAAGAAGATGATCTAGATCCTCTCTATGCAAGGTCTTTGGTTAATGCTTCAGTCTCAGCAGTAGCCTCTTTGTTCATTATTTTTTGGCTTTGTTGGTCTTCTTGTGTTGTTCCTGTCTCCTCTATAACCTTCTATATAATAAGGATATATAATAAGGGGTCCTTCTATATTCCCCTTCTTCCAAAGAATCCCTGATCTTTGTCCAAAGTTTGGCTGTGAATCTGCATCTGCTTCTATCCTGTGATGTATGGAGACTTTTAGAAGACATCTGTGGTAAGTCTCATCCTATTCTGCTCTTCAACCATTTCTGGTCTCCTGTTTTCCTTTCTGAATGGAAATTAAGCATCTTCCCTAGGGTCTTCTTTGTTGTTTAGCTTCTATAGGCCTGTAGATTTTAGTATGTTTATCTTATATTATATGGCTAATCTCTACTTATAAGTGAGTATATACCATGCATGTCTTTTTGCTTCTGGGTTATCTCACTCAGGATGATATTTTGTAACTCCATTCATTTGTCTTCAAATTTCATGACGTCCTTCTGTTTAATTGCTAGATAGTATTTCACTGTGCAAGTGTAACATAATTTTTGTATTCATTCTTCTGCTGAGAGACATCTAGTTGTTTCTAGATTCTGGCTATTACAAATAAAGCTGCTATAAACATAGTTAAGTAAACGTCCTTGTTTTATGGCTGAACATCTTTCAGCTATATGCCCAGGAGAGGTATAGTTGTGTCTCAAGGTAGCACTATTCCTATTTTTCTGAGAAAGCACCAGATTGATTTCCAAAGTGGTTGTACAAGTTTATATTCCCACCAGCAATGAAGGAGATTTCTCCTTTCTTGAATCCTCTCTTGTGATGTCACATGAGGTTTTGATCTTAGCCATTCTAATGGTTGTGAGATGGAATTGGAGTCCTTTTGATTTGCATTTCCCTGATAAATAAGAACACTGAGAATTTCTTCATTTATACAAAAAACAAAGGGACTGAGAAAGAAATTCTGGAAACAACACCCTTCACAACAGAGACAAATACCATAATGTATCTTGGCGTAACTCTAACAAAACAGGTGAAAGACTTGTATGAAAAAAACACAGCAAGTCTCTGAAGAAAGACATTGAAGACATCAGAAGATGGAATTATCTCCCATGCTCATGGATCTGTGGGAATAACATAGTAACAATGGCCATATTACCAAAAAACAATCTACAAATTCAGTAAAATATCCATCAAAATGCCAATATAATTCTTTACATGCCTTGGAGCAACAAGTCTCAACTTCATATAAAAAAACAAAAAAACCCATAATAGCTAAAACCAATAAAAGAACTTTTGGAGGTATCTCCATCTCTGGTCTCAAGCTGTACTATAGAACAACAGCAACAAAAATGATATGGTGCTGGCATAGAAGCAGACTGGTGGATCAATGGAATCAAACTGAAGACTCAAAAATAATCCCACACACCTATAGACACCTGGTTTTTTACAAAGAAACCAAAACGATACAATGGAAAAAAAGATACCATCTTTAACAATTGGTGCGCTTCTAAGTGGATGTCTATAGGTAGAAAAATGCATACAGATCCCTATTGAACACCCTGAATGAAAGTAAAGTCCAAGTGGATCAAAGACCTCAACATAAAACCAGACACACTAAATCTGTCAGTAGAAAGAACCTTGAACCCATTGGAACAAGAGACAACTTCCTGAACAGAACACCAAGAACTCAGGCACTAAGTTCAACAATAAATAAATGAAAAGTTTCTGCAAAGCAAAGGACACTGTCAACAGAAGAAAACAACAGACTGGGAATGATCTTCACCAAACCTACATCTGACAGAGGGCTAATATCCAAAATATGTGAAGAACCAAAAAAGTTAAACACCTACAAAACATATAATCCAGTTTTAAAATGGGGAACAGATTCCATGTGTGTGTAGGCTTTTTACTCTTTCTGTTCTTGTTGAGGTCCACCTTTATTCTATGGTGGTCAGATAGGATACAATGGATTATTTAAATCTTCTTGTATCTGTTGAGACTTGCTTTGTGACCAACTACATGGTCTATTTTGGAGAAGGTTCCATGAGGTGCTAAAAAGAAGGTCTACTCTTTTGAATTTGGGTGAAAAGTTCTATAGAAATCTATCTCAATTAGGTATAGCTCTTCCTTAAGATCCAGCTATACCACTCCTAGGCATATATCAAAAAATGCTCAAGTACACAACAAGGGCATTTGCTCAACTATGTTCATAGCAGCTTTATTCATAATACCTAGAACCTGGAAACAACCCAAATATTCCTCAACTGAAAACGGATACAGAAATATGGTACATTTACACAACGGAATACTACTCAGTAATTAAACACAAGGAAAACATGAAATTTGAGGCAAATGTTGGAAATTTGAAAAGATCATCCTGAGTGAGGTATCCCAGAAGCAGAAAGACACACACGGTATAGGCTCACTTATAAGTGGATATTAAACACATAATATAGATTAAACATATTAACATCTTTACACCTAAAGAAGCTAAGGAAGAATGAGGATCCTGGGTAAGTTGATCAATCCTCACTGAGAAAGACAAATGGGATGGACATTGGGAGAAGGAGAAAACAGGAAACAGGACAGGAGCCTACCACAGAGGGACTCTGAAAAACTCCACCCAGCAGTGTATCAAAGCAGTTGCCGAGACTCATAACCAAACTTTGGGCAGAGTGCAGGGAATCTTATAAAAGCAGGGGGAGATAGTAAGACCTGGAGAGGACAGGAGCTCCACAAGGAGAGCAACAGAACCAAAAATTATTGGCACAGGGTTCTTTTCTGAAACTGATACTCCAACCAAGGACCATTCATTGATATAACCTAAATAACCTAGAACTGCTAGGATGTAGCCCATAGCAGCTCAGTATCCATGTGGGTACCCTAGTAAGGGGAACAGGGACTGTTTCTGACATGAACTCAGTGGATGGCTCTTTGATCACCTCCCCCTGAGAGGGGAGTATCCTTGCCAGGCCACAGAAAAGACGATGTTACCAGTCCTGATTAGAACTGAAAAGCTAGTGTTAGATGGAAGGGGAGAAGGTCCTCCACTATCAGTGGACTTGGAGAGGGGCATGGGAAGAGATGACAGAGGTAGGCTATGATTCGGAGGAAATTAGGGAGGGGGGTACTGCTGGGATACAAAACGAATAAAATTTAATTAATATAAAAATAAAAAAATTAATTAAAAATGGTGTACAGCGCAAAACAGAGAATTCTCAATAGAGGATTATCCAATGGTGGAGAAACTCTTAAGAAATGCAATGTCCTTATTCATTTTCTTTTTAAAGGCCTCTATCATCTTAAAATTACATTTATAGTCATCTTGTTGTGCTTCAAATGTATTAGGATACCCAGCACTTTCCGCAGTAGGATAACAGGGTTCTGGTGGCGCCATTTTGCCCTGGTGTTGTTGAATGTGTTCTAATGCTGGCCTTTAGCTTTGTGGTTTTTGGGGTTATTAAAGGTTTAGATGATGATTTTTTTTAGTATATCTTTATTAAATGTGTGGTTTGGGGATGTTTGCTCCCTTGTTTTCTGTTTCCTCTCTGTCTCTGGCCTGAGTAGACTGGAGTTCTGGTGACTTCAGGTCCAGTAGGATTTTTCCTCTAGTGTTTTTGTGGCCTGCACGACCTCTGGGTTTTTGTGTGTTTACTTGCCTCAGGGATCCCTAGTACCAGCGAAGCCTGGGATACCTAGTGCCAGTGGTCCTCTGCTAAATCAGGAGTTGTGGCCTGAAAAATGCGGTCCAGTTTAAGGCTTTTTCATGTGTTATTAGGAGATATGATGGGCAAGGTCTTGGGACAAAGTCTCACCCGTTTCTCTTTGATGCCATCAGGTGTCCAATATAGCAAGCAGAGCTGTAGGTCTTGAAATGTGGCACAGTGTTTAGAGTGGAGTTTACTGCTGTTAAATGTGCTTTCAAATGAGTTGGCAGGCAAGGGCTTGGGGAGGGGTGTTACCATGCGTTCCTGCTGATGCCAGGCTTAGGGAAAAGCAGGCAGAGTTGTGGGGCTGAGAAAGGAACACAGTGCTTGGGGTGCTGTTTACTGCTATTGGGTGTGCTTTCAGGATTTTGTTTTTTTTTATTAAATTAACTATTTTTTTAATTTTTTTAATTTATTTATTTTTATCTCAATCACAGGTTAGGTACTTTGAATCCCAGGCGTAGCCCCCTCCCCCATTCCCTCCTACCCTCCCACTCCCTCCCTCATCTCCTTCTTCCCTGCCCCCTCCAAG
>CM053763.1:15063753-15087087 GCA_028658305.1 Pachyuromys duprasi
GCTTTCAGGGGAGTTGTCTAAGAGAGGCTTGCAACAGGGGAGGGGGAGTGTTGGAGATTTACCTTGTACACCAGGTGCAGGGAGGTCTCTCACCAAAGCAGGCACAGTTGTTTGGAAAGAAATGGGGTACAGGGTATGGGATATAGTTTACTGATGTTGGGTGTGCTTTCAGACATGTGGAAAAGCAGGGGCTGGCAGGGGTGGAGGGGATGGTGTGTTGGTGCTTACTTGGTGTCCCTGGTGATGGCATGCATCTGGGAAAAGAGAAAGAATGTATGGTCTTTTGTGTTTGGGTTAAATCTTCTGTAGCTATCAGTTAGGTCCATTTGAGTCATCAAATATGGTAGTTACATTATTTCTCTGTGTAGTTTTTTTCTGGATGACCTGTCTATTGGTGAGATTGTGGTGTTGAAGTTTGATGTGTGGTTTAAACATTGGTAATGTTTCATTTACAAATATAGGTGGCCTTGTTTTTGGAGTATAGAAATTCAAAACTGATACATCACATTGATGAAATTCTTTTCTTTGATGAGTTTGAAGTGTCATTCCCCATCTCATGTGATTGATCTTGGTTGGATGTCTGTCTTAATGCATATTAGAATGTTCATGTCAGCTCCCTTCTTGTGTCTGTTTGCTTGGGAAATCTTTTCCCAGCCATTTACTCGGATGTAATGTTGCTGTCTTTGATGTTGTGGTATGTTTCTTGTGCAGTACATTTTATTTTCACATCCATTCTGTTTGCCTGTGTCTCTTTATTGGGAAATTGAGTCCATTGAGAAATGAGTTCGTTGAAAGATATTAATGATCAATTATTGTTAAATCCTGTTTTTTATGTTGGTGATGGTAGTGTGTGTGTGTGCATGTGCGCACATGTGTGTGGGGGTGTACATGGGAACTAGTGCATGCACCTGTGTGTTTGTGGGTGCTCCCATTTTTTAGTTTTGTTGGTGTAGAATTATTTATTTCCTGTGAGGTTTTTTTTTGGGGGGGGGAAGTGATGTTAACCTCCTTGGGTTGGAGTTTTCCTTCTAATATCTTCTGTAAGACTAGCTTTGTGGATAGATATTGTTTAAATTTGGTTTTGTCATGGAATATCTTTTTTCTTTATCTCTGGTAATTGAAAGTTTTGCTTGGCATTGTTAGCCTGGGATGGTCTCTGTGGCCTCTTTTTTAATTAAATTTTTATTTTTTACATTAATTACATTTTATTTGCTTTCCATCCCAGCTGTAGCCCCTTCCCTCATTGCCTCCCATTCTCACCCTCCCTCATCTCCTCCCATGCCCCTCTCTAAATCCACTGATAAGAGAGGTCCTCCTCTTGCTTTCACCTGACCCTAGCTTATCAGGTCTCATCAGGACTGGCTTCAATGTCTTCCTCTGTGGCCTGGCAAGCTGCTCTTCCCTCACGGGGAGGGTTAAAAAGCCTGCCACTGTCAGAGACCGTTCCTGTTCCCCTTACTGGGGAAACCCACTTGGATACTGAACTGCACTGAGCTGCATCTGAGCAGGAGTTCTAGGTTATAGCCATATATGGTCCTTGGTTAGAGAATCAGTCTCAGAAATGATCCATGTGCCCAGATACATTTGGTCGTTGCGGAGCTCCTGTCCTCTTCAGGTCATTCTAACTCCACCTTCTTTCATATGACTCCCTGTACTCTGGTTATGAACCTCAGTATCTGCTTTGATATACAGCTAGATAGAGTCTTTCAGAAGCCATCTATAATAGGCTCCTGTCCTGTTTCTTGTTTCCTCCGTATTTCAATATAAATTTGCAGGCAAATGGTGGGATCTAGAAAAGATCATCATGAATGAGGTATTGCAGAAGCAGAAAGACACACATGGTATATGCTCACTTTTAAGTGGATACTAAATCTATAATATAGGCTAAACATACTAAAATCTGTACACCTAAAGAAACTAAACAAGAATGAGGGCCTGGGGTAAAATGAGCAATTATCTGTGGTCTCTTAAAGAGTACAAGACACATTTGCCTGCAAATTTTATCCCAGAATGAGAAAGACACACAGGGTATATACTCACTCATAAGTGGATATTAGATATATAATATAGGATAAAGATACTAAAATATGTACATCTAAAGAAACTAATCAAGAAGGAGGACTCTGGCTAAGTTCTTCAATCCGGAATCAGAAAAGCAAAGAGGATGGACATCAGAAGAGGGATAAAACAGGGAACAGGACAGGAGCCCACCACAGAGGGCCTCTGCAATGTTCTACCCTGCAGGGTATCAGCGGAGATGCTGAGACTTATAGCCAAACTTTTGGGCAGAGTTCAGGGAACCTTTGGAAATATTAAAACCTGGAGAGGACAGGAAGCTCCACAAGGAAAGCAACGAAACCAAAAAATCTGGGCCCAGAAGTCTTTTCTGAGACTGAAACTCCAACCAAAGTCCATTCTTGGATAACCTAAAACCCCTGCACAGATGTAGCCCATGGCAGTTCCTTGTCCAAGTGGGTTCCCAAGTGGGAACAGGGACTGTCTGTGAGATGAACAGATTGGCCTGCTCTTTATTACCTCACCCTGGCCGGGGGGCGGGGGAACAGCTTTACCAGGCCACAGAGGAAAACAATCCAGCCACTGCTGATGACACCTGATAGACTAGGATTAGAGGGAAAGAGAAGAGGACCTCCCCTATCAGTGGTCATGGGGAAGGACATGGGTGGAGAAGGGGGAGGAGGGTGGGATTAGCAGGTGAAGAGGGAGGGATGCAAAATGAATAAACTGTAATTAATAAAAATTAAAATTAAAAAAGAGTGTACGACATTCACTCAGACCTTTCTGGCTTTAAGAGAGAGTCTGCTAAGAAGTTGAGTATAATTGTTAGGTCTGTTTTTATATATGACTTGCCCCTTTACCCTTGCAGCTTTAAATATTCTTTCTTCTATACATTAGTGTTTTGATTATTATTTGGTGTGAGATTTGTTACTTTTTGGGGGGAGGTTACTAATCTATTTGGTCCTCTGCAAGCCTCTTGTATTTTTTTAGGCATCTTTTTCTTTAGGCTAGGGAAATTTTCTTCTATGATTTTCTGGGCCATTTTGGGAAGGCATGTAGGGCCCTGGATGTATAACATTTACATTTAACATAACAACTTTTAATGTGTTATTTATATGGATGTACATTTAACTATTAAAACCAAAATGGAACATGCTCCTGCAAGGTCAGGGACAAGACTTTATTAACTCTTCTCATCATCCTTAATAGTTCATTTTAACAGTTTATGTTTATAATACTTTTCATCTTATGTATAGATAATAAACAACTGTTTACATTTGTTAAATATATACCCATAAGCTCTCACTGTAGAAAATACTTTTAAATGTTTAAAAATAACTGAGTTAGTTTGGAAGCATTTTCTGATGCATTGAAACCAGTGGTAAAACTGCAGTGTGTCTTACTGCTTTGAAAAATGTTGCTAAGAATAAACCTGCAATATTCAGAAATAAATTGGTTCTTTCTATCAGTGCTATGTTGTCTAGATTTGAGGCAGATTTTACTTTCAAAACCATGTAAGAACTTCATTTGAATGACCACTTGAACTTTTGAGAACAGAGTGCTATGTCTCACATAAAACACCCCAGAAAAGTAACTATGTAACAAAGAAATAAATTGCTATGGTGAGTTACATAACCTTCCTCTTCTTTTTCAACAGTTTTACTGTGGAAGGAATTCATCTTGTTTAATAGCAAACTGACAGGTAGCATTTATTTCTTTCTCTTGCTTTTCCTTGTTCTCTCTGGATCATCTCTCTCTGCTGAATCACTCCTAACACCCAGGCACCAGGGAGTGTTAGCTGTTTGGCAATGCCAGGCATTCTCTTCCAGGCATTCTCCTCCCTCCATAAAACAATGAAGGTATGGTTGTTCCCCAAGTGGTTTCCTGTGAAGCTGGGTCTCAAAAGATAATCCTAGGTGTATAAGACCATAGGGACTGATCTTCATCTCCAGTTTAGTGTGGGGAGCAGTAATCTGACTTGTGCTTTGATCCTTGTGCTTGTTCATACTGGTTCCCCCAAAGACACAAAGCTTTGTTGATCATTTTCCTGGATCTCAGGGCTTCTCAGGATGTTGCTTGCAGGAAACATGCTTGTAAATGGGTTGCCATTGTTGGGCACAGAGCAGGTTTCCTTCACTCACTATAAAATCTACAAAGCCCCATGATCAGTGTTTCTTCCCAACAACGCATCCTACTGCTTGTGTAGGAATAATTACAGAATTTACTACGGAATTTCTTATGTTGAGGTCCTCCTCTCTTTGTCTCTTTGTCCCCTCCCCTGCTTACATTCCTAGACTAGGGAACTAAATGTTGTCTCTCTCTTCTCTCCCTGCTTATATTCCAAGACTAGGGGAGCTAAATGGTTTTTAATTCCATCAGCTTCTATTACTGACTCTGGTAGCATTACCAGAGTATAGCAGATCCTGATTAGTGCTCCTGTGAGTTGAAGCAGAACATATACAGAGAAAAAATATGAAACATTGATGACTGCTTTGGGGATTTAGTAGTCTTTTTTCTCTTTTTCAAGACTTCTATGCCTTATGCTCATATTTATGAAACAGTAATAATCTAACTTGGTAGTATACATGTATGGTGGAATCAGGTCAGAACATTGCTTGGTACTGACATACCTATCCTCAGGCTAATATAACTAGTGACTGTTAAACGTTAGGACAATAATGATGGTGCTAAAGGTCATGAAGATGGTAATCATAATTTTCCTGTCCCTGAACCTATGGCTCTGAAAATGTTACACAGAAGTCACTTTGTGCATGTTATCTCAACTGAGCTAATATGAAACAAAGAAATTTAACTGTTTTTACTTATATTTTAAAGAGGTTAGTCTTATTGCCACATGGATAATGAGACTAGTGTAAGTTACCTAACTACTGGACCAGTGCACATAAAGGTGTAATAGAAGTTTCAACTTCTCCCCTAGGTGTACGATAATTAGATCTCTCTATATTAATTATATGAAGCTAAATTTTTGTGAGGTGCCCGTAGTTCAGTTACAACAGAGATTTCAGCCAATCTATGTTTTTATTTAACTGACTGCTTTTTGTTGCTACTCTAGACCTCATTCCAAATGAATCAAAAGATTTTAAGGATTCGTTAATGACATAACCACAGGTCAACCTGATATTCCCTATTCCTCTCCAGAAGAATTTAAAAACTCTGTCTGAGGGTGTAGCTATCCCTATTTAAGAAAAAAAAATAGTTTCCAAATGTCTTATGAGAGCTGATAGACTAGGATCAGAAGGAAGGAAAGGAAGACCTCCCCTATCAGTGGACTAAGGGAGGGACATGTGTGGAGAAGAAGGGAAGGTGGGATTGGGAAGGGAGGAAGGAAAGCTTTATGGGGGATGCAAAGTGAATAAAGTGTAATTAATAAAAATTTAAAAAAAGAAAAAATCTTACTTTTTATGAAGATCCACACTGGGCACCAATAAGCATGATCAAGATAATCAGCATACTTTATCTAATAATATATTTTCAATATCTTTAAAATGTTTTCATAGGGGTTTATTCACATCTGAAATGTGTTTTTAACGTGCTGTTGGCATAGGGCAGGCTTATGTGAGAAACAGTCCTTAATTTCTTGCCTCATCTGAGCCATTATAGCTATGTCCATGCCCTGATTCTTTCCTCTTAAACGGATAGATTTGTTCCTGTCTGTCATAATGTTCTCAGGGAGGCTGTGGAAAAATGATGAGTCTCTGGCTTCCAATTTCCCAAACTGAAACTTTGAGGATTATGCTAATCTCTATACATGACCATTTCCTGACCTCCTGTGACCAAGAGAGGACAGCAATGGATGCCTTCAAATTCAATTGTGTAAGAGGACTTTGTCTATATTTAGTAAGCCCTGTTTTTGGCTCTCTAGGACATCCTCCTTCCTGTACTCTTTGTTTACTTCCAACCTCAGAACTGCACTTCATCACTCAAATGTAAGGCTTTTGGAATCAGCCACCTGCTCCTATGACTCGCATACCAAATTTGCAAAGAACATTCTGTCTCAGCAATGTCTTGTTTTGTCTTAAGTCAGTTTTTAGGGAATGTATTTGCAGTACTGCAAGAAATCTGTAGAGATGTTTAACAAAGGACAGAGTAGAACAAACTATTCATTCTGTTAGTGTTCTGAAACATGTCACCAAATGATGACTAATGAATACAAAAAGAACAAACTTAGATATTTTTAAGTGAAAAAATTTGTATTTTTGACATGTATGCAAAATTATTGAAGAACTTATCTACTGCTTATTTTTATATTTCTATCCATGATTGTATCTGTGTTTATATCTATAAAACATAATGAAAATTTTAAAACTACCATGATATTTTCTTAAGAATTATTTGATTTGATATATTAGGAAAATGTTGCAACCAAAGTTCTCACCAATTTTGTAGATTTACTTAATTTTCTTTGTTTTTATTTATGTTTTAAGTTGATGCACGACAATGATTATATTTCTCATGGTCTGCTGGTTGATTGGACTCCAGTGTCTTGGAGTATTTATTAGCTATTGATTCATCACGATATGATAACTAATTCCAATTCAACTCTTTGTTCCAGCTGTACTATTCATTATTCTCTTTTGTGAAAGCCTATCTAAAAATCAGGTCTGAAGTCTTTATTCATAAGAAGTCAGTCTCTGCTCTCATCATTTGCATTAAAAGATCAATAGGACAGAGCCCCAGGACATCAACATTATTATTTCATTAACATAGTTTCAATATCAGACAGTTCTTATAATATTGCTTAACTTAAAACACTTAGGAGAAAAACTAGTTAGTTAGTAGTGACCAAGACAATTTATAATGTCTGATAATTTTCCATAGAAATACGCATATCATAAAAGAAATGTAAACATTCCTATACTCCACCAGTTTCTGTAGAGTATAAAAAGAATATATATTATATCTGATATGTCCATCAGACTTTTCTTTAATGAATAATCAACATTCAACATTTATTTTATTAATATTAAGCTTTATATTTTAAATATAATTTTATGCAAGTCATACACATGCTCAAGCACACACCCACTTCCATGCACATACAGGTTGGAATTAATGTGTCCTTTGACTATAAACTCAGCATCAGGAATTTATTCTAAAAAATAAGAATTAATATATAGATAGTTCTAACGAAGAATATATAGACAATGAATTTATTTTTTAAATGTAATTTATTTATTTTTATATTAATCACAGATTAGGTACTTTGTATCTTAGTCGTAGCCCCTCCCTCATTCCCTCCCACTCTTGCCATCGCTCCCTCATCTTCTCCCTGGCCCCCTCCAAGTCCACTGATGGGAGAGGACCTCCTCCCCTTCCATCTGACCTTAGCTTATCTTGTCTCTTCAGGGCTGGCTGCAATGTCCTCTTCTGGGATCTAGTTAGGCTGTTCCTCCCAGGTGAATGTGGGGGAGGGTCAAAGAGCCAGCCATTGAGTTCTTTTCAGAAATAGTCCCTATTCCCCTTACTAGGGTCTCCAGTTGGATACTGAGCTACCATGGGCCACATCTGAGCAGGGGTTCTAGGTTATATCCATACATGGTCCTTGGTTGGAGATACAGTCTTGTAAAAGACCGCTGTGCCTTATCTATTTGGTCTTTATGGAGCTCTTGTTCTTGTTCTTGCCAAGTCTTACTAACTCCCTCTATTTTCATATTATTCCCTGCCCTCTGCGGAAGGCTTGGTTGTGAGTCTTAATATCTGCTTTGATTCATTGCTATGTAGATAGACAATGAATTTCAATGGTGAATAATTAAAACTTGTTTAATTATAGGCAAAGGAGTAAATACATTCTATGACTCAAAACCTTGATATTCTACATATATAAAAAACATTGGAGGAATTTTCCATTTATAGGAAGGTATATATAATACTGCTAATTAAATATTTTTAATTGAATTTTAATTTTTTAATATTAGTTACAGTTTATTAACTTTGTATCCCAGCTGTAGCCTCGTCTCTCATTCCCTCCCAATCCCACCCTCCCTCCCTCATCTCCTCCCTGCCCCTTTCCAAGTCCACTGATAGGGAAGGTCCTCCTCTTGCTTTCACCTGACCCTAGCTAATCAGGTATCTTCAGGACTGGGTGCAATGCCCTCCTCTGTGGCCTAGCAAGGCTGCTCCTTCGTTGGGGGAGAGGGAGAGGTCAAAGAGCCAGACACTGAGTTAATGTCAGAGACAGTCCCTGTTCCCCTTACTTGGACACCCACTTGAACACTGAGCTACCATGGGCTACATCCAAGCAGGGGTTCTAGGTTATATCCATACATGGTTCTTGGTTGGAGATGCAGTCTTATAAAAGACCTCTGTGCCCTTATATATTTAGTCCTTGTGGAGCTCCTGTCCTCTGCATATGACATCTGAATCTGCCTTAACATGTATATTGAAAAAGAAACTATGGAACAAATGCATTACTTTAAAAATGCAATCACTGAGAACTGGCAACTTGAAAACTTACTATATTTTCCTTACAATTTTGGTGTGCTTTAAATAGATTTTACAATAAAAGTTAATTTTGGAAAAATTACTTAAATGTGGATTAGAAACAATTAGAGATAAGATTGCTTATTGTTGATTTATTTACTCATTTTGGAAAAAATAAAGCATTTAGAATATTTATATTACATATTCTCATAGAAAACATACAAATATTCATATTTATATGTTTGTTTTTTGATTTTGAATTTAATAAAAATATTTATAAATTTTATATTCTTTAAGACTTTCCTTATTCACATGAAATAGTTTAATTGCTTCACATAAAAAAGTGTACCCACGAGATACTGCTTTGCCCAGAGGATGTAGGTTGCCAAATCAAAAATTCAGCGCCAGGTATGGAATGTTTTCTTTTGATTTGCTTAAGAGGCATTTCCTAGAGCCCCCAAAACAATACGTTATTATCAAAGCTCTTGACTGCCAGGCATAACTTCATAACTTACTGGTAAGACTCTATGGCTGAAATCACCATAGTAGTTGATCACAGAACATAGAAAAATCAAGTCCATTCAGACAGGAAGCTTCCATGCTTCTGAGGAGATTTCATACTTCCAAAGTGTACCAAGTAGGCTGTTGGGAAAAAAAAAAAACTTAATCAGAAATCTTACTCAGCTGTGATGTTAGTTACAACATGGTAAGTTATGCCTATGGGTTCAATAATGGCACAACTATTATGGGGTGAAGCAACTGTTTTCTGATTGGATTTAAGGCCAGCCTCATATGACAAAACTCATGCATGACACTATAAATCTGAACCAGAGAACCCACAGGTTCCAACACTGAACTTTGCTAAACAGACATACTATCAATCTGTTCCCTAATTTTATAATCTCTACAAAGTTTCTTTGTGCAGTGAACTTTGGTTAATTCAAACTCAAAATTGAACAAAGCATATAGGAAAAGTGTCAGTGGAGTGCTTAGCCAACAATGGGAAGTCTGTATCACCACAAAGACTTGGAAGTCATCGTGACATAAAAGCAAGTGGAAAGATTGTAAGAAACATATATCAGGGAGGATCTGACTAAAGCAGTGTTTTCTAGACCTGATAGGAATGCTGTACATTTGAACTCTGAGCAGCTGTGGTTGCCTATTCTAGACATTCACAAGACCAAGCCAGTCACAGTCTAGCATGTAAGATGGGGGTGATCATGAACCCCCATCCCTAAGTGAAACAATTTAAAAGTAATGGCTTTCAAAATAGGAACAGTTAGTCTTTTTATGGGTATAGCCTCTAGTAGGTCAACTCTTCTCCAAGAGATGATCCTATACTCACGAATATATATGCAGCACAGGATGGATTTCATGATTGATTTAAATAACAACAACAAAAAGGAAAAAAGTTGGCAAGGTCTGGAGAGGAAGGTGTGGGTTTGGGAGGTAATAGGAGGGAGAGTTGGGGAAATATGGTCAAAATGCACAGCATCAAATATTCAAAAACTAATATTATATATTCAACAATATCAAACTCACAAGCCAAAAAGCTAATGGTTTTATGAAGTCTGGAATCAAACTTTCCTTCTTCATTGTATAGGGATTTTGCATGCAAAAGTTTTCTTTACCCATCATCTAAATACTTAGAGATCACTGACTTTATCACAATAGAGCATTTTAATAAATATATGTTGCAGGCATTTGTGAATGTTTCATTGAGTGTGGGATCAATAGGCTATTCTAATGTGCCTGGCATATTAATGAATAAAGGCTTGATCCAAGTATAACATCCAAAGCAGAGAGGCATTTCCACTCCAGCAGGCAGGATCATTTAAACCCTGATTAGTTAACAGACTGTGTTCATGGGAAAGGTACATTGATCCCAAAGACCTCATTGATTGTAGGTCTGTTGAACCTAGGCAACTTGCAAATTTATGGGCTGTCTTTATTGACTGTGTTTTTGATATAATATGTAGATGTTTCTAGAAAGTAGTCTAGAAAGTTTCTGACATTTGACCTTCCTTACACAGAATACTAACCTGAAAATATTATCTTCAAATATCTTTTATAAAGGCATAATAAGGTCATTAATTTTGTTTTCAGTTGAAGACAAGAAGTTTGACATTATTGAGAAATTAAAATATTTAAATGAATAAGAATTTATTTACATTTTTTCTAGGGCAGTTTAGTACATGGAAGTAGTTTTCCACAGTGCCAAGTAAACCTCAGTAAAATCCAACAAAATGTTAGAATAACAGAAATGATTACTGGTTTTCCTTCAAAACATTTTCTTTTCATTTTTTTATGTCTTATGCAATTATTTCAGTGTTATTAAATGTAATGTTGCTGAGCTTTAAAATAAAATTTTAGCTCTGAATCTTTTGATAATATAAATTCAATTTATATTAGCCACAGAGTTCAACAAAAAATTGGATCAATGTCATCATATGTTGCAGTATGAGTGACATAATTTTTTAAAGGGAAAAAAGTTTTTTTGTCAAAGTCACAATTGCCAATACTGAAAATACTTATTGTAAAGTATTTATTTGTGTTACCCTTTGTCATTTCTTGCAGATCTTCTGCCAAAGGCATACAGACAATATTGAACTCTGCTTTACTGACCTTGAATCTTGTCCTGTAGATGCACGCTCAACCTATGATTTATCAAAATTTTGTATCTACTCTTATTCATAGTATAACTCATTGCCTGTCTTAACAATGTAATATCTCTTTGCCACTGAATAAATTGTTTCATCTTTTAGTATAATTAACTGTCTTACCCTTTGTGCTCTTGAGCAAGCAGTTAATACGAGTGTTAAATTGGAAAGAGCTGTGATGTGCTGATAGATTTCCCTTTCTAGATTGACATTGATCTCTGGATCAATCTAATTTGAAATAAAGACAGAACAAACAAATAAACAAACTAACGAACTAATAAACAAACATTTATTGGCTGTCTCACATATGTCAGGGGTTTGCCCAATGATTAACTAGGCATGTATATCCTTTTGCTTGGATTAATTTCTTTTATTTGCCCATCACCAGCTGTTTGACTTTGATTAATGACTTAAGTTTATGTTCTTTGTTTCCCCTCAAAGTAAAATGTATAAGTACTTGTTTCTCATTACCACTTTTAAAATTGGTTTTATAATGGAATGAATTAATACTGCTGAAAATTAGAACAGTATCAGTCATTGGTGTGAGTTACTGGTTATGAGGCAATGCTGGTTTAGGGAGTTTTTTTCTTATCAAAATTTATAGTGGTATTTTCATATTTCAATTTTGGATTTATACATTGAAAATTATATTTATAATGTGTATATGGTCAAGGAATAATATAAGCATGATTGCAATGAAAGAAGGACTCATTCTCATCCATTGCTGTGTATTTTAAACCACTACATGCAGTTCCTTGGGCATATGTCACACATTGTTATTGCACGTTCTTGCGCATATTTCCAATAAACACAAATTTGAGTGTACTGACTCATTTTAACTTACTTGTCTTCATATAATATATCTCAACAGTCTTATATGTTTCACTGAATATAGAAGTAATTGTGACAGCAACACCGTGTAAACATTCATGGACCTATGTATGTTTTCTTTTGAAAATCATGATCAATTCTGGAAAGTTATGTACCTGTGAACATGTGATTTATATACAATAATTCTGTATTTTGTTTGTATATCCCATCATCAAGCATCCTCCCATGTGTTCACATTATATTAAAATATGTATAGTATATATTCATACACATTATATGGATATTGTATGTGGCTATGTATGAGTAAATGTATTTGTTGACAAAAACTAATTTAAATAGTATTTATAGTCCATGTGGGAAGATATTTTTAATCTGTAATCCATTATGGATCTGAAATATAAAATTATCATCAAGGTATGTGATGGAGTGTGACTGAATATTAATATAATCATTAAATTTCTGTCCCTATGAGCAGGATCTAAGCACATTTAGTGAAATTACAAAGTAATTGACAAAAACTTATTTTAAAACTTAAGGCTAGAAAGCTTGCCCTGCAGTTAAGAGTACATGCTGCCTTTGCAGAGGACTGGATTTGTTTCCAACTCAATTTCTGTGGACACACAAGTGCCTATCACTCCATGTTTTGGGGGATTCTAGTGTCCCTGTCCTGTCAAGAATGCACACAAATTCATAGGCATACACAAACATAAAACAAAAGAAAATTTAAAAATTTTAAATATAAATGATTCTCCCTATTATGTTCAAATAATCTGTGAATTCATGTACATGTGTGGCAATTTCACAGTGCAATAGTGTATACTTATGTTAGTCTTACTCTTATCATTTTTCTTAATTTTCCTATTATTCCATACACATAATGGTAACTCCTCTTATTTATTGATTTACAAAAAAGGACACACTTATTAAGCATCATGATCTGACTGTTACATTTAGCAATTCAACAGCATGGGTGAAAAAATTTCTTCACACTTTCCACAGAACAACCTGTTACACTATTAGTCACAAGCATAGTCTTGGAGATGTTTTACCCATACATATGCGTGAGTCTAAAACATGTCCTGTTTGTAGCTGTGAGGCTCTGCCAGCACTCTTGGTTGAATGCACAAGTCTGTGGCCATTGATAGCTTGCTGGTCACTCTCTGGTTCTCCTCTCCTGATGAGCTTTGTTTCTGGCATTTATTAGAACCTCCAGTTACTGATATAGTGCTGCTGCTGCTGCTGCTAAAATCATCACATCTCCCTTAGTTTCTTTGTTTAACAAAGCACTGGCATTTACCATTATAAGGACCAGAGCTTCTGTCTCCAAAGTGTCCTTTCTTTATTGGTCCAAAATTTGAAGATTGATTTTTTGTAGATGGCGAAAGCATTGTAGCTTTTCCCACTTCCAAAACTACTTCGTCACTAACAGATTCATTAAAGCCCTTTCCTCTGCCACCATATCCACCACCACCATGACTGCAATTGAAGCTGCCACAACTATTGACATTTCCTTCTCAACCATAAACTTCATTGCCTTAAAATCCAGCACAATGACAACCACCAAAGTTTCCAGAATGACTTGGAGCTCTGTGACTGGAGAAAGCGCTGGCCATTTCTTGCTTCAGTGGGTCTTTTCCTGTTACACTGTTATGGCCATTCACTCTATGGTATGATATTCTTATCCACAGAACCATGGTTATCAAAGGTAACAAAATCAAGTCCCCTTCTTGTCCATTGTCTCTGTCAGTCATGATTTCAATAAATTATTTTTTTCTGTACTGTTCAGAATGATTTTACAGGTGATGTTTTTCAATGTCATACATAATACCACCTGCAAAGATCTCTTTCAAATTTAAGTTGGCATCTGGTTGATGATAATCTTTTCTTTACACAGCTCTTTGCTTTCATACCACTTCCATCTACCTTGGGTGGTCTTGCATTCATATCTACATCCACTTCCTCCACAGTGGCCTATGTAACAATCCCAAAACCCCTGGGTTACTTGTACTGTTGGTTAGTGTTCTACATGTTCAAAATGACTCCCCAGACATTCGTTGGTTGTTTCAAAGCTCATCCTCCCAAGAAAATCTGGCATGGGTGTCCTGGCATATCTGAAAACTGACTTAAACTTGATGGCAGAGAGATGAGAGCTTCAAATGAGATTCTTAGCCTATTGACAGGCAGGAAACTATTCTTTAAAAAAGATTCTAATGTAATTATTTTTAGTTTCTATATAGAAAACATTTGCTTATATAGGAATCTCATAAAGAGGTATTATAATATTCTTATCATGGTTTCTAAATATTTTAAAAGTAAATTTGACATTATTTTTCAGATACTGTATTTGTCAGTTTTATGTTACACTAAGAAAATACTCAACACATTCCATGTGCATGTAAGAAAGATTTGTTTTGGCTTTGGGTTTTGAAAATTCAATTCAAGTGGCCCTGTTGATATATTGGTAATAATATAAATGATTGTGTGAGAGCATGAACTTACACACTGAGGGAGGAGGTTAAAGAGGTATAGGAGAAAGTAAGAAAGAAGAGGAATAAGATGAATTTCAACAATAAGCTGCACTAATTTTTTAAAAAGTTTTGTTACTTTGATCACTGTCAAACTGCACAATTCATAGAATTTGTCAAATTTTGTGAAGTGTGTATGAAAGGACATAAAGAAACTCATGATCTTGAAACCCAAGTGAAATTATACTTACAGGTGATAATACAACTCATGTGAGATGAACAACTTTATTCTTCACATATGTCAAAATAAAACTTTACAGTATTTTCTTACTTTGCCCTGTTTTTAGAATTTCTTTGAGTTTCATACTTTGTATAAAGCCTCTATTATCTTTTCACTTTTGTCTAATTATTTGACATTTTTGTAGATTTATATTAACTTTTATTAAACAAGAAAAAGTAGAAATAAATCTCTAAAGCTCTAAACTACACATGCGTCTAAAAATAAACAAGAGAAACAAACAAAATGCTCTTTTTACTATGTATTAGTCTGGGTTCTTTAGAGTAACATAAATGATAGAATGCATATATAAAAAGGGAGTTTCTTAGAGAGGCTTATAGGTCATTGTCAAGCTAGTATAATAAAATTGTCTCCTATTAGAAAGTCCAAAAATTCAGTCAATGGGGCTGGATGACTCAGCTGGCTTTTCATATACATCTGAATTCTAATGAATTAGGCTCCAATACCAGTAAAGCAAGTGTAAGGGGAAGGAGGCAAAGACTGAATGTGTCCTTCAGGTAGACTATCACCAGAAGATTTGACCCTGTTTTAAGGTAGATAGTCACACCTCAAATAACTCATCAAGAATAATCCTTCACAGATTGTAGGCATAAGATCATTGTGTAATTTAAATGCTGATTTATGTAACCCCTATATCTGGTTTCAGTCCTTGTTCTGAGAATATCCTGTCAATGTTGCATAAACACTGCTTCCCAATTGTCCCCTGACATGTCAATAAAGCAGCTTTTAGACAATCGCTGAGCAGGGGACAGAATAGGGATGGACTTCGTGCCAGCTAGGGAAAGAGGAGTTGGAGGAGGAAGCAGGGAATTCAGCCACCAGCAGATGTCCAGGAGGGAGCAGGAGAGGGAGAGACTTCAGCAAAGAAAGCAACAAGGTCAAGTATTTGGGATGCACACCGTGAAGAAGCCAAATTAGCTTAGAGGGTTAAAAATAGAGTTAATACTGTTCAGGATTGTGCTGTGAAGCTTGTAAAAATAATATAATAGAGTCTCAATTACTTGTTCCATAGCTGGGTTAAAAGAGACTTGAGAAAACAACAGTTTTTTTCTTAAATAACTATAACAACAGATGAACCCAGAGGCTTGTGTTTTAGTTATTTCCAGATGTAGTCAGGTTGAGAACTAAGAATATCCATCACAAAGTAGAATTAAAAAGAAAACTCAACTCAACAAATTTATATAATGCAGGAAAAGCAGTCCTTAGAATGAAATATGTGTCTTTTCAGCAAATAAGACACAGTTGAAACCAAGACTCTAAGCCCCTTGATTAGAAAACTGTAAGAAAGCAGAACATTATACAACTCAAGAAAATGTTGGGGGTTGGTCTGATTCTTGTATATTGTTGTCTGTATACACCTATCCTTGTGTAAACATACCTAACTGGCTGATTAAATGGCCTATACATGGGCTGCGTAGAATATGGTTGGCATGAATAAGGATTCTGGACTTTTGAGGACAGGAGAATCATGGGAAACACAGATGGGGAGAGAAGAGAAAGGAAGATGCCATGATGGGTTAGCGTGGGGAAGGAACCATCTGGGCTGAGAGGAAGGACTTCAATAATGATGTGAATAGGCCCAGATGAAGAATACAATCAACTATCTTGAGATTATAGATAGGAGGTAGACCAGATGAGGATGATTAATGCAGATGGCATTGGATATGATGGTGGTGAGGTTATTGAGATAGTATAGGTGAAATATCTGCCCAGCCCAAGGTAAATAAGGCAGTTATAAAATCTAACCAGCTTCTGTGACTTATTATTTGTGATAACAAGTTAGGTAATACTGCCAACAATAATTATAGGGCTAATAATAAATAACATATAGCCTAACACTCATTTTTTAAAGTTTGCTACCACAAGGAAAAATTCTTTACAAAGTGAGTATCAGAAAACTGAGAAGAGAACCTTGTTATTTAAAGTTAATGCATTATAGATCTAGAGTATTGAAAAACAACACAAAAAACCGAAGCAACAAACAAATAGAACCTCTGTAGTCAGCCTTACTAAAAAAAAATGTCAGAGGACATCAAAGCTGTTAAATATTAAAAGGGCACTGAGGTTCATACTAGGGATTTTGAAAAATATAAAAGAACTTAAAAAGTTCTGTATTCAAAAGCTTTATTAGCAATAACAAATGGACCAAAATGTGTACTGGGAAAGGTCATCTGAATAGCCTTGTATCTACTGAGGAAATGAAAGCATCAAGGTATAATGTTTCAACCAAGAATGGCCCCGGCTCTCTTGGTTTGAATAAGGAATTCTACCAAAAAGTTTAGGGGAGAAATGATATGTTTTAGACTTTCCTTCAAAAACAGAAACTGAAGGAATACTTCCTAAGTCTTTCTGTGTAACAAGAGTTACCTTAATATAATAAAATGTAATAAAGTCATTAAAAGAAAATCACAAACCAATATTTCTTTAATGTGTTTATGTAAAATATCTCAACAAAATATTGTGAAATGAAGTATAATTCAGTATAAATATACCCTCAGCAAGTGGAACTTAATCCAGATAAGATTTGATTTTCAGAACTCACATGGTTAATTGAGGAAATTGATTCCCTCAAGTTATCCTGGAAACTCTACATGTGCACCATGGATCATATAATATGTCATGCTTGACCCCTCCCATCACTATAAAATACATAAATAGATAGATAAATCCACAAATTTTTCACATTAAAAAAAAACAATCATCAAACTCAGAATAGAATTTCCTCTTCTTCAATTTGATAATGAGAACCCTTTTTTTTTCTGTAACACATCATAGTGGAAGCACTGTCTAATAGCATAAGAAAAAGAAACAGGCAAAATACACTGGAAAGGAAGTTTTAAAGCTATCTTGATTTGTACTTTAATATCTATGTATGGAGAAAATGTCTAAGACTCAACAAAGATCTCTTGGAACTTTTAGAATACAAGAAGCTATAGAATTCAGACTATATACACAAAACCAATTCAATTTGTATTGGGAAGATCTGGGTAATATGAATTTAAATTGAAAATACAGTGTCAAAATAGAAACAGAAATATTTAAGTTAAAAATCTTACAAAATGTTTAAGATTAATAGCATAATACTATAAACCTTAAAAGAAGTAAAAGAACACTCAATAAAATGGAGAAAGATTTCATTTTCACTAACAGAGAACTAAAATACTGTGGAAATATCAGTATTCATATCCACATTTGTAAATTCAACACAGTGTTATTGAAATCTTACCATTTATATTGTTCATATCAACAAACTGATTTTTCTATTACTTGGGAAATGCAGAGATCCACAAAAGGCAACACTAATTACTAAAATTAAGTGTCAAACGAATGACATTGTCCTATTACATGACTTTTTAGAAAAGTATATTTATAAAGACAATAGTTTTAGTAAAAGCATAATGAAATACATTTTCTTTTTTAAATTTTATTTTAAATTTATATATTCACTTTATATCCTGATTGTAGCAACCTCCTTTCCCTCCTCCCAGTCCTGCATCTCACCCTCTTCCCTATTACCCTTTCCCTTCTCCTCAAAGAGGGAGAGAACAGCTCCCCCAACAACCCACCCCAGATCATCAAGTTACATCAGGATTGAGCTCACCCTCATCCACTGAGGATAGGCAAGGCAGCTCTTCTAGGAGGAAGTGATTAACAGCAGTCAACAGAGTCCAATCCATAAACAGCACTTGCTAAACCCACTGTGGAGACCTACAGGAAGATTAAACTATCCATAGACTTCATAGAGGATGTGGAGACACCTTTTGCTGAGCCTCCTAGCAGGGTGAGACATGGAGACTGAAGAGGCCACCTTCTAGTTAGGAGGGACTTATAATGGTGAAAGCATAACACCAATCCACCTACAAAACCTTTGACCCAAAGTTTACCCTGCCTACAAGATGTACAGAGATAAAGATAGAGACTGAGGGAATGTCCAACCAATACCTGACCCAGCCTGGAATCAACCCCATGGGAGGTAGCCAACCCCTGACACTGTTAATGATACTCTCCTATGTTTACAGACAGTAGTCTAGCACAACCATTCTCTGAGAGGACCCACCCAGCAGCTGATTGAATCAGATGCTGAAACTCACAGCCAAGCATTAGGTTGCATTCAGGGAGTCCTGAGGAAGAGTTTGGGGGGTGGGAGTTATAGAAGGACCCAGAGGAGACAGGGGCACCACAAGAGGACCAACAGAGTCGACTAACCTAGACAAATAAATCTTTAGAATAGACAGCCTACACCTGGCATGGTGGCACAATCATGTAATCCCAGCACTCAGAGAGGCAGAGGTGGCCAATCTCTGTGACTTCAAGGCCAGTGTGGTCTACAAACTAAGTCCAGGACAGCGAAGGCTACACAGAGAAATCTTGTCTCAAAAAAACCTTAAACCCCAAAACAACAACAACAACAAAAATAGACATCCCAGAATCACAGTCAAATAAGTAGGTTCAATTTATCTCTTTTGGGGGGGAGGGTTCCTTTTATTTACTTGAAAATATTCACAATGTTTTTATGTGGAATTCTTCTTTTATGTCCACAAGCCAAAGATTATGTATGCACTTTCAGGGTGTTACAGTACTCTCTAACTTCTGTTCATATGTATGTTTAAGTTTATCATTAAAATTTACTGAATGGTCCAATTTCTCTACCTTGTCTTTAAACCAGAGTCTGTTTTCTACTGATCCAGTTTGTTGATTAGGCCTTTTTCACTGATGCTTTTTATATGGCTTTTTGAGTTTTTCATTTCCAACATAATTTCATTTGGGTTACCTTAAACAGTTTTATCTCTATTTCCTTTCATTGGATTGACTTTTTCACTTCACTTATCCCTTTGTTTTTGTTCTCTTGGAGTATGTTTATGTATTCTTTGAGTTGTTTGAACATACTAGCAATCACTCTTTTTTATTTTTATTTTTATTAATTACACTTTATTTTGTATCCCCGATAAACGCTTCCCTCCTCCCCTCCCAATTCCACCTTCCCTCCTCCTTCTCCACACATGCCATTTCCCAAGTCCACTGATAGGAGAGGTCTTCCTTTCCTTCCTTCTGATCCTAGTCTATCAGCTCTCATCAGGAGTGGGTGCACTGTCTTCCTCTGTGGCCTGGTAAGGCTGTTCCCCCCTCAGGGGGAGGTGATCAAAGAGCAGGCCAATCAGTTCATGTCAGAAGCAGTTCCTGTTACCATTATTATGGAATCCACTTGGACACTAAACTGCATGGGCTATATCTGTGTAGGGGTTCTAGGTTTTCTCCATGCATGGTCCTTGGTTGAAGTATCAGTCTCAGGAAAGATCCCTGTGCTCAGATTTTTTGGTTCTGTTGCTCTCCTTGTGGAGCTCCCTCCATTTCTTATACAGGAGAAAATGCTATAGGAGGTAACAAGTTCAGGCTCCAGGTCTTTCACTGGTAGAGATCTAAGCTAGGGTCATCCTATAGACTCCCAGGGGCCTCCCCTGTCTGAGAGATGCTTCCCCACTAATGCAATTTTCTTTCTCTATCTGGACCTTTCCCACTTACACACCTGATCCCTACCCTAATTAGTCTCCCTACGCCCTCTCTCACACGGTTCCCTCCCTCCATCTCCTTCAGATAACTATTTTATTTCCTCTTATGTGTGATATTCCAACATCATCTTTTGTTCCTTCCTTGCCTTCTTTGGTTCTTTGGATTGTAGCATGGTTATACTGTATGCTATGGATAATGTCCATGTATAAATGCATATTTACCATGTGTTTCTTTCTGTTTGTGAGAGAGACTACTGAAAAGCTAGACTTCATTAAAAACTTTAAAAAACCGTGTGACAGATATGTTTAAGGGAATTAAAAAAGGGGACCCACATATCAGTGCTGGAGTAGTTTTAAAAGACACATCTGGCATTTGTCTTGTCTTAAAAGAACACTAAAAATTCAATAGAGAAAATATGAATGCAATTTAAAAATGGGCAAAAGTCTGAACTGATACCATTTCTAAGAGGAAATTGGTTGGCAAATAAGTGCACAGATACACTCCACATCATAGTTCACTAAACAATCTTTTATTCAAACAACAATACCATCAGACACCTGTGAGAGCAGCTTCCAGTGTTGGCAAAGAGGTAAATCAAGGCTGTCAGTCATTGCTGGTCAGGATGTGAACAGAACAGTTGCTTAAGAAAGCAGATTATTTCTTGAAAAGTTATACCTAATCTTATTACATAAACCCACCACTCAGTTCACAAGGTTTTCTCTAATGAATTGCACCAACACAAAAATCTGGACATGAATATCTGTAGTAGCTTTGCTCATAATTGCCCAAATACAGAGGCAGCAATGATGTCCTCTCAATAGGTGAATGGGTTAAAAAAAAACCTGTGTTCTCATGTTATAAATGAAATAATTTTCATTGATAAAAGGAAATGAAGTGCAAAGCAGTGAAACACACAGAGGACTTTCAATGTGTACTTTCAAGTGAAAGAGGCAAATGAAGTCACACACTGTTCCAGAAAAGCTAATTCCAGACATATGAAACTCTGCTATGGTATTCTTATTCTTCTTATTATTATCATTTATTACAGTTTATTCACTTTGTAACTCAGCTGCCCCCCATCTCCTCCCAAATCTACTCCTCCTCCCTCTTCTCCCCCTATGTCTCTCCCCATTTCACTGATAGAAGAAGACCTCCTTCCCTTCCCTCTGACCCTAGCCTTTCAGGTCTCATCAGGACTGGCTGTATCATCTTCCTCTATGGCCTGGCAAGGCTGAAACCCCAGGGGGAGCCTGTCACTGAGTTTATCTCACAGATAACCCCTGATCCCCTTACTAGGGAATCCACTTGGACACTGAGTCTACTGGCTACCTCTGAGCTGGGATTTTAGGTCCTCTCTATGCATTGTTTTTGGTTGGGTCATCGTTCTCCTCAGGGCCCCTGGGACTCAGATTTTATGGCTCTGATGGTCTCCGCAGTTCTTTCATAGTGTTTTAAGAAAGAATTAAGGGATAAGTATGTGGGACACAGGGGACTTAGTGATTGGCAAGCATCATCTCTGTGACACTGTAATGGTTGGTACATGGCAAAAACTTACCAAAACCCAAAAAACTGTACATGCCAAAAGTGAATTATCAACTCATTGATCTTTTAAAGCTATTCACATAAATTCTTACATGAAAACAAACAAACAGAAAAAAGATGTATGTAGTTTATGTAATACAGACACGTATTTTTTAAATGTGAAAACACTAATCTCCAAGTGAAGAGATTTGGAATTATTTGCCTCATTTTTTTTATGTCGCTTCATTTGCTAAACTATTTCCCTGTTATTTATTATTTAATGTTGTTAAAAGTAAGAGAACTTTATTAAACTCTCTTTAATAATGAATGTTAATTGACTAATAAAATGTTCTTCGGATATAGTATATCTCCAACAATATTTATATAATTTGTTCTAAGGTACTTCTGTTAAATCTGTTCTTGATTGACTTTTAGTACAGGTTGCCCTTGCAGTATTTTTTTTTTCATGTAGATATTTTACTTGAACAAAAAGATGAATCTGATGTTGAGAGTATGACTTACAAGGGATCGAAAAGGTACTGTTCTCCTAGTCTTATTTTGATTGATACATTCGTTATTCCTCTGATTACACTTGTCTTTCTTGTAGTTTTTTAAATATTAAAAGAATAAATTTTGGGGAGATCCAGATGGCTGCCATGAGAGAACACTGTGTCTGAGGAGTAGGAGAGCAGAAACAACACAGCGACCAGGAGACTGAACTCAGGGACCTAAAACGCCAGCATTGTGAGTGCCATGTGAGCGGAACTCCTACGGTGAGAAAATCAAGTGGGAAAACCCTAGGGACACCCAGTTATTACCTGGAAAAATTTCCCGGTGACCAGCAGCACACAGCTCTGATCTGAACCAGCAGCTGCGCTGGGCGCCCGCACCTGCCATTATAGACTGGATCACACAGACTCGCGGGCAGTCTCAGGAGGCACCCGGTGCCGTTTTCACTGAACTGCACACTGCAAGCACATACTGCACCCGGGTTCTGCTTCAACCCGCAGGTGTGCTGCAGGCTCAGACCAATCACCGGAACCACCGCAGAATGAGTGGATTGGGGCACCCTTTAGACCAGTCTGCACACTGCTGGCTTGCTCCTAACGCTTCCGCCAGCAAAAACTCAGTCAATGTGTGAGTCCACCGGAAGCAAAAACTCAGTGAGTGTGTGAGTCCACCTGCGGGTCTGGGAGGTACCCGAGTTCTGCCTCAACCCATGGGTGTGCGGCAGACACGCACCGATCACCAGAACCACCACAGACTGAGAGGATCCAGGGACCATCTTGACCAGACCTCACATTGAGGGCGAAAGCTGCACACATCCCCCAGCAAAAACTCCAGTTCAGGTGTCTGTCCACAGGCCAGACAGAGAAGGCCTCGGGCACCATTTCAGACAGGCCTGCATACAGCAGATGCACACCAACCCAAACCCACTGTGTGTGCCCCAAATATCATCTCAGACCATGGTGCACAGCCCCCAGCACAGAAGGAGGCACCAAATCTCCATTCCAGAGGAGAGCCCCTAGCAGCAAGCCCAGGGCAGAGTGCACAACCCCCAGCTGACATCTCAAACCTGGACACTGAGACTCTA
>CM053763.1:15096627-15107655 GCA_028658305.1 Pachyuromys duprasi
TTTTTGTGTACTTGAGCATCTTTTGGATATATGGCTAGGAGTGGTATAGCTGGATCTTGAGGAATCACTATTCCTAATTATCTAAGAAAGCACCAAATTGATTTCCAGAGTGGTTGTACAAGTTTACATTCCCACCAGCAATGGAGGGGGGTTCCCCTTTCTCCACAACCTCTCCAGCATGTGTTGTCACTTGAGCTTTTGATCTTAGCCATTCTGATGGGTGTAAGGTGAAATCTCAGGGTCTTTTTGATTTGTATCTCCCTGATGGCTAAGGACTTTGAGTTTTTCTTTAAGTGTTTTTCTGCCATTCTACAATCCTCTACAGAGAGTTCTCAATTTAGCTCCATAAAAGGTGCAGGGAGGAGATGAGGGAGGGTTGGAGGGATGGATAGGGAGGGAAAGCGGGAGGGGGCTATGGCTGAGATACAAAGTGCATAACCTGTGATTACTATAAAATAAAATGTTAAATAAAATAAATAAATAAATAAAAACCAAACAAAGCTGTAATTAAATAAAAACACACAAAGGGAAAAAAGAAATAATCTGATATAAAATTTCAGGAAATCTCAATGAAAATTCCACTGTATAAAATACTACCATGTATTTTTTAAAAAGGATAATAAATTTACTTCTAATAGTATTGTAATTTGATTTTTCATCCATGACTGTAATGAGTAAATTTGCTAAAACATATATCTTTCATAACTGAAGATTCCATTGAGTCATGTTGACTCTTTAAATGGAAGACGTTTTGTATAATAATCATTTATGGTTTTAAGATTTTTGTTATATTTATTTATTTATTTATTTATTTATTTATTTATTTATTTATAAATAAATAAATGTGTGTGTGTGTGTGTGTTTTGTGAATGTTCACATGGGCATCACAGTACAGGTGTGGAAGTAAAAGAAAAACTTTCAGGAGTGTCTTCTCTCCTTTTGCCATGTGAATCCTGGGAGTCAAGTTCCAGTGTTTGGCTTAGAAACATGTGCCTTAACCTACCAATCCATCTCCCTGGCCTTTCATAGTAATGTTTTCATAAGTAGACATAGCATTTTCATAATTGTAAATTTAATAGCAAATCATCTTTTCCTATGCTACATGAGTCATGATGATAGGTCTACTAGGTAGCAGTTGTTAAAATATCAGGTTTCTTTGAAGACTTAATTTATAGAACAAAATGCTGGTTTCCTCTTTACATGATCCATTTCTACCAAAAATCAGTCCCTGTCCTCTTTGTCCTCAGAGTCCATAATAACAATAAAAGCCTAGCCATCTACTGTTAAGAATAAAGAACCTTAAAATATCACTAGAGGTTTGATTGCATCAGCCTGTGAATAAAAGAGTGAGAGTTACAGGGAGTATAGGAAAAAAAATAGTTGTTTAAAAAAAGCACAAAGGAGGACCTTGTAGCCAGCCCTGAAGAGACCTGATAAGCGAGGGTCAGATAGAAGAGAAAGATGACCTTCTCTATCAGTGGAGGTAGAAAGGGTCAGGAAGGAGATGAGGGAGGGAGGGCGGGATTGGAAGGGAATGAGGGAGTGGGATACAAAGTAAATAAATTGTAATTAATATAAAAATTTTTAAATATAAAATGATAAAAAATAAAGAGCGAATGCGATGGAATATGGTGACAGTTGATTGACCCTGGAAAATAAATTTAGAGTGACTTTCATAAAGCAGAGGGTCAGGTTCAAGGGTGTGGGTAAGCATTTTGTTATTTCTGTTATTATTGAGGTCTAGTTTTAGGCCATGGTGGTCTTTAAAATAGAAAATTTAAGTGAAATCTTGTTATTCATTTTGTAGTGAGGTATTCTTTCTTCCTTTTTTTCATAATTGTTCAATGTTTGGTGACTTTCTATGAGCTTACATTTTGCTGGATTGGAGATCACTTTTAACTAAGAGATACATAAAACAATCAGTGCTGGGGCTTATTTTTATTAGAAAGCAGAGCAGAAATTCTTTCTGATAAATAAGCACTCAGCTTTGTACAGAATGTTTGTGATTCTAAAAGTATGTTTCATCAAAATACGTCTGACATTAATGTTGAAGATAATATAAATTTTTAAATGCTTTGTGTCTCAGTACTCTAAACAGATATGATATTAAATTTAAAATGGATAACCTTTATGCATTTGTCCAAATGATTTATGGTATATTATGATTTGTTCTTCATTCATATTTTCTTTGCATTTCTTAGCATTAATCTACATATGATATTGGCTCTGGGGATGATAGAGATAAGACATACAAGAATATCTCTTTATATATTATGTCTTAGATTCTTTAGTTAAATACAGTCTTGATTCTTCATTCACAAGCAAGAAAAGGTTCAGTAATTGATAATCCTCTGAAAATATTTTTATTATCTAAGTAGTTGAAAATATTTGGAATGAATTTGAGATATTATGATTCCTGTAAATGGGCTTTCAATAATCACAGGTAGTATTAAGGAACCCTTACTGTACCAACTCATATATTATTATTTAATGTTAACTACAAGTTATGTAAGTTTTAGCATCATCTCTTTTTAGCAGACAGAAGAAACAGCACTTAATAATGTTTGTTTGGTAAACTTCTCATGCCATCCAAGATACACGATCATTACTAATCAAGTTTTATTTCAATCTAAAATATTTACTCTTGCTGTAATGATGTAGGATATCTCTGTTGTGTCTTTTTTGTTTGTTTGTTTCTTTAAATATCAAGGTAATTGTGGTTTCATATAATGAATTTGGTAATGTTCCTTCAGTTTCTATTTTGTGGAATAGTGTGAGGAGTATTGGTATTAGCTCTTCTTTGACTGTCTGGTAGTATTCTCCAAAAACCATCTAGCCCTGGGCATTTTTTTTTTTTTTTTGGTTGGGAGACTTTGATGATTCCTTTTATTTCCTTAACTGTTATAGAACTGTTTAAATTGTTTACCTGATCTTTATTTAACTTTGGTAAGTAAAATCTATCATGAAAATCATTCATTTCATTTAGATTTCCAATTTTATGGAATACAGGCTTTTGAAGTAAGACCTAATAATTTTTTGGATTTCCATGTTGTCATTATATCCCCCTTTTTGTTTCTGATTCTGTTAATTTTGGTACTCTCCTTCTGCCTTTTAGTTAGTTTGCCTAAGGGTTTGTCTATCTTTTAGATTTTTCTCATTGAGTTAGCTCTTGATTTCATTCATTCTTTGCATTGTTTTATTTGCTTCCAATTTACTGATCTCAGCCTTGTGTTTGATTATTTCCTGTTGTCTCCACCCCTTTGGAGTGTTCACTTCCTTTTATTCAAGAGCTTTTAGGTGTGCTGCTAGGTTAGTAGTACGGTATCTCTCCAATTTCTTTTTTTCCTCTCTCTCTTTTATTATATATTAAAATTTATTCATTTTGCATCCTGGCTGGAGCCCCTCCCTCATAACCTAGCAGTCCAACCCTTCCTCACTCTGCTTGCCCTATGCCCCTCCTCTAGTCTACTGATAGGGGAGGTCCTTCTCCCCTTCTATCTGACCCTAGTGTATCAGTTCTCATCAGAACTGGCTGCACTGACATCCTCTGCAGCCTGGCAAGGTTGCACCCCCTATGTGGGAGGTGATCTAAGTACTGGCCCCTGAGTTCCTGTCAGAGACAGCCCCTGCTACCTTACTAGGGAAGCCACTTGGAGACTGAGCTGCCATAGCTACTTCTGAGCAGGGATTCTAGGTCTTCTCCATGTATGGTCTTTGGTTGTAGTATCTGTCTCTGCAAAGACCCCTGGGCCCGAATTTACCAGGATGCTTGGTGCTATGAACTTTAATTTCAGCACTGCTTTCATGTGTCTCATATGTTCGGGTATGTTCTGCCTTCATTTTCATTGAAAACTAGAAAGTATTTAATTTCTTTCATTATTTCTTTCCTGAACAGTGGTCATTGAGTAGGGAGTTGCTCAGTTTCTATGTGTTTGTAGGCTTTCTGTTGTATCTATGTTGTTGAGCTACAGCTTTAATACATGTTGGTTTGATAAGATGCAGGGAATTATTTCAATGTTCTTATATCTGTTGAGGCCTGCTTTGTGACTGAGTATATGGTCAGATTTGGAGAAAGTTTCCATGTGATGCTTTGAAGAAGTTATACATTCTCCTGTGTTTGGGTAAAATGTTCTGAAGATATCTGTTAGGTCCATTTGATTCATGATGTCTGTTAGTTTTCTTATTTCCACATTTAGTTTTTCTCTTGATGATCTCTTCAAGGGCGTGAGTGGGGTGTTTAAATTTCACACTATTAATGTGTGGGGTTCAATGTGTAATCTAAGCTTTAGTTGTTTTTCTTTTATAAATGTGAGTGCCCTTGCATCTGGGACATAGATATTCAGAACTGAGAGGTCAGATGTCTTGGTGGATTTTTCTTTTGGTGAGTATGAAGTGTCCTTCCCCATCTCTTTTGAGATCAAAGTCTATTTAATTAGATACTAGAATGGCTACTCCAGCTTAATTCCTGGGTCTGTTTGCTTAGAAAGCCTTTTTTTCCAGCTCTTTACTCTGAGGTAATGTTTGTTACTGAGGTGTGTTTCTTTATTCAGCAGAATGATGGGTCCTGTTTTCACATACTTTGTGTTAGCCTGTGTCATTTTATTGGTTAGTGGTGGCCATTGCTGTTGGGAGATATTAATGAACAGTGCTTATTACTTTCTTTTATCTTGATGTTGATGGTGGTACAGTGTTTGTGTATATGTGTGTGTTTGTATGATTTTTTTTCTTTTGGTTTTGCTGATATGAAACAATTTGTTTCCTGTATTTTCTTGGGTATAGTTGTCCTCTTTGGGTTGGAGTTTTTCTTCTAGTATCTTCTGTAGGGCTAGATTTCTGCATAGTTACTGTTTAAATTTGTTTTTGTCCTAGAATCACTTTTTTTCCTCCCTCTGTGGTGATTAAAAATTTTGCTGCGTATAATAATCTGGGCTGACATCTGTGGTCTCTTAATGTCTGTAAGATATCTGTCCAGGCCCTTCTGGATTTGAGAGTTTCTGCTTGGAAGTCAGGTTTATTTCTGATAGGTTTTCCTTTATATGTGACTTGGCCTTTTCCTCTTGCAGCTTTTAATAGCTCTTTTTTTTTTCTGTACATTTAGTGTTTTGATTAACATGTTGTGGGATGATTTTTTTCTGTTCCAATATATTTGGTGTTCTGTAAGTTTCTTGTGTGTTTACAAGCATCTTCAGATTGAGGACATTTTCTTTTATGATTTTGTTGAAAATACTTTTTGGATCCTGAAGCTGGGAATCTTCTCCTTCTTCTATTCCTATTATTTTTAGTTTTGATCTTTTCTTTTTAATTTTAATTTTTTGTATTAATTACTGTTTATTCATTTTGTATCCAAGCTGTAGTCCCCTCCCTCAATCCCTCCCAACCCTACCCTCCCTCTGTCATTTCCTCCCATGCTCCTCTCTAAGTCTACTGATAAGGGAGGTCCTCCTCCTGTTCCATTTGATCTTAGCCTCTGAGATCTCATCAGGACTGGCAGCAATGTCTTCCTCTGTGGCTTGGTAAGGCTGCTCTCCCTCAGGGAGAGGTGATCAAAGAGCCAGCCACTGAGTTCATATCAGAGATACTCCCTGTTTCCCTTATTAGGGAGCCCACTTAGACATGGAGCTGCCATGAGCTACATCTGAGCAGGGGGTTCTAAGTTGTCTCCGTGAATGTTCCTTGGCTGGAGTATCAGTCTCAGAAAAGACCCCTCTGCCCAGATTTTTTGGTTCTGTTGCTCTCTTTGTGGAGCTTCGAGATTTTTTTATGCCCCCTGTTTCTTTCAGAAGATTCCCTCCACTCTGCCCAAAGTCTGGTTATGAATCTCAGCATCTGCTTTGATATACTGCTGGGTAGAGTATTTCAGAGGCCCTCTCTGATAGGCTTCTGTCCTGTTTCCTGTTTTCTCCCTCTTCTAATGTCTGTCACTGTTGCCTTTCTGAGTGAGGATTGATCTTACCCAGGGTCTTCCTTCTCACTTAGCTTTTTTAGGTGTACAGATTTTAGTATGTTTATCCTATGTATATGTCGAATATACACTTATAAATGAGTATATACCATGAATGTCTTTCTGCTTCTGGGATAGCTCATTAAGGATGATCTTTCAGAAAATGGAAAAATCTCCCATGCTTATGGATCAGTAGGATTAACATAGTGAAAATGGCCATCCTACCAAAAGCAATCTACAGATTCAATGCAATTCCCATCAAAATACCAGCACAATTTTTTAGAGACCTTGAAAGAACAATTCTCAACTTTATGTGGAAAAACAAACAACCCCAGAATTGCCAAAATGTTACTGTACAACAACAGATCATCTGGAGGTATCTCCATCTCTGATCTCAAGCTGTACTACAGAGCAATAACAATAATAACTCCACGGTACTGGTATAGAAACACAATGGTGGATCAATTTAATGGAAGAGAAGACCCAGGTTTGGTCTTTTCATAGTGTCCCAGTTATCTTGGATGTTATGTGTTAGGAGCATTTGAGATTTAACTTTTTCTTTTAGTGATGTATCAATTTCTTTAATCATATTTTCTGCATCTGAGATTCTCATCTCCATCTCTTTTATTCTGTTGGTAATGCTTGTTTCCCTAGTTCTTGTCCTTTTTTTCTAGGTTTTGATTCTTCAGGATTGTCTCAGACTGGGATTTCTTTATTGCTCCTAGTTTCAGTTTTTGGTCTTGAACAATTTTATTAATTTCCTTCTTCTGTTCGATTCCAGTTTCCTGTATTTCTTTAATTTCTTTAAGGGATTTATTCAATTATTTCACATTTGATTGTATTTTCCTTTTCTAGTTTGTAGGATTTATTTCCCTCCTTTAAAGCCTGTATCATTTTTCACAACTTCAGATTTAAAATCTTTTTCCTGTGCTTAGAGTGAGATATTATTTTCAGGGTTTGCTTTAATAGGACTGCTGGTTTCTGGTAATGCCAAATAAATTTGGGATTTGTTCCTCATGTTGTATTTTTGTGAGCATTTTATCTATCTGTCTATCTATCTATCTATCTATCTATCTATCTATCTATCTATCTATCTATCTATCTATCTATTTACATTTTATCCCCAGATGTAGCCCTAACAATCTCCTCCCAATCCCACCCACACTGTCTCTTTTCCCACTATGACCCTTCCTTTGTCTACTGACAGGAGAGGACCTCCTCCCCTTCTATCTGACCCTAACCTATTAAGTCTCATCAGGGCTGGCTGCATCATCTTCCTCTGTGGCCTGGCAAGGATGTGCCCACCCCCCACCCCCCAGTGAAAGATGATAAAAAAAAAGCCAGCCACTGAGTTCATGTCAGAGACAGCCTCTATCCCTATTATTAGGGAACCCACTTGGAATCTGAGCAGCCTGTGGGCTTCCTCTGAGAAGGTGTCTAGGTCTTGTCCATGCATGTTTCTTGGTTGGAGTATAGGTCTCTGCAGGCCCCCCTGGGCCCAGGTTTTTTGGTTCTGTTGCTCTCCTTGTGCAGTTCCTGTCCCCTCCATGTCTTTCTATCTCCCTCTTCTTCTGTAAGTTACCCTGCACTCTGCCCAAAGTTTGGTTACAAGTCTCAGTATCTCCTTTGATACCCTGATGGGTAGAGTCTTTCAGAGGACCCCTGTGGAAGGCTCCTGCCCTGTTCCTTGTGTTCTCCTATTTCTGATGTCTACCCTGTTTGCCCTTCTGAGTGAGATTTCAGTCTAATCCCTAGGGTCCTCTTTGTTGTTTAGGATTATATATTTATCTATATATAATCTTTAGAATTATATATTTTAGTATGTTTATCTTATCTTATATGGGTAATATCCACTTATAAGAGAGTATATACCACATGTGTCTTTCAGCTTCTGGGTTACCTCACTAAGGATGATCTTTCCTAGTTCTCACCATTTGCCTACAAAAATTTACACAATGGCATACTACTCAGCATTTAAAAACAAGGAAATCATGAAATTTTAAGTTCCTTGTGTTCTTACATTGACATTGAACACTGACGCTCACTAGAGGTGAGCAGGTCTTGTGGTCTCTGATAGAGTGTTCAGAAGTAGGAAGAGAGAACCCCACACTGGCCTCTTCAGGATGATAGACGGATAATGTGGGTTGGAGCCTGAGTATAGTTAGCCCATGCTGGACTTGTCCCAGTTTGGTCAGGTATATAAAGAGTCAGCAGGGAGTGGATTCTAAGCTCTGCCCAACTTTAGCCTCCGTGGGATGGAGGAGGACCATGAGCTGAAGAACCTCTCTGCTGGCTGTGCCCCAGGTTCATGTCTCACTTTTGATCCATATAATAAACCCTTAAGTCAAATTAAATATGCTTGATATTGAATAATTTAATATTGAACCATTTTGTGTAATATTCTTTCTTTATCTAAATTTTTATTATATAATAAGGAATACCAATACATTTATAAAATGTCTATATACTGTCCTTGGTATCAAGCATTCTGAGCAAATCAATACTTTTAGCAGGTTTAAAATATTTTAATTTAATTAAGTAATTTATTTATTCATTCATTTATTTATTTATTTATTTATTGTGAATCTGTATAGGGAAGGGTGTTTAGCACGTCTCTTCTTTCGTGTGTTATATCCCTTCTTTCCATGCTTTGATCCCATCACAAGTTATTTAGTACTTATACAGAAATTTGGAACCCCTGAAAAGATATTTCTAACCCATTATGAATCCATTATAAATTTCTATCTACAATCCTCTATTACTAGGTTGCTCATTTTTTTTCTCTACCAACTGCACTCTATGTTGCAATCTAGCTGCTGTGAAATTGTTTCCTTTTTCTTTTTCGTTATTTTTGAGCTGTTAGTTTCTTAGGGACAGAGACTTTGTTATTTAGATTGCCTCATGGTGCTTTGCAAATAGTTCTGTGCACATTAAGTGCACAGTGGCATCCATTGAGAAAATATTACCATAAATAGTCTTTTAAATCATAAACACACCATATGTAAGGTCTGATGATATCTAATAGAGCTGAGTTATTTTAAAATTTGGAGTAAATAAACAGATTCCCTCCTGGAAAACATATTTTCAGTTACACTTTTGATAATTTGACAAGATATCTTTCTTAGCGTTGGTCAACTAAGGCTTTGTTAAATAATAAAGCCTAAATAACTACCACTTAATCCTCAATTTTAAAATGAATGTAGGAAAATTTATATTAAACCTAATTTAAAATGATCATAGATGAGTAAGAAGGCTCAGAAAGTTAATCTTCCTGCTTCTAAACATAAAGAACTGAGTTCAATCACCAGAATCCCATGGTGGAAGGAAAGAACTGATTCTCAAAGTTTTCCTCTGAATCTCACATGCACACTGCAGCCTGCCTATGTGCACACATTTATCACACACACACACAGACATATACACACATATATGCACACATACACACAATTAAATATTAAAACAATAATGATAGGTAGAAACGTTGATTTAATAAGATTTTAAACCTCCCCAATATTCAGAAAATCTTGCTTTGATAATCTCTTCAGCTATTTTCTTTTTAAACTTTTACTTGGATTAATAGCCAGGCAAGCATGATATTGTTGCATTATAAAAAAACTGGAGAAAAAGTACTGACTAGAATAAACAGGTCACATGAACTTCAGTTTTTTTTTTATTCTGTTGTTAATTATCTCTGTGATTTAGAGCTGTTGCTTTACCATTTCAGCACAAGTTTTTAATATGCATGGACTGCAGAGTGAGTGTGGTTCTTTTGATAAAACAAATATAGTATGGTAAAGCAATTTGTTTTAATTTGAAATGGAAATGATACAATTATTTGGTGTTTTATTCTCAATAATGACATAACTTTTGGTCCTTCCAACTAAAAATGCACCATCTCAATAAAACACAGATCACAATTTTTCTTTCCTTCCACAGAACCCCATTATCCACCCAAGATCACAGGTTTCTTTTCTTGAGAATTTTTGTATTGCGGTGAATGCCAGAGATGCTGTAGCTCCTGTTGTCATGAGGGAAAATAAGTGCAAAAAGTGATTTTCTCAGCCTCTGTGATATGACTTCTGTCTATCAGGAAAGAGCTCAGTTTACGACCTTTCAACAAATGGTAGTTGAATAATATCATATACAAGAATTGCATATAATTATATTATATACGAAGATTAAACTATATTACTGACATAATATAAAACTGGAATATAAAATTTCCAAGAGAAAAGAAATGATCTTGGGTTAGGCAAATATCTCTTAGATGAGATATATGAAAGCATAACCTATAAAAAGACAAGTTGCTAAACAACTCTTATGGCACAATAATAAAAAGTGAAAGCATAGAGTCAAACTAAATTATTAAAAAATCATAAATCTGGGAATAGACTTATACCAGTATATTAAAGGAATTTTAAACAACAAAAGAAGGCTCACCTGTAATAAGTCTGAGAGAAACTGCTCTGACCTGATTGAGAAGAAAACATAACAGGAGTAAATGACTACTGCATGAGTCCATACCTGTAAAGCCCTAGGAAAAATGGTTAGTCTACAATAACTTTAATGTAGATAAGCTGTCTCCTAAGGAAGATGGAGAAGTGTGGGCAGTGGAGTCATGAAAGTACAAGAGGCCTATTTAAAAGTATAAATAGTGATGGTGTCTACTTGTGGCAATCACTACTTAAATTTTACATATGTAATTCAGACACTGCTCTAGGCAAGGAATTTTTAGGATAAAGCACAAAAAGCACAGGACATGAAAATAATATTGGACAAGGGAGGTTATGTCAAGACCTATGCACAACAAAGTAACTAAGCAATGGATTGATTATCAGCAAGGGAATGGAAAACAAAATTTTTCCATTCTTTTCCTGACAAAGATTTGATGTCTGTTATATAGAAGGAAACAAAAGATCCCCAAATAAAAATCATCATCATCATCTTAATGCTTATAACAGTGATAATAATAGGAATAAAATGGGAGTGGAGACCTAACCCAAAATTATAAAGGATCAACAAGTGAGTGGGTAAAGTGCTCTTGATCACTAATAAGTAGGGCAGGAAGATCAAAACTTTAATGAAAT
>CM053763.1:15108155-15127006 GCA_028658305.1 Pachyuromys duprasi
AGACTTGGGGAGAACAAGAGCCCCACGAAGATCAAACTGAGCAGGGCCAGGGGTCCTACATGAGACAGTTTCTCCAACCAAGGACCATGTATGGATATGGCCTAGATCCCCCGCTCAGATGTGACCCACGGTAGTTCGGTGTCCAACTGAAAATCCTAGTAAGGGAAACGGACTGTTTCAGTCTTGAACTTGATGGCTGGCTCTTTGACCCTCCCCCATACACGCCAGGGAGTAACAGCCTGGCTAGATCCCAGGGGAGGACATTGAAGCCAGCTCTGAGGAGACAAGATGATCAGATGGAAGGAGAGGAGATCCTCCCCCGTTGGTGGACTTGGAGAGAGCAGGGAGGAGATGAGGGAGGGTTAGGGAGGGTGGGAGGGGATGAGGGAGGGGGCTATGCATGGGATGCAAAAAACCTAACCTGTGATTGATATAAAAATAAATAAATTTATAAAAAAAGAAATTTACAAAGCTCTTCTTATGGGCAAAATAAGTAATAACTTAGAATTTGTATAATAATTTTTAAAAAAGCAGTGTAACCAAAAAGAACAATTTGTGCATGGAAAAGACATTCACACTAAAGTTTTTTGGTTTGTTTTAACTTTTAACTTTATTTATTTAGTTGTTCACTTCACATCTTAATCACAGTCTCTATCTTCATCTCCTCCTGGTCCTACCCTTCCTCCTTTTCTCCCACCCCTCTCTCCTCCCCTTCCAGAAAGGGGGGCCCACCATAACACAGACCAGCAATTCAAGTCACATCAGGACTGAGCACACAATCTTCCATTGTGGCCTGGCAAGGCAGCCCCCAGGAGGAAGTGATCAACTGGCAAGCAACAGAGTCTATGCCAGAAACAGCCCTTCCTCCACTTCCTAGGGAACCCACAAGAACATCAAGTTGTCATCAGGTAGTTAAGTGTAGGGGGCTTAGCTCCAGTCCATGCATGGCCCTTGGTTGGTGCTTTAGTCTCCACAAACCCCTCTGGGCCCAGATTATTTGGTTCTGTTGGTCTTGTGAAGTTCCTGTCACATCTGGGTCCTTCTATCTTACCCACAGTCTTCCACAAGGCTCCCTGCGCTGTGCCCAATTTTTGGCTCTCTCAACATCTGTTTCAGTCCTTTACTGGGTGGAGCCTCTCAGAAGACTGCCATGCTAGGCAACCATCTGCAAGCATAGCAGAATGTTAGGAGTTGGTTCTCTCTCATAGGATTGTTCTCAGGTCTGGCCAGGAATTGGTTGGACATTCCTTCCATTTCTGCTTTATCTTTATCCCTGCACATCTTGTAAGGAGGATCAATTTGGGGTCAAGGCTTTTGTGAATCGGTTAGGGTTTCACCTACCTTCACAAAGAGCCCTGTCTAGTTAGAGGGGGCCCTTTTCAGTCTCAATGACCTTGTTACTAGGGATCTCATTTAAGGGTCATACCCATATCCTCGCTAGAGTCTACTCTGCTATAGGTCTCCAGTTTGTCTCAGAAACGCCCCTGCTCAGAGCTTTTTTCCTCCCTGCAAATCTTCTGTTCTCCTTTCCCTGCTCTCCCCACATATGCTCCCTACCCTTCCCCACTCTTGTTTTCCCAAGTACTCCCTCCCCTATCTTGTTCTGTCTCTTCAAGCACTTGAGCTCAAGTGGAAGAACATGCTGGTGAGGATGTGGAGAAAGGGGAATAATCCTCCATTGTTGCTGGGAGTAAAAAGTTCTGCAACTGCTTTGGAAATCAATCTGGAGCTTTTTCAGAAAAATGGAAATAGTTTTACCTCAAGGCTCAGCTATACCAACTCTGGGCATATACGCAAAAGCTATTCTACCACACTGCAAGGAAATTTGCTCAACTATGTTCATAACAGCATTTTTTAATAGCCAGAAACTGAAAAGAACTTTGTTGTCTCAACTGAAGAAAGGAAAAAGAAATTGTGGTACGTTTACACAATGGAATACTACTCAGCTATTAAACACAAGGAAATCATGAAATTTGCAGGCACATGGATAGAACTAGTAAAAACCATCCTGAGTGAGGTAACCCAGAATCAGAAAGACGCACATGGGATGTGCTCACTTATAAGTTTATATCAGCTGTATAGTATAGGATGACAATAATACAGTTCACAGACCCAAAGAAGCTAAGCAAAAAGGAGGATCCAAAAGAGGATGCTTCAGTTTCATTCAGAAGATGAACTAGAATAGGCAGCAGAATTTTTTAATCAGTATTTTATTAAATCAGTATTATTTTTCCAATATTCCCGGTTTATTCTAGTCCGATTTTATCTCTTGGTTAACACATGGCACATAGAGTATAGAGAGCTGACATATGAATGTAGAAATGAAACTTTCTCACTTATACTAAACATATAGAGGAATATTAACCATTGGCTATATTTCAGAAGTTGTAATCAAAACAGTGAACAATGTTTTCAAGGTCAGAGTTACTCCCACTTCAACATAAAGCAACAATGATTATCCCATTGTTATTGCCAGGCTTTGCCTACATTTGTGATCAACTCACAGAAGGCAAGGGAACTTAAAGAGCTTTGAAATGACTGCAGCAGAAAGGATCTAAAAAGAGAAAGGGCTCGTGTTAAATATCACTGCATGAATCTGGCTTTTTTTTTTCTGAGTCAAGTCACTGTCTATTATTTTGATCACTTTGTACGTGTTTTTCTACTTCTACACTCTTTATTTTTTCTCTTTCTTTTTCCCTTTTTTCAATAAGCCAATCCAAGTGCAATCTACATGACTGTTATCATATGGAATACAATGGGCTACAAATCCTTGGAGTGTTCACTCAGAATTATTCTTTTTTTCTTTTTGCTAAAAGACCTTACATTTGAAACCTTTACTTTTCCTTTCCTTTTGTTTTCTTTTTACCTGTGATACATTTTAGTCAATAAAAAGAGATGTAGACATATCTTTTCTCCCCACTGAGAACTGTGATAAAACACAATGGAAAGAATGATAAAGGACACTATTACCAAAGATTCACTCATACTTCCCTTTAAATTTGGAAAATCAAAAATAGCTGAAGATTTTGCTTTATAAAATTGTATAAGGGATTCCAAATTTAAACTAAAGCTATTCATTCTTTAATACATATCAGTCACAATTAATAGGAATCCACCATTTGAAAGCATGTGTGCATATGTTTTATTTTTAATGTCTAAAATTAAAACTGCAACATAACTCTAGGTCCATGTTATATAGGCATATATACATTTTTCTTGTACACATAGGTCTCTGTGTGTGCAAGTATAAAGTCAGACTAAGACTGATTTCTTATTAAGAAAACTTTCCTGTCAAAAATTATTTTTACAGAATAGAATTTTCACTTTTAGGAAATACTGATTAACTTCATCTTACATTTTTGTTATATATATATATGAAAACAAGGATAGGATGTGAACACATTGAGTTCAGCCTTTCATGATAAACACAGTTATCAGGAGTCCATCTAAGCAATGATTAATAAAGGTAAAGAGTATTTATATAATGATTCTGAATTAACCTTTATGTCAACTTAAATGCATAACAAGTGATCAGTACAAGAATGATGAATCTATGATGCCATAAAATAAATAACTTTGCTCTCTGGCAATGACTAAGTCAAATTCTTGCAGATGACCTTTAAATGTGGGAGCCTTTTCTTCTATCCATAAATACTATCCAATCAGCAATGTAAGTGTAGGCAGACTAGAACTCCTTTTAACCTGCTTCTGGTTCCCACTACCAGAGTCTATAGGTCTACTCTTCCCCCTCAATTCCTACAATAGCCAATTTTAGAGTTATTTGCTGGAAAGAACCCAGTCAATTGCTTCTATACAATTTCTATGTCATCTTTATAATTTTCAGTAACATTGTTTTTAAGAAGGTTTTTATTTGCATTTACCTGATGGATAATGATGCTGAGCATTTCTTTGTTTCTATGCTATTCAATATTCCTCTATCGAGAGTTCTCTGTTTAGCTCTGTTCCCCATTTTTCAATTGGATTACTTGATTTGTTGCTTTTAAACTTTTGTAGTTCTCTCTATATATATACTGGATATTAGCCCTCTGTCAGATAAAGGGTTGGTGAAGATTCTTTCCCAATCTGTAGGCAGTTGTTTTGTTTTGATAACAGTGTCCTTTGCTTTACAGAAGATTTTCAGTTTCATGAGGTTCCATATATTGATTGTTGCTCTTAGAGCCTATGCTGTTGGTGTTCTGTTCAAGAAGTTGTCTCCTGTACCATTGTGTTCAAGGCTCTTCCCCACTTTTTCTTCTAACTGATTTGGTGTGTCTGGTTTAATGTTGAGGTCTTTGATACACTTAGACTTTAGTTTTGTGCAGGGTGATCAGTATGGATATATTTGCATTTTTCTACATGTAGACATCCAGTTAGAGCAGCACCATTTGTTGAAGATGTTATCTTTTTTTCATTGTATGGTTTTGGCATCTTTGTCAAAACTCAGGTGTCCATAAGTGTATAGGTTTATTTCTGGGTCGTCTATTCAGTTCCACTGATCCACCATTCTGTTTCTATGCCAGTACCGTGCAGTTTTTATTACTGTTGCTCTATAGTACAACTTGAGATCAGGGATGGAGATAACTCCAGAATATCTTTTATTGTAGATCATTGTTTTAGCTATTCTGGGCTTCTGCTATTCCATACGAAGTTGAGAATTTTTCTTACAAGGTCTGTAAAGAATTGTGTTGGTATTTTGATGGGAATTGCATTGAATCTGTAGATTGCTTTTGGTAAGATGGCCATTTTTTCTATGTTAATACTGCCAAGCCATGAACATGGGAGATCTTTCCATCTTCTGATATCTTCTTCTAATTCTTTCTTCAGAGACTTGAAATTTTTTTCATACAAGTCTTTGACTTCCTTGGTTAGGGTCACAACAAGGTACTTTATGTCTTTTGTGGCAATTGTGAAGGGCATTTTTCCCCTAATTTCTTTCTCAGTCCTGAGATTTCACCTTACAGCCATCAGAATGGCCAAAATAAAAAACTCAAGTGATAACACATGCTGGAGAGGTTGTGGAGAAAAGGGAACCCTCCTCCACTGCTGGTGGAAATGTAAACTGGTACAACTACTCTGGAAATCAGTCTGGCGCTTCCTCAGACAACTAGGAATAGCGCTTCCTCAAGATCCAGCTATAACACTCCTAAGCATATATCCAAAAGAGGTTCAAGTACACAATAAGGACATTTGCTCAACCATGTTTGTAGCAGCTTTATTTGTAATAGTCAGAAGTTGGAAACAACCCAGATGCCCCTCAACTGCGGAATGGATACAGAAATGTGATACATCTACACAATGAAATATTACTCAGCAAGAGAAGACAAGGATATCATGAAACTTTCAGGTAAATGGTAGGAACTGGAAAGGATTACCCTGAGTGAGCTATCCCAGAAGAAGAAAGACACACATGGTGTATACTCACTCATATAGACATATAAAATAGGATAAACCTACTAAAATCTATACAACTAAAGAAACTAATCAAGAGGGGGTACTCTGGCTAAAATGCTCAGTCCCCAGCCAGAAAGGTAAAGCAGATAGACATCAGAAGAAGAAGAAAACAGGAAACAAGCTAATAGCCTGTCACAGAGGGCCCCTGAAAGGATTTGCCCTGCACAATATCAAAGCAGATGCTGAGACTTATGGCCAACTGTTGGGCAGAGTGCATGGAATCTAATGAAAGATGTTGGAAATAGTAAGATAGAGAGAGGACAGGAGCTCCACAAGGAGAGCAACAAACTAAAAAATCTGAGCACAGGGGTCATTCCTGAGACTGCTTCTCCAACCAAGTACCATGCATGGAGCAAACCTAGAACCCCTGCACATATGTAGCCCATGGCAGTTCAGTGTCCAAGTGGGTTCCATAACAATGGGAACAGGGACTGCCTCTGACATGAACTGATTGGCCTGCTCTTTGATCATCTCACCCTGATGGGGGAGCAGCCTTACCAGGCCACAGAGGAACACAATGCAGACACTCCTGATGAAAGCTGATAGATTAGAATCAGAAGGAAGGAAAGGAAGACCTCTCCTCTCAGTGGACCTGGGAAGTGGCATGTGTGGAGAATGGGGAGGGAAGGTGGGATTGGGAGGGGAGGAGGGAGGGGCTTATGGGTGGATACAAAGTGAATAAAGTGTAATTAATAAAAAAATGAAGAAAAAAAGGATTTTATGTTTGTTTCTGTGAATGGCAATGAACCAACAATTTTAAAATCTGAGAAAACAGGAATAGCATGATTATGTATTCCTATGTGACTAGTAAAAACATTTTGGAAAAATTCAATGATGTATACAAGTTCTACAAACTCTTTCATAATAGCTAGCCATGAAATTCTTTTACTTATATATTATAAGAGACTGACTATGGCAATAGCTTACAATAAAAATAAAAAAATAGTAAGCATATTGCAGCTCAAACCACTAGAAATGAATAATATTTTGTCATTATTTAATAAATTATAAAGAACAGAAGAATATTGTGATTATTTTTTATTTGAAGTGTGGAGCCATGACATAAAACTGTTGTAACAAACACCACACAAAATCTCTGTAGAAACTTTCTTAGAATGATCAGGGTTTGGAGCATAGCTTTTAAAACTTTCCTAGTTTTTTGTTGGTTTTATTGTTTCTTTTTGTTTGCTTTGTTTTGTTTTGTCTATCCCCATGAAGTAAGAAAAACCAAATATGCTCTGTTAGAAATTACATAGTAAGTTCACTTCCAGCCTCTAAAGGAGAACAACATTCAATCAAATATATCAGGGTTTTAAAATTTTTATTATTTCTTTAAATTTAATATAATTTGGTTGATCCTATTCAACTTTTCATTTCACTCATCCCAGATGCAACCCACACAACTTTGAGTCTTCCTCAGTTCATTCTGGGATTTGGCCAAATTGAGCATGATCAGGTCTTGTGCATGCTGTGAATGCATCTTAGAAACTGTCCTACTATGTCTAGAAAACACTTTTGTATAGTTATCCTCCATCTTTGATTAATACTCTTTCAGCCACCTCTCTTGTACATCATCACTGAGCCTTAGAAGTAGGTTATATACCATGGATGCCCCATTTTCCCCATAGTCTCTTAATTCTCTGTGACAATTGTTGAGATGTGAGTACTACCAGAAGTCATTATGAGTCAATTTGTTACTGTGCTAAATTATCAGAGTAATAGTATTAGGGTTTCCCCTATGGTCTAAGGCTAGTTTAACCATGGAGCCAAGAAATTTTGTTTATTTTCAACTTAAGCACTATTAAGCTTTTGTGTTCTCTGCCTGCCTTTGGGCAACATCTACTTAGCATAGAAACTTGCATATGGCTCTCTGGCTGAAGAAGTATAGACAAACCTACTTTTGTTTATTCTCACTTGGGAGAGGAGTCTTTATTTATTTCCATAAGATAAAATCCTTGCAGCAAGGAAACAAATGTAATGCTGGTCTTGAAAGTTTATGGCAGAATTTAGAAGGATAATTTTTTCTGACTGAATCTTGTCTGACTTCCCTACTCTAATACAGTGAGACTCCAGAGGTAATGTTTCTGAGCTCTGATTTGAGGCAGGCATCCAACTAAGTGTTCCTGTTCTACCCTCTCTATGGATATACCTCAATATCATTTTGCCTAACAGACTAAGGTCAGGGTAATAAAGAAGATGGGAAAAAGCTCCTAAGAATCAAATAGACTTTTTTAAAGTAACCAAGTTACAGTGAAGACAACGGGTATTGGAATGGATGAAGAACATCTTTAAGTATGAACAAGGTCCAATAGGAAAAAAAAAAGACTTTCACTATTCAGGAAATAAAGCTATCTATGTGTGATGGAGCAGAAATTGGTGAAATATTCAACTCATGCAGCAATACAGACCAAAGAAGGAATCATTTTTAGATAAGAGAACAAAAACTAATGGGTATTCTCAGCTAGCCTAAAAGCTGTGTTACTGCAATAGAGCAAAGATAATGGTTTCTACCTCTACAATTCCTTCCGATGATTGTTTTGCCAATATACAGTGTAAAGGAAACAAAGACTAATAATTGCTTGTCAGTATTGACAAAGCATGATGGGCATTGTGAAGGAGAAGAGCTGGGGGAGGAAGGTGGGTGCTACTTTCAACTATAGAAAGTACTGACAAGCTGTGCTTCCTCCACATTGAAGAAGTGAGAATAAAAGAGGCATTTGAAGGTCAAGTGAAATGAGCTGCTTTTATCTTTCCTGTTAACAAAACACATTTCAAAGGCCAAATTTGAGTCATTGAGGAAAATTGAAAAGGTGAAAAATGATGCAAGAAAATAACATTGACTCAGAATACTGTATGCCAACCCCAATTCCATGTAAGTTGAGAGAAAGCTGGATTGTACAATCATAAGCAAAACACTCAATCATGAAGTGTTTCAGAATATGGAGAAGATCTACATTTCAGTCAGATTTTTTGGTTACATATTAAACAAAACACTCAAACAAGTTTATGCATCAGAACTTTTTCTGGTTCTGCAAAAATAGTAGATAAAATAAAATTGAATATTTATCTTGAAATAGAGTAGCCTCGAAGAAATCCCAAGCAAGCCACTAACCTTAAAGGCACAAAGAACTCATGCCGTATGTCTACAGCCTGATTCTCAACCTTTGTAATGCTGAAAACTTTAATACAGCTCCTTATGTTGTGGTGAGTCCCAACCATAAATTTATTTCATTGTTACTTCATAACTGTAATTGTGCTAATTTTAAGTATTTAATAAGTATGATATCTGATATGCAACCCCCAAGGCATCATGACTCTTTTGAGAACCACTGTTCTAGCATCATAAAGAAAGCATAGATCTGAACTTCAAATGAGGAAAGAGTACAAGAGGGCTAAACAGAAAGTCATCAGCATTTCTTCCAACTGAACTCAGAAACAGGGTTTGCCCAGCAAGACTTCACAACACAAATGGAGAAATCCCCATCAAAAATGGATGGCAAAGAATTATATACACATAAAAATAGTAGCTTTGTACCCGTGTTTAGATCATTTCTATAAGGATTTAAAAATAAATTTATTTTTGTATCTTTCCTGGCTGACAGAATAAGAATTGAATAGTATCCTGAATATTTTAGTGCAGTAGGTTTTATCCAGGCAGACACTTAATGTTGGCAATAGCCAACTATCTTGAAAATGTAAAATAATTAGTAACATTCAATTACATGAGGTCCAGGCTTGTCACATATTAACTTTTAAATTTTCTATCAGCATTTTAGCAGGAAATCTCTCATTCCTACTGTATTCTTTCCCTGGCTTCTCCTACTTGCAACTCAATTAATGAGGTAGTTAAAATGCTAACAAGCAGCTATGGTATTAGTGTTTTATTTGGGAGCTTGAACACTCATCCTAGTCAACAAATATCTGGTTTCCAGTAAAGTGGATGCTATACATTTTATTAAGATGCAGGAAAATTTGGTGGTAAAAACTTACATTATTGAAACTGTGCGGGGTTATGTGTGTGTGTGTGTGTGTGTGTGTGTGCACGCGCACGCACTGTGTGCAAACATGCCAGAGGAGGATATCAGACGTTTGTTATTGATTTAATGTTAACTTTGAGAGAAATTATACTACCAACTCTGAAGTTCACTATTCTGAATGGATGGCCAGTGAGGTTCTGTGATTATAAGCAAGTGTGCTACATGAGTACTGGGGATTTGAACTCAGGTTCTCCCACATTCACATCAGTCACTCTTACTTACTGAACTATCTCCTAGCCCCCAATATATAATTCTCATGTTAGATAATGCTTCATACTAAAGCTTAAAATATGGAAAATCATCTTATTTGGTGGATAGAAAGAGTTTCAGTAGTACAGTCTAAAAATGTCATAGATGATCTAGATTTTATGTCAGACGATTGATTAGACAGAGTTAAAACTAAGATGTATAGGCAAGTGTCTAATCTTTAATTGTCAACATGACATAGTCTACAGTCATATGAATAGAGCCTCAACTGAAAAATTGCCTGTGTCAGATTGGTTTATGGACACACATATAGGAATTATTAACCGATAAAGGAATGTACAGTCCACTCTGGGCAGTACCATCCTTAGACAGGTAGTCCTGCGTCATGTAAGAAAAATAACTGCCTAGCTCTACATAAATCAGACAGTGAGAGAGCAAAGCAAGTGGCATCCTCCATGGCTTCTCTCCCCTTCTGTAGCTATAAAGTCCTGGTTGAAAGCTGGTCAAACTGGATGTCTATATCCAAAAAAAACCAAAATAGATCCATATTTATCACCCTGCACAAAACTAAAGTCCAAGTGGTTCAAAGACTTCAACATAAAACCAGACACACCAAAACAGTTAGAAGAAAAAGTGGGGAAGAGCCTAGAACTCATAGCATAGGAGACAACTTCCTGAACAAAACACTGAGAACACAGGCTCTAAGAGCAACAATCAATAAATTGGACCTCATGAAACTGAAAAGCTTCTGTAAAGCAAAGGGCACTGTTGTCAGAACAAAACAATAGCCTACAGACTGGGAAAGGATCTTCACCAACCCTACATCTGATAGAGGGATGAATCTAGAATGTATAAAGAACTAAAAAAGTTAGGAGCAGCCTTGCTAGATCCCAGAAGAGGACATTGCAGACATCCCTGAAGAGACCTGATAAGCTAGGGTCAGGTGGAAGGGGAGGAGGTCCTTCCCTATCAGTGAACTTGGAAAGAGGCAGGGAAGTGATGTGGGAGGGATGGGGAGAGTGAGAGGGAATGAGGGAGGGGGCTATGGCTGGGATACAAAGTATATAACCTGTGATTAATATAAAAATAAATGAATTTTAAAAAAGAACTAAAGTTTAAAAGCAACAAAGCAAGCAATCCAATTTAAAAATGAGGTACAGAGCTAAACAGAGAATTCTCAGTAGAAGAATATTGAATGGCAGAAAAACACTTAAAGAAATGCTCAGTGTCCATAGCCATAAGGGAGATGCAAATCAAAAGGAACACTGAGATTTCACCTCATACCCAGCAGAATAGCTAAGATCAAAAACTCAAGTGACAACACATGATGGAGAGGTTGTGGAGAATGGGGGAACCCTCCTCCATTGCTGGTGGAAATGTAAACTTGTTCAACCACTTTGGAAATCAATCTGGCACTTTCTCAGACAATTAGAAATAGTGCTTCCCCATGATCCAGCTATATAACTCCTAGGCATATATCCAAAATATGCTCAAGTACACAACAAAGACATTTGCTCAACCATGTTTGTAGCAGCTTTATTCGTTAATAGCCAGAACCTGGAAACAACCCAGATGTCCCTCAGTTGAGGAATGGATACAGAAATTGTGGTACTTTTACACAATAGAATACTTCTCAGCAATTAAAAACATGGAAATCATGAAATTTTCAGGCAAATGGTAGGATCTAGAAAAGATCATTTTGAGTGAGGTATCCCAGAAGCAGAAAGACACACATGGTATAGACTTACTTATAAGTGGATATTAGATCTATAAGATAGGCTAAACATACTAAAATCTGTACACGTAAAGAAGATTAACAGGAGAAAGGGCCTGGATTAAGATGATCAATCAACACTTAGAAAGACAAATGGGATGGATATTGGAAGTAGGAGAAAACAGGGAACAGGACAAGAGCCTACCACAGAGGGTGTCTGAAAGACTCTACCTAGCAGCCTACCAAAGCAGATGCTGAGACTCATAACCAAGCCTTAGGCAGAGTGCAGGGAATCATGAAAGAAGGGGGAAGAGACAGGAGCTCCACAAGACCAAATATATCTGGGCACAGGGATCTTTTCTTAGAGTGATTCTCCAACCAAGAACCATGCATGGCTATAACCTAGAACCCCTGCTCAGTCTGTGGCAGCTCAGTCTCCGAGTGGGTTCCCTAGTAAGTGGAACAGGGACTGTCTCTGACATGAACTCAGTTGCTGACTCTTTGAACTCCCCTCCCTCAAGGGAGGAGCAGCCTTTCAAGACCACAGAGGAGGATATTACAGCCCATCCTGATGAGACCCTATAAGCTAAGATCAGATGGAAGGGGAGGAGGACCTCCCCTATCAATGGAAGTAGAGAGGATCAGGGAGGAGATGAAGGAGGAAGGATGAAATTGGGAGGGAAGGAAGAAGGGTGCTACATCTGGGATACAAAGTAAATAAACGGTAACTAGTATAAACAATAAATATTATATTAAAAAAGAAAATAATGAAACATGTAAAACACATTGTCCTCCCAGTACTTTACTTCCATGTGTCTCTGGCTTCCTTCAGTGATGAAATGTAACCTGGAAGTGTGATGTAAATTAAACCCTTCCTTACAACTTGCTTTTGATCACAACGTTTTGTCATAGCCATAGCAACAGAATAAAATTAGAACAGACAAGAAAATATCCTCGTTACGCAAACAACCAGGCACATGTTTACTGTTTAACTCTTCCCATTTTTATTGTCTTTATAACCATTTTTCTTAAAGATATCTGTTTATTTGGGGGCTGATAGGATGGTTCCGTGTAAGAAGAAAAGAAATTTCCTGAAAACTGTCCTGAAATTTCACATATGCCTATACAGAAAGAGAGGAGTGGGTAACAACTAATTAATTTTAGGAAAAAGAATCTTTATTTGATATTCTGTCTAAGATTCTATTCTGTCTGAAAAAACAATATCTATATTATTTATTCTTCTACTAGAAAAGGCTTTCTAAAACAACTAAACAAACTGATATTTTTTTCTCAGGATTCTCTCTAGTACCTGTTTCCTACCAATAAATTTATTTGAGGTCATTATAGTGTCTTGGGGATTTTGCAACAGAATTTAAAAACAGTCTTGAGTCTAATAAATCCTTCTCCTTAAATATACCCCAAACATTCTTTATTCTACTTTTATCATTATTATTATTATTATTTGCAATTTATTCACTTTGTATCCCAGTTGTAGCCCCCTCCCTCATCTCTTCCAGGTTCCACCTTCCTTTCCTCTTCTTCCACTATCCCTCTCCCCTACTCCACTGAAGGGGATGCCCTCCACCCCTACTGTCTGACCCTAGCCTACCAAGTCCCAACTCTTAGTAATTGTTTTTCTAATACCAACATCTGATTATGTGACTTTTTGCACCAACTGACTATCTATAGAATAACAACCAAAATTCTTTATTTTCACTAACTACAGCTAAGTCAGCAATTTAGTCATTTTCTTTCTTTTCTTAAACACAACCACCAGATTTCCTGAAAATATAATTCTTTACATGTCAGTCATTGGGAAAATAAGATATAAGAAGTAGTTTTGCACAGTATTTAACCTAACTAAATTTTCTCTCACAGAGAATTTGTAGTTTTACTGATAGGACAATCTCATAATTTTACCACCAGACATTCTATATTTTACTTTCTGTAAAATCTATAACAACCATGTTTGTACAGCTTCTTCAACACTGTTCAAGAAATGTTAATCCATGCATGTATGTTCTGATTTTCCTAAAGATGTTTGGTTTTAAAGAAATAGTTATTAAAATTTATGCTTTGAGGACCTTTATACATGATTCCAGTACATGCACAAGAGGTGACATTCATAAATGTTGACAGAATTGTGGAAGTGAATGAGCACGTGAACAGGCTTTCTATGACAATACACTGTGCAGGAATCTGACCATTGTCTTCAGATGATCTTAGAAGTTGAGAGGAGAAAATATAGGAGGAGCATAAGTCATCTACACTTCAAGATAGAAAATGCAACTCATAGCTGCATAGTTGTGAGACTAACAAATAAATCACAAAGGGATTCCTATAATAAAACCGTTGTATACCTAAATCCATGTACGTTTTCCCTCTTGTAGGCACTAACACTGGCAATGCATTGTCACTTTTCAGAGCAACAATCTGAAAGTGTTTCTCACTTTCTTCATTGAGGAGCAGGGATAGATTACAGTTCCCATTTGAAAGACTAGAAAAGCTTTAATTCTATTTTGTAACATGAATATACTCTAAAAATTATCCTTACCTAAAAGTCTTATTTCATGTTATTAGATGAAATCAATATATCTACTTACAAGTTTGAACTTGTTTTAGTACACAGATGATTACTGTCATATCTGATGGCATTTATGCAATTTGATTGCCTCCTTTCAATAATTCATTTATTATTGCTTCAATTGGGTTATGATTTATGAAGCCAGTATTTTATTTTATTAAAATAAAAGAGCTATCACAAATATTAGGGGCTGGGTTTATTAGGTAACAATGCTTGTTGCTAAGCCTGATAACCTGAGTTTGATCCTATCGTCCCACTTGGTAAAACAATTGATTTTGGCCAAGTTGTCCTCTAACCTCTACATGAATACACCATGGCCAAATACAAATATAAATATAGTAAAAATTAAAAACAATTAAAAGTTTATATTGGCAGTTTTAATAACCACTCATTGTGAATTTGCCAGGAATTTGCTAAACAGTAGCCATTGTTCATTACATTAATACAAATAACATGATAGTAATCAAAAACTGTATTAATCTATATATTCTTTGAGAAATACATGAAGAAACTGACTACATAGAAAATATGAATGCTATATCAATAGAACACTTGTGGAAGAGTCATGTTTATCACTGCTTTATCAAAGGTTTGAAGGGGAATAAGAATAAACAATGAAACTATACTAATATCTAATGGTACAAAATGAAACTGGGATGTTTACTCCAGGGCCCTGGAAAGCCCCATTGAGGACAGTATTTGTGTACTTTCCTATAGCTGAAACACAGAATCTGAGAAAGGCTGTTTGCTAAGTTTATCATGAACCTTTGCTTTTTTTTTTTCTTTTTTTTTTTTGTGAAAGTTTCAACATGTCTCTTCCATTGCTGTTACCTTTTACTTGTCCTTCCTGCTGCACACTCTGGTTTTTCTGTCTCAATGTTACTGTGTTAAAGTTAACACATTGTCTTAAAAAGATGCTTGCTGAGTTCATTATGAAACTTGTTTAAGGTGTTGAGCTACTCCCAAGGTTTCATCTAAACTAAGAAGCAGAATTTTAAACATAAATCTAAGGATGCAAATTTCACTAGTATTCAAAATGCTCTATGTTTTTAATTCTTCATTAACATCTTAACCTGTTGTTTTAGCACTGACTCCTAGAGGGCTTGAGAAAGTGGTTACACAAACAAGATTATGATTACACATTAGTTCTGTTTGTTTGTTTTGCTTTATCTCAGTATAGAAGGTACAGTGCAATGGAGACATTTAATAACAAAACACAGATATCTGAGGAAAATAAAAAGCCTCAGAATTAAACTCCACCTATTGAAACAAATGAAGTAAGAAAATATTAGGGACCTTTACTCACCATGATAGTGAAATTTTTACATCTCTCTAAATCTTTCAAATGAATGTGGTAGAAGACAGTAGGAAACAGAACTAGTGATCATCGATGTACACATCCTTGGCACTGGGCAGATTCTCTGCATCTTTAATGCATGTACTACTCCTGCAGAGCAAACAAGTTGTATGCCGGGATTCATGTTTTGTGACTCACAAATGTTAGTAGCTCCATCATCTGATCTGAGTTTCATACACTCATATATGGGTGTACAAACCCATATACAGATACACTGCTTATAAAATAGTCAACTGTTTTATACCGAAATTTTATTCTGCTATATTTTGCAACTCTTACATTCATGAAGTCTTTTTGCTAAAAGTGAAAATTCCACATCAACACAGTTCTCTCACTGGGTCTCTTATACTGTACACTTCTTATGATCATATATGTCGCCTAAGAATCCTAAAATTTTTTTTCTTCTTATTGCATGAAACTCTGTTGGCAGAAATTCTTCTGAAATCTGATTATCACATCTGCCTTCGAGGTCATCCATTTGTCTTTTATTTCCAAATTTCCTGGTTGAGTTGTAGGCCCATGCATTGGATTACTTACTCTTTATGCATATTCAAAATGTGTCACACACTCCACGTGCACAAATTAATCTGCCCCATCTCATTCCATCAGCACCTGTGCTGGATAATTTTATGTAAACTTGGCACAAACTAAAGTCATCTGAGAAGAAAGAACCTCAGTTAAGAAAATGCTACCATGAGATCAGACTGTAGGCAAGCCTATAAGGAATTTTCTTAATTAGTAATTGATGAGATCAACCTTTTATGGGTGGAGTCAATCCTGGTCTGATGGGCTAAGGAAGACAGACGGAGCCAGCCAGTAGGCAGTACTCCTCCAATACCTCTGCACCTGCTTCTGCTTCCTGGTTCCTGTTCTGTTTTAGTTCATCTCCTGGGTTCCTTTATTAGTGAACAGTAACATGGAAGTGTAAGCCAAATAAACTTTTGCCTCCCCAAACTGCTTTTGGTCATGGTGTTTCATCATGGCAAAAATAACTTTAACCAAGAGCATACTTTAAAAAATAAAATAGTTCTATTTATTTATGCACCAGCACACATACACACATATGATAGCAAGTATTTAAGCACTTAAGATATAGTCAATTGTTGGAATTCCAGAACTTGTGTTAGAAGATGAAAACATTATTTCATTTATTTAAAATCTGCCTCAATTTTTTATGTTTAAAACATTCAGATTTGTATTGAGAATTAATTGAATAAAATGCAATAAAGCTATAAGGAGTTCCTAACACAGTATGTTACTATTATTCTCATCCTGGGACAAAATACTCAATAAGAAGCAACTGAAAAGTGAAATATAAGCCTTACTTACATTTCAAAGGAATACAATCAATCACAGTGGTTATGGCACAGTATCAATACCAGGAGCCTGGCTGATCATGTCAAATCCACAACCAGAAAAAAAGAATGAGCAGTAATGAGGTCAGGGCATAATGTGGCAAGGCTAAAGTTTAGAGAAGTAGTTCAGTGGCTTACAGTACTGGCGGCACTTCAAGAAGACCTGGGTTTTCTTCCCAGACCCTACATGGTGGCTAAGAACCACATAAAACTCTAGTTCCAGAGAATCACATGCCCTTTTCTGGTCTTTGAGGGCACTACAAGAAAATTTTACACGGACATACAGGTAGTCAAAACACTGAAACAGATAGAAGATACATATCTGTATTTATCTATCTATCTATCTATGTATCTATCTATCTACATGTCAAAGTCTGTTCTTCAGCAAGCCTCCACCTCCCAAAGGATCTGCAGCCTTCCTAAGAGTGTCATCATCTTAGGACCAAATACATGAACTCATAGTAGACATTTTAGACTCAAAGTACAACACATCGTAAATATTCAATAACTAGTAGCTGTCAGATTCTCTGCCTTACTGTCATCACAGAACTTATAACTTATATAATTACTTTACATACAACTCCTGGTCATGTCTGAGATGTTCCAGTCGTATGTGTTAGTGCCCGTTCTACCTATAACTCTCAGGATTTAAACTTCTAATGGACATTGAAAGGTGCTTCCCAAACTCTCTTTTCTGCTTCATTTTCCTATTCTTTATAAATACCCATATATATATCACCGTATTTTCTTCCTACCATTATCAAACTCGAGTTACTATTTTATTGACTCAAATATTTTTGTGGCAGAAATAAGATCTGTCTCAAGTTTACTGAAACAAAGATGGATTCAATCTCAAAAGTGTATGTTCTTTATTTACTAATGGCTCGTCATTGTGATATTTCATATATATTTGATCCTGGTGTCTATCTTCTGACATACATCTATTATACTTATTTCTAGAATGATAAGTGTGTTTTATGTGTTATCTGAATGACTAGTACCTGTAGTTCCCAAGTAGCCTATGCTAAGTTAGCAGGGAGTTACTGAAAAGATCAAGGCATGATAAGAAGGATGGGACTTTCAACCAACCTTTCTAATTATCCAGAAGAGGAAAGAGGCTGACATTGAATTGATCTCTGTGCAACTAACAATTTAAGCAATTGTGTCTATTCAATGAAATTCCTATAAGACCCCAAAATAACAAGGAGTAGGCTCTGCCTGGAAGGCAGTACACTTTGTGAAAAAAATAGTGCTGTTCTTCTTATACCCTGTCTCATACTGGCATGTCTTCCATAGTTCTATAAGACAGTAACAATGGTTTGAACCTGAGAATACAGTCATGGGAATGACTGGTATAGTATGTATTAGCTATAACTTTAGGTAGTAACGTACTGCTAAAAACTGGAATCTGAAACTGAACACTGAAGCTCCTGTAATCTGATGCTATTAATGGATGCTTGGTGTAAAATGAATCAAACTGAGCTAAACTGAACTGAACTGAGGTGAACTGAATTAAATTGAATTGAACTTGAGGATCTGGAGTACCAACAATAAGTTCAGCTGTGTCACCCTTTAAACACAAACACATTTTGACAACCATTACTTCTATGTTAATTATATAGTGTATGGTATGTTATTTTTTCTACCCCTAAGATAATTTGCTTTATAAAGCCTCTTTACAAATACAAGAGTTCTGTGGTCATGTAACCTTAAAAAGAATTGTCTATATTTTCTCATTGTAGAAATTCATCTAGAAATATAATTTCTCTTCCTGTGATCAGTATTTTCCAACATATTTGACCATTACTCATTACTGTGGAGTAACACTGCTAGTGTATTTAGGAAATGCTATCTGGAATTTTTGAGCAGGAAAGAGAAAAGAATAAAATTGTTTTATATAGAAATAGCCTTGACATTAACATGAAGTTACTCTATTGTTTCTGAAGACATCATGTACTTGAGGCATAGAAAAAGGAGATATCAAGCTTGTATTGAACTGAAAGCTCCATCCTTACCAGCTAGCATAGTTTGAAATTATATGCATACTACCAGAGGAGAAAATTAATAATAAATCTGGCCTAGAAAGATGACCACTGATTCAATAGTAGAGTGGTGATTTGGGAATAACTAATAACTTTCTTTTTTT
>CM053763.1:15133272-15152025 GCA_028658305.1 Pachyuromys duprasi
AAAAAAAATAATGAAGTCCCTCAATTAGAAACAGAATTTCCATATGATCCAGTGATCTACAGTTTTACACACACACATACACAGATCTTCCAAATAATAAAAATTTTACTATATATACATATACACATATATTCTATATATACACACATATGTGTGCATACATATGTATATGCTCATATATGTGCTCATTTTTATCAAATTGCTATTTATAACCATCAAGAAATAGAATCAGCCTAGTTTTTCTCAGTGGATAAATGGATAAAAAATGTACATATATTCAAAGCAGATTTGTTCACTCATAAGAACAAATATAAACTACAGGTAAAGGATGAGGTTGAAAAGCATCATGTTTACCGAAATAAAGTAAAACTGACAAAGTATCACATTGTTTTTATCACATGGGAATTTTGGGGAGAAAGTCATAAAAATAAAAGACAATTCTGAATGGAAATGGATGCAGGGGGAGAGGAGATAAGAAAGTATAATAATGTTAATGTGATTTGGCCTATACTACATGAATTAATACACATGATACAATGAAAACCAATACTTTTTATAGTTTGTGTGTAACAATACAATAAAACAACATAAATAACTGGGTTCCAAAATCTAAGTATTTTGATATAAATGAAAAATAAATGTTATTCTATATGTATGCTGCATTTCAATATTGTAGAATTCTTTTAATTTTTGTTTCTCTTTATTTTTTAATTTTAATTTATTTTTATTAGAGTTTATTCACTTTGTAAACCAGCTGCAGCGCCCTCTTCAAACCTCCCCTAATTCCACCCTTCCTCCTCCTTCTTCTCCTATGAACAACTCCCAGTCCAATGATAGGGGAGGTCCTCCTCCCCTTCCATCTGACCTTAGTCTATCAGGTCTCATCAGGACTGGCTTTATCATCTTCCTCTGTGGCCTGGTAAAGCTGATCACCCCCTCAGGTGGAGGTGTTCAAAGAGCCAGCCACTGACTTCATGTCAGAGACAGCCCCTACTCCCCTTACTAGGTGACCCTCTTGTACACTGAGCTGCCATGGGCTACATCTGTGCAGGGGTTCCAGGTTATCGGCATGCATGGTTCTTGATTGGAGTATCAGTCTCACAAAATTCCCCTAGGCACAGACTTTTTGGTTCTGCTTCTCTCCTTGTGGAGCCCCTGTCCCCTCCAGGTCTTTCTGTCTCCCCCTTTTGTTCCCATAGGATTCCCTGCACTCTGACCAAAGTTTGCTTCTAAGTCTCAGCATCTGCTTTGATACCCTGCAGGGTAGAGTCTTTCACAGGCCCTCTGTGGTAGGCTCCTGTCCTGTTCCCTGTTTTCTCCCTCTTCCAATGATCATCCTGTTTTCCTTTCTGAATGAGGATTGATCATCTTATCCATGATCCTTCTTCTTGATTAGCTTCCTTAGGTATACAGATTTTAGTATTATTATCCTATATTTTATGTCTAATATTGACTTTTAAGTTAGTTTATACGATGTGTGTCTTTCGGCTTCTGGGTTACCTCACTCAGGATGATCTTTTCAAGATCCCTTTATTTTTTACATTGCACTTTAATCACATTTCTCCTTTTCTTGTAATTCTTTCAAAGCCTCACATATACTCTTAGCTGAAATTCGTTGCTTCTTTTTTTACTAATTGTTACTGCATGCATGCACATATACATGGACATATATTCCTAAATACAATCTGTTGAATACATGTAATGTTACCTGTATGTATGTTTTCAGAGCTGACCATTTGGCACCAGGAAACCAATTGGTGTTCTCTTCTGGGGTGGGGGAGGCACCTGTCCTGCTCCAAAATTTACTCAGTTACCTGTAGTTCTTTGTGTAGATTTGAAGTCTCATGGGTTTTTCATGTCTGGTTTGGCATAGTCATTGGTGTGATTTTTTTTCAGCTCATATTTGAACAATCATATTTGTGAGACTTCATGGGAATAGCTTCTGATGTTACTGGGAGACACTATTTCAGTATTTCACTCCTTATCTGGCTCCCACAATCTTTCTACCTTTCTTTCCCCACATTTTTCCCTGGGACTGAAGTGTGTGAATGTTTTGGAGATTTGTCCACAATTGGAGTACACAATTTTGCGTTTTTATTAGTTGTGGATGTCTTCACTGGTTTCTGTCTGCTGCAAAGAGAAATTCCCTTACGAGGAATGAAGACCACATCTATCTGTGGCTGTAAGGACAAATGTCTGTAGATTGTTGCTAGGGATTATGGCGGCTTAGTTAATTACTGGTTGTTGATTCTCCTACCATAATGGTGGATTCACTAGCATGAAGTTTCTAGTACCAGGCCTCACATCCTCTTTTGAATAGGTTTTACGTGCAATCAGAGAGTTTAACAAGGTGTACAAGCCACTACTGCACTACTTAGTAGATATTACTCATAGAAGCTAATATTTAAAAAAAATTTTAAACTATTTTTCTTTATGTTTGTGTATAAGTATGTGCACTTGAGCCTAGGTTCCCACTAAGGCCAGAGGCATAGATGGGAAGATTGCCCCTGAAGCTGTGGTTACAGGCCCGTCTAAGCTGCCTGATATGGGTACTGGATAATAAACTTGGGTCCTTTGTACAAGAGTGCTGCGTACTCTCAATAGCTGAGCCATCTATCCAGCTCGCATATGGATGCTATTTGTGTTTCTTCATTAGTTCTGTTTGGAAAAGAAGCTTCCGAAGCAGTGTGATTACGACTGGAGGAAATTAAATATGGATTTTTACTTTCAATAATACTAAGTATATGCTGCTAATTTTGCCATGCTATTATGTTTAAATTGAATATCTTTTCCTCTTTGAAGCAGAAATATATACTAATTACTAAGAGTGTGTTGGAACCACATTTTGTCAACAATTTTCTTCAAGCCTCTTATGCAAACCTAGGACCTTGTGACCGTTAGACAAATAGTATATTACAGTTATATAAATTTCTTCAGAAAATATGGAAAAATTGACTCTTTGAAATGCATTCATTTTTTTTTTCATTTTTAATACAAAGTCTACTCTGCTTTTGAAACTACGGACTCTTGTATTGCCATAGAAACTTCAAGTAACAAAGAGGATGAGACTATAGCCTCTAGAATACTTGTGGCAGTTAGGTCACATCACAACTTATTAAATGAGTGAATGAGTAAATTAGTAAATAAAAATCAAATCTGAAATTCTGCAGACACATTATATCTGTTAGAAGAAAAACAAGGGAAGAGCCTTGAACTCATTGGCACAGGAGACATTTTCCTGAATGGATTACCAACAGCACAGGCTCTAAGATCACCAATCAATAAATACGACCTCATGAAATGGAAACGCTTTTGAAAAGTAAAGGACATTATCATCAGGACAAAATGACAGGCTACAGATTGGGAAAAGGTTTTTTCATTAACCCTATATCTGACAAAAGGCTAATATCCAGAATATATAAGGAGCTCAAGAAGTGAAACAGCACCAAACAAGTAATCCAATATTAAAATGGGGTACACAGCTACACAGAGAATTCTCAGTAGATGAATATTGAATGGCAGAGAAACACTTTAAAATGCTCAACATATTGAATCAATAGTAAAATGCAAATTAAAATGATCCTGAGATTTCACCTTATACTCACCAGAATGGCTAAGATAAAAACTCAAGTGACAATACATGCTGGAGATGATGTGAAGTAAGGGGAACCTTCCTCCATTGCTGATGGGAATGTAAACTTGTGAAACCACTTTGGAAATCAATCTGGCACTTTCTAAGATAATTAGGAATAGGGCTTCCTCAAGATCCCGCTTTAGCACTCTTAAGCATATATCCAAAACATGCTCAAATACCCAACAAGGACATTTGCTCAACCATGTTCAAAGCAGCTTTATTCATATTAGCCAGAATCTGGAAACAACCCAGATGCCCCTCAACTGAGGAATGGATATAGAAATTGTGGTGCATTTACACAATGGAATACTATTCAGCAATTAAAAACACGGAAATTATGAAATTTGCAGGCAAATGGTGAGAACTAGAAAAGATTATACTGAGTGAGGTGACCCAGAAGCAGAAAAACACAGATGACATATATTCACTTATAAGTGGATATTAAACATATAATATAGGATAAACATACTAAAATTGGTACATATAAAGAAGCTAAGCAAGAAGAAGGACCCTGGGTAAGATGATCAGTCTTCACTCAGAAAGGCAAACTAATGGACATCAGAAGAGGGAGAAAACAGGGGAATAGGACAGGAGCCGACCACAGAGGGCCTCTGAAAGAATATTGAAGCAGATGCTGAGACTCATAGCTTAACTTTGGGCAGAATGAAGGGAATCTTATGAATGGAGTGGATGAGTAAAGACCTGGAGGGGACAGGAACTCCACAAGAAGAGCAACAGAACCAAAATATCTGGGTCCAGGGGTCTTTTCTGAGACTGATACTCCAACTAAGGACCATGTATGGAGATAGCCTAGAACACTGACACTAATGTAGCCCATGGCAGCTCAGTGTCCAAATGGGTTCCCTAGTAATGGGAACAGAGCCTGTCTCTGACATGAACTCAGTGGCCGGCTCTTTGAACGGAGAGCATCCTTACCAGGCCAGGGAGTAAGATAATGCAGCCAGTCCTGATGAAACCTGATAGGCTGGGGTAAGTTTGAAGGGGAGGAAGACCTCCCTTATCAGTGGACTTGGTGAAGGGCTTGAGAGGAGAAGGAAGAAGGGTGGGTGGGGAAAGGAAGGGATGGGGGAGGGGGCTACAGCTGGGATACAAAGTGAATAAATTGTAATTATTAAACATTTTAAAAAAGTAGAATTAAGTATTACTCATATAAACAAATTAAACATAGTGATAGAGAAGGTATAACTTATTCAATCTAATTTCTATATAACTGAAATGTTTATTATAGGACTTATGAAATTGTCATTAGACACGTAGGGTGCTTTATTCTCCACAGTAATACTTGCTATGGTATGTGACCCTATATGTACAAAACTGAATAAAATGAGTCTCTGAGAGTGCTGATTTACAGTGGGGTAAAAAGAGGCCCTGAAACATGGATGTTAATGCCAGAAATATATTCTATTTTGTGCTGGTCGTAACTTGAATTATAGAAAAGTATTGAAATGCTCAATGGGAAGCTCGGGATCAGAAATTGCTCCATGCCTGTTAAGCATTCCCTGACTGAGAGTGACCACCCATTTATCTGATTGGTGGATAATTTCTCACTTGAAGTAAAGGTTGTACTCATCTTTTGTTTACTTTTTATAAGATTTTCTTTTTGTAATTTTTATTTTTCTAATATTAATCACAGGTTATTTACTTTGTATCCCAGCCATCGACCCTCCCTCATTCCCTTCCAATCCCACCCTCGCTCATCATCTCCCTGTTCCTTTCCAAGTCTACTGTTAGGGGAGGTCCTCCTCCCCTTCCATATGACCCTACCTTATTAGGTATCTTCAGGACTAGGTGCAATGTCCTCCTCTGTGGTCTGGTAAGGCTGTTCCTCCTTCAGGGTGGGGGACAGATAGAGGAGCCACTCATTGAGTTCATGTCAGAAATGGTTCCTGTTCCCCTTCACTAGAGTACCCACTTGTCTACTGAGCTACCATGGGCTACATCAGAGCAGGGGTTCTAGGTTACATCCATACATGGTCCTTGGTTGGAGAAAAAGTTTCATAGAGGTCCCCCATGTCCTGCTATATTTTGTCCTTGTGGAGTTCCTATCCTCTCCAGAGCATACTAACTCCCCGTTTTATCAAACGATTAGCTGTACTCCACCAAAGGTTTGGTTATGAGTCTCAGCATCTGTACAGACTTACACACTGCATATGATTGAGACTAACACAAATTGATTTTGGCTTTGCCTTATGTGTATTTTCAATACTGTATTTGGTTGAATTTACTGGAACATACTGTTGTGGAATGAGAATCTACAGTGAAAGGAAAGTTTAGAACATTTTAGAATCATTGGGTGGCCCCATATTGAATAGGGCCACATATTCTTTCTAGTCCTTCCTTCCTCTTTCCCTTCTTTCTTTCTTTCTTTCTTTCTTTCTTTCTTTCTTTCTTTCTTTCTTTCTTTCTTTCTTTCTTTCTTTCTTTCTTTCTTCCTCTCTCTGTTATCTTCTGGACCAATAAGATGCTATCTTATTGCACAAAAAACAAACTTTAATACTTTTCAAATCCTCTGAATTCTTAAAAACCATATTAAACTAAGAGACAAAAATATTTTAATGACCAGGTCTTATGCAATGTTAATTTTCATGTAATTCTTATAAATTCTAAGCATCTAGGAAAGTGACAAGCAGACACCTGGCTTTATCTTTTTTATTTTTTACTTTATAGAGATCTATAAAAGCCAGTCGCTGTTACTGAAGAAAATGCCCCTAATATGTAGTCACAATGCACTGGTCTTTAGGGGACTTTAGAATTAACTCTAACTTCTTCCTCCAATAAAGATGTGTCCATTATAATGCAATGTTCTCTGCAGGCTGTCCTTGTTCCTAGCCAAGAAGTTTTATAGAATATTTACATCCTGCTTCATTCTTGTAATTAAACCTTTCCTTGCAGACATTAGCAGAATTGAGAAAACAATTTTTTTTTCATTTGGAATTTGTCTTTCAGCTAAGTCCCAAACTATTACCACAGAATAGACTTCATTCTCTCTCCTTTATGAGCAACACATTTAGATTTAAACGTTTAAAGACAAGGAAATCTTAAACAGTACACCAAATAAACAGAATACTCAATTTAGAAACCCTTAATTATCTGCCCTAATTGTGGTTTTATATAACCAAGATAAACTGAGCCAAAAAAAGCTTGATATTTTTCTTTGCATATGGATTTAACTCCCAATTTCTCATTTTTCTCTGATCCCCAGGCTAATCTCAACAGTTTAAAACAATCAGTAGAATTCATATTGTTTGGCATTCTCTGTCTTCTTTTCTTTAAACATTCTCTTTTTCAGTTTACACAATTAAAAAAGTGAGAATATAGGTCACTGGGAGCATATTTTCATAATGCTTTATAAAGCCACTGCCCCTCATATCAGTTACTTAAGTTCAATATAGTACATGCTGGGATTGAGAAGTCCTAAATCCTACATACAAGCTTTTAATGTTTTAAAGATTTGTTTTATTTTAAATTGTGGGGGGTGGAGGCGGGAGTTGAGAATGTATATGTAGAATTCAGTGCCTGTGGATTCCTGAATGGGGTACTGATCCCAAAACTAGAAGTGACCCAACATGATTGCTGGTAATTAAACTTAGGGCCTCTGGAAAAAACAGCAAGATCTCTTGACTGCTGAGCTAGCAGTCCCAACGCAACATACTTTTAACAGTGTGTGTGTGTGTGTGTGTGTGTGTGTGTGTGTGTTTGTGACAATTCACACATGGAGATCACAGGACAACCTATGGGAATTGATTCTCTTCTGCCACGTGGTTATGATGATTGGAATCAGGTTACTATGCCTGAGTGGCAGGTACCATAACCTGCAGAGGCACCTCACTGGCAAGCAGCCTTACCAGGCCACAGAGGAAATCATTGCAGCCAGTCCTGATGACACCTGATAAGCTAGGTCAGAGGAGGTCCTCCCTTATCAATGGACTTGGGGAAGGGCATGGGAGGATATGAGAGAGGGAGGGTGGCATTGGGAGGGGATGAGGGAGGGGGCTACAGCACGGATACAAAGTGAATAAACTGTAATTTGTAAAAATATAAAAAATGTTTAAAAATTGAAAAAAGTGAGAATAACAAAGACCAGTGTAGTAGGGTATGTTTTTTTATTAACGTAATACATTATTCAATACTAAGAAATGAAGTTACCTTTTAAATTTATGTCATCCTGAAACATTTTTTTTAATACTGGAGTATATTCATTAATCAACAATACTGGCAAATGAACATTCAAGTCTGTGGGTAAGATTTGCTTTCAGTGTTTTGTCTGGTTAAAAAAACAGTACAATAGCAAGCTGGTGAACATTCTGTGCTTAGGATCAAGAGCCTCAACTAAACAGCAGATCAGCATTTTGGTCACTTAACAAGGAGCAGAGCACTCACAGTTACTAGTCAGGACAGTGAGTTATTTTTAGCCCTAAACTCAGCCTTCCAAACAAATATCTATATCATTCTATTTACATTATAAGGCAGTAAGAGATGTACTCAATTGATTTTTCTCTCCAGTAGTGAAATATTTTTTTCAAAGATAAGCTGGGATAGTTATTTTGAAATAACTTATTTACAGTACACTCTTAAAGACTAATATATCAGTTATTATAAAGAATATATGACTGAATTTATGTTTTCTCTTTTAGGACTCTTCACATATTATCCACTTTTAAGATAACGATACTTACTGTTTGAGTGACAAGTAGAGTTGGTCACTTTTATTTCCAGGGCATGTCCTAATACCATGCACAAGTATCTGTGGGTAACTTATTGAACAATGCAAATAAAAATCTACTATCAAATAGAGCTGCTCCACTTAGAGAATATCAGTTCCATGTCCTCTTCATAACACATCTCTGAAGTACTAATACACTTTTCATGGATATTTTCTCTGAGCAGAAAATCAGCATACATTGTCTGCTGATGTCCTGAAATGATGCATCCTGGTGTTCAGTTCTGAAAAAGTGCATTTGCCCACCAATGGGCTTCACCATACCGTGCTGCCTCTCAGTAGGACTGTAATGAAACCTATATGCTAGTGTATAAAAATGTCAAAAGAAGGGAAATTAACATTGTTTCTCAGCCTTTCACTATGTGACATTGAAGGAAATTAGAGTTAGGAAAGTGATGATCATTTGAAAAATCAATTTGAAAACTTTATAATATGTTATAGTATTCAAAGATAAAATAAGCTATCTTGTTCCCAATCATTTGCCCTGGGTTTCCTTAGCATAACCTTAAATAATGTGTATCTTAGGTTCTGTTTCCCTTGATACTGGACAGTGGTCAGTGGCAGCAGTAAGCAGCTGGCAGCAACAACTGATGTTCTGTAGTATTACACTTTTCATGAGGGCTACGGTAGTTCCAAAGGCTTACAGCTCTTGTATGTTTCTCAAAAGTCAAAATACTTCAGTCCTAGTTGTTTTCTGAATGTTATGGGGGTTAGTTGCTTTTACCCTGGACAGCAGTCAATGGTATAGCTTGTGTCATGCTTAAGAAATTGGGATCTTTTCATTGTTCTCTGATAGTTTCAATTATGTATGTAACAGATGTTAGTCATCCTGGAAGTCCCCCTCCCCATTATCCTATTTTACCCTTAACCCTTTCCTAATGAAAACCATCCTTTCTCCATGTAGAAGTTGCAATCTTTAGCCCTTAATTCAGCAAGCTCTTAGTGCAGATTGTGGCACTCATGTTCCTAAAGATTTTACATCTCTCTGGAATTCTTCAATTGACCAGGATCTTCAGTTTCTCTTCTCTGGTTCCCTATAGACTTTTATCATTCTTTAGGCTAATATTTCTATGCTTTCTGTATTTTTACCAATGGGCTCAGCTGCAGCTTCTGTAGTTATTAAGTAGCTGGCTTCCTTGCTGATTTTATAGCTCAGCATGTATCCTGTTCAGTGGTTCCTGCCACTCTCTCTCTCTGCTGTTGCTATCTCTATCTTTTTCTTCTTTGTCTTACCGGCTCAGCCTCCTCTACTGAAGTGTGGTCAAGAAAGGATAATTTTATTTGATTGGTGCTGTAAATCCATGGGAAGCAATACAGAGAGTCTTCCAGCCAATTCAATAAGTTAGCCCAGGTTGCTTGGAGAGATAGTCTGAGAAGAGATGTTCAACCAATAACAGATATTTGGTTTACATCAAAAGCAGCCTTGCTTCTGAACATTGGTCACAGTAACTGAGCGTTGGCTTCTGGACCAATCATTCCTTCTCCTCTTTGGTACCAGTCATAGCAGTCCTGCTAGGACACATGAGAAATGTTCCTTACCCATCATGTTGGAAGTGGTTGCAGGGTCATCTAGAGTTCAACAATGTTTGTGATAATAAAACATCTGCTACAAATTCTTGCTCAACAAGCCTTGAGAAGAGGATTATCAGAAGCCTAGACAATCAATTGTCATTGTGTAGTTTTCTGTAGAGCACTCCATATATGTTTGATCCTGCCATAAAGAGAGCCCAACTTGCTTTTTAAGGCATTGTCATTTTGTTCAACCAAGGCATGCCATTTCTCAAAATCCTGTTTATTTATAGAAAAAATATGAATCAGAATAAATTATAAAAATAAAAACCTAAAAACTCTTATTATTAATATTAGTAGTAAGTTTAACTCTGTTTTCATACTGGTTAATACCTGATCAATACCCCAGAAAAAGGTCAGTACATTTTATGTTTCAATCTCTGGATACTCACCATAATTTAATGAAAATTTTCTTTATGTAGTACCCTAAACAAGTAAGATCTGGTTACTTAGAAAAGAGTATTTTTTTTTATCTATCACTTTACTTAATATGGCCCTATTGGCCCAATTTTTCAGGATACAAATTTTGTAAGTATATTTGCATGCAATCTCTTTAAAAAAGACACCAACTACTAACCAAAATCACAAAAATTACCAGGTTACAAATTTCTAGAAATTTGGAAATATTTTCAAACCACTATGAAAACCCCTAAGTAACAAGAGAGCAGGTGAAATCTTTTATATTACACTTGAAATAAAAGGCTGGGGATATTTCAATAATATATAATATGTAAATTTTAGTGTCCTGAGAAAATGAAAATGAACTCCCTGGTGCAGACCTGTAATCCCAGCTACAAGGGGCACCATAAGACAGGAAGGTAACAACCTGAAGACATGCCTGTGGTACAGTGTGTTCAACCATAACACTAGCAACATAGAGCCTCCCCAATGAACTATAATAAGGTGGCCATGTATATAGTGCATGACACATACATGCATATATACATATGTACAAATCTACTGCGTATATCTACTGTGCCTTAAACACAGTGGGGAGGAAGAAAAGAAAAGGGAAGAACGGAAGGAGGGAGGAAGAAAAAGACAGGAGATGAGGAGGAAAAGAGAGAGAGAGATAGGAGAGTTTATAGAATTCCTCAGAGTCACAGGAGCCACTGTTACCTAACTCAGCCACATGTGATGTGGAGGTTACTGGCTACCTTAGAATAGAGAGGTATCAACCAGCTTTTTTTATTTCTTGTATTTAGAAATAACATACACTATTCCCAGTCTAGTCATGAGGACCCATCTGACTGCAAATATGCTAGAGAAGCTGAGGCATAAGTTGGTGATTTTTAAAAAATTATTTTTTTAATAAATTACAGTTTATTCACTTTGTATCCCAGGTGATTATGTTCAGAACCATTGTCAATACCACAATCCATTCTTGCCACCAAAATATTCTTTGTTACTTACAATATATTCAGAAAGCCAAATTAATCTAGACCATCCAAGTCCAGGACCTCTGTGTGCTCTACACCAGTTTTGGAAGTGCTGTCTTTTGGTATAAAGAAGAAAGATCTGTGAATATTATATAGTATAAATAGAAAGGTAATATACAAAATTGTCTTTTTCTCTGTGGGATGAGGAAGAATGTTTCCCAAATCCCAGTGGGCTAATTTTGAAGAACTTTTTCTTTGAGATGAGAATCCCATAAGGATACTACAACATACTCAATTTTGTTTGGTTATGCACTGGTCTCTATGCCTATTAAATTATTGCATCTAACATCAATTCCAGGTGTGAATGGGCTGGATGCAAGCTGTTGGGCTTCCTCATCTCACATATTTTTCCCATTGGTACTAAGATTTGTGCTGCTCTTTGACCACCTCCCCCTGAAGGGGGAGCAGCCTTACCAGACCACAGAGGAAGACAATGCAGCCAGTCCTGGTAAGACCTGATAGACTAGGATCAGAAGAAAAGGGAGGAGGACCTTCCTTATTAGTGGAGAGGGGAAGAGACAGGGATGTGGAACAGGGAGGGTGGGTTTGTGAGGGGATGGAGGAAGGTCCTATAGCTGGGATAAAAAGTGAATAAGCTGTAATTAATAAAAATAATTTTAAAAATATGTGTGCAATTACAGGATTCTGTTAGACTGAATTTTGTTTTGTTTTGCAGGCCCATTTCTCCGACCATAAAATAGATATGTTATATTTTTTATTTCAGTCCATTCCACCAACCAGTTATAACCACATAATAAATCTCTAGTCATAATTCCTATTTATGTTCTATTTTGTTTTCTACCTTTGCTTCTGTCTCTCTTGATATAGAGTTACCTTGAGAGTTAGATATCCTCTTAATCATATTTTGCCCAGAGCTAAGAAATCCAAACACAAACATAACCACTCTAGGATTTTAACCATCTTGACAGTTGCTTCGATGGTGAGTGGGAGTTCTCAGGCAGTTTTCAGGTATAGGGAACATTTTATTTTCTGAACTGTTTACAGAAATATATTCACTTTTGAAAAGCAGTCTCTATATAATATATCAAAATGTAAAACAGTACTTTAAACAGTAACTAGAATTTATCTTCCTTTATTGATTGGCTAGCTGTTTTGCATTTATACTGAAACTTAGAACACAATGAGAAGGTGAAACAAAAACATATAAATAAACATATATCCACTTGAAAACATAAATTAGGTTGAAAGTCAATGAAAAATTACAAGACAGTATCATGGAAAAGAAAACTGTAAGAATACTGGTCCTATGTCTCAGTAGACTTTCCAGTAGAGAGGCTCACTGTTTTCTAATGACACAAAAGAAATGGGAAATTTAGCAGAAATGAACAAGAAAGTTTTAATGTGTAAAGAAGACAAATATTACAAGTGACAGTTGACAAAGGTAGGATGCTGTCTTAGATAGGGTTGCTATTGCCGTGACCATATATAACTTGAGGAGGAAGAGGTTTCTTTGGCTTATATATCCAGAATCAGAGTCCAGACAGGAACAAAAATCAAGACAGGAACTAAAACTGGACAGGAATCTGTAGGCAGGACCAGATTCAGATCTTTGTTGGTTTGCTCCTCAGGGCTTGATCAACATGCTTTCTTATAGAACTCAGGACCACCAGCCCACCCTTCCTTATAATTTTTAATTAAATTTTATGTTTTATATTAATTACAGTTTATCTAATTTTTATCCAAGCTCTAATCCCCTCCTTCATTCCCTTTCTTTCCCACCTTCCCTCCCTAATCTCCCCCCTGCCCCTTTCTAAGTCCACTGATAGAGGACGTCCTCCTCCCTTCCATCTGACCTAGCTTATAAGGTCTCACTAAGACTGGCAGCAATGTACTCCTCTGTCACCTAGCAAGGCTGCTCCTCCACTGAGTTCATGTCAGAGACTAGAAACCCACTTCTTTGCTGAGATGCCATGAGCTACATCTGAGTAGGGGGTTCTAGGTTATATCCATGCATGGTCTTTGATTGGAGAATCAGTCTCACAAAAGACCCCTGTGCCCAGATATATATGGTCCTTGTGGAGCTCCTGTCCTCTCCAGGTCATACTATCTCCTCCTTCTTTCATATGATTCCCTGTACTCTGCCCCAAGGTTTGGTTATCAGTCTCTGCATCTGCTTTGATACACTGATAGGTAGAGTCTTTCAGAGGCCCTGTGTGATAGGCTCCTGTCTTGTTACTTGTTTTCACCTATTTCCAACGTCCATCCCATTTGTCTTTCTAAGTGAAGATTGATCATCTTACACAGGGTCCTGCTTCTTGCTTATCTTCTTTAGGTGTACAGATTTTAGTATGTTTATCCTCTTATTCTTTCTAATTAAGAAAAATGCCCTACAGGTCTGTATACACCCCGCTATTTTTTTCTTAGTTGAGGGTCCCTCCTCTCAGACAACTTAGCTTTTGTCAAAGTTGATATAAAACTAACCAGTACAGACACAGCTACACATCTGTGTGTTTGATTTAGGTATATGCAACAGCTAAAATGTGCTTTTATGTGAGGGCTGGTGAACTGGACTCCGATCCTCATATTTGCAAAGCAAACATGTTATCTACTGAGCAGTCTCTCCAGGCACAGTTAACTAACTCATTGCTTTAATGGCTTCATAATACCCTCCGTCAAAAACAATCATTCAAGAAGGCAACCTAAGATTTGTGAACTGAGTGGAGATCCAAGATGGCATCCCCAGGAGGACACTGTGTCTGAGGAGTAGGACAGCAGTGTCAGCACAGCGACCAGGAGACTGAACACACCAGCTGAGAGGAAATCCTACAGTGAGGCAATCAAGTGGGAAGGTCCTCGGAACACCCAGCTAATCCCTGGAAAAGGTCAGAGTGACTGGTGGGCACATATATGCTAGCCTTGATCTGAGCACGCAGCCTTCCATGGTGCCACCAGCCGGCATCCCGGACAGGGACACACAGTCCTTGGTCCAGACTGAGTTGCCTCCAGAAACCATCCCAGATCGGAGTGTACAACCCCTGGCTCAGAAGGAGGGGCCAAGTCTCCAGACCAGACAAGAGCCCTTAGGTGCAAGCCCAGATCGGAGTGTGGAGCCTTCAGACCACAGGGACATCCCAGCCACCATCTCAAACCAGGACTCTCAGGCTCTGGCACAGAGTGAGGTGCCAAGCCTCCAGACCAGAGTGACAACCAGCCTGTAGTACTCACAGCTTCTAGCATAGAGCACAGAGCTGGGCACACAGAGCCCACAGCAGAACACATGTCCCACCAGCAAAGTCACCCACAGATCTCAGAGCCCAGCCTGCTGAGCCCGCTGCAGATTAAAGACCACTGGGTATTCAGGAAACCTGCGCAGGGACCTGGCGCCAGCAATCTGCACTTGCTAAACACGTTAGTACCCACATCCCCTACTGCGCTTGCCCCCAAACCCCATATCCCAAGCGTATACACTCTGTAGCACTCCCCTTTAAGACACCTTCAGCTCTTTCACGCACACACACACACACACACACACACACACACACACACACAAATAATCTCCTCCTCCACCCCCCCCCCATACAGCAACGATTCTGCACCAGCAGCATTCCTTTCCACAGGTAAAACTGAAGCAACAACACAGACTCTCAAACCACTGCACCTTCCTGATCTTCCTGAAGAATACTCCAAACACCAGGGATTGACAGTTCCAGTCTGAAGTTCAGCCTCAAGGAACAAACAGCTTCTGATTGTATATAAACAAATGGCCAAAGGTCGATGTAAGAACTCACCCAACAAAAATCAGGACACCATGGTACCATCAGCAATACCCCAAATCAATGGAGATTTTACTTCAGCAAAGACACAGGAAAATGATGATAACGCTATGCTTATGCAGTTATTAGAGGAACAAAAAGAGGAAATGAACAGAGCTCTCAAAGAAATACAGAAGAATATAACTGCCCAGGTAGAGAAACAATTAAAGACATATAGAGAGGAAACAAACAAACAAACAAAAAAATAGGAGCCACATTCAATCAGATGAAGGAAATGGTGCAAAGCATGAAAACATAATTAGAATCTATAAAGAAAACACAAACAAAGAAAAACCTGGAACTGGAGAACTTAGAGAAAAGATCAGGAACCACAAAGGTAAGCATCCCCAATAGAATACAAGAGATAGAAGAGAGAATCTCGGGAGCTGAAGATACACTTGCTGATATTGATTCCTCACTCAAAGATAAAGTAAAAATGGAAAAGTCCAAAACACAAAACATCCAAGAAATCAAATATGCCATGAAAAGAAGAAACCTAAGAATAATAGGAAGAGATGAAAAAGAAGACTCCAGGCTCCAAGGACCAGAAAATATTTTTAAGAAAATCATAGAAGAAAATTTTCCCAACTTAAAGAAAGAAATATCCATAAACATACAAGAAGCCTAAAGAACACAAAATAGACTAGACCAGAAAAGAAATACCTCTCGTCTCATCAAAGTCAAAAACACTAAACCTACAAAACAAAGAAAAAATATTAAAGGCAGCAAGGGAAAAGGGTCAAGTAACATATGAAGGTAGACCAATAAGAATCACAGCAGACTTCTCATCAGAAACTATGGTTTCTAGGCAGAGAAGGATCTGGGCAGAGGTCATGCAGTCTTTAAGGGAACATAGATGGCAACCCAGACTACTATACCCAGCAAAGCTTTCAATCACCATAGATGGAGAAAACAAAATAATCCATGACAAAACTAAATTCAAGCAATATCTACACAGCAACCCAGTGCTACAGAAGGTACTAGAAGGAAAATTGCAATCCATTGAAAACAACTACACAAAAGAAAATAGAGGATACAGATAATTCCCCAACAAAAAGGGGAAAAAAAAAGCAATAAAAGAAACTAACAGTCATTGGTCACTATTATTTATCAATATCAATGGACTCAACTCTCCAAAAAAAAAAAAAAAAGACACAGACTAACAGAATGGATGTGGAAACAAGTTCCAGTATTCTGGTGCATCCAAGAAACACACCTATGCAACAAAGATAAAGGGCTGGAAAAATGTTTTTCAAGCAAATGGACCCAGAAAACAAGCTGGAGTAGCATTCCAACAATCTAATAAAATAGACTTTCAACCAAAATTAATCACTTCCTTCTCATCAAAGGAAAATACCAACAGGATGATATCACAATTTTAAACATCTATACCCCAAATACAAGAGGACCTATATTCGTAAACGAAACATTACTAAACCTTAAATCATGCATTGATCAGAACACAATAATAGTGGGAGACTTCAACACTCCACTCTCACCAAGGGACAGATCATCCAGTCAGAGGCAAAACAGGGAAACAAGGGCACTTACAGAGGCCCTAAATCAAATGGACCTAATACATGTCTACAGAATTTTTCAACCTAGATCAAAACAGTATACCTTCTTTTCAGCACCTCATGGAACTTTCTCCGAAATGGACCATATAGTTGGTCACAAAGCAAGCCTCAGCAGATAGAAGAAGATTGAAATAATCCCTTGTATCATATTTAACCATCATGGTCTAAAGCTGGACCTCAACAACAGAAACAGCAAAAAGCCTGCACATACATGGAAACTGAACAACTTGCTATGCAATGGCAGCTTGGTTAGGGAAGAAATAAAGAAAGAAATTAAAGACTTCCTAGAATTCAATGAAAATGAAAGCACAACATACCCAAACTTATGGGACACAATGAAGGCAGTGCTAATAGCACTGAGTGCCTTCAAGAAGAAATTTAAAACATCTCATACATGCAATTTAATGGCCCAATTGAAAGCCCTAGGCAGAAAAAAAAAAAAGAAGAAGAAGAAGCAGATACACCCAAGAGGAGCAGAAAACTGGAAATAATCAAACTGAGGGATGAAATCAATCAATTAGAAACAAATAAAACTACTCAAAGAATCAATGAAACCAAGAGCTGGTTCTTTGAGAAAATCAACAGGACAGACAAACCCCTAGCCAAACTAACAAAAAGGCAGAGAGAAACTATCCAAATCAGCAAAATCAGAAATGAAAAGGGGGACATAACTACAGACACTGAGGAAATCCAAAAAAGATCATTAGGTCTTACTACCAAAGCCTATATGACAAAAATTTGAAAATCTAAATGAAATGTACAATTTTCTTGATAGATTCCATCTAACTAAATTAAGTCAAGATCAGGTAAAAAGATTGAATTGAACTATATTCCCTGAGGAAATAGAAGCAGTCATCAACAGCCTCCCTTCCAAAAACAAAACAAAACAAAACAAAACCAAAAAACCCAAAAAAACAAAAACAAAAACAAACAAACAAAAAAACGCTGAGCCAGAAGTGATAACTCCAATTCTCTCTAAACTATTCCACAAAATAGAAACAGAAGGAAAATTACCAAACTCATTCTGTGAAGCCACAGTCACCTGGACACCTAAACCACACAAAGAGTAAATAAAAAAAAGAAAATTTCAGCCCTATTTCTCTTATGAACATTGATGCAAAAATACTCAATAAAATACTTGCAAACCAAATCCAAGAACACATAAAAGATATCATCCACCATTACCAAGTAGGCTTCATCCCAGTCATTCAAGAGTGGTTCAATATACGCAAATCCATCAATGTGATCCACCATATAAACAAACTGAAGGAGAAAAACCACATGATCATCTCCGTAGATGCCGAAAAATCATTTGACAATATCCAACACCCATTCATGTTTAAAGTCTTGGAGAAATCAAGGATACAAGGCATATACCTAAACATAGTAAAGGCAATATACAGCAAGCCTATAGCTAAAGATCAAACTAAACAGAGAGAAACTTAAATCACTCCCACTGAAATCAGGGACTAGGCAAGGCTGCCCATTGCCTCCACATCTCTTCAACATAGTACTTGAAGTCCTAGCTAGAGCAATAAGACAACTAAAGGAGATCAAAGAGATACGAATTGGAAAGGAAGAAGTCAAAGTATCACTATTTGCAGACGATATGATAGTATATATGAGTTACCCCCAAAATTCAACTGGACAACTCCTTCAACTGATAAACACCTTCAGCAAAGTAACTGGATACAAAATCAACTCAAAAAAATCAGAAGCCCTCCTGCACACCAAAGACAAAAGGGCCGAGAAGGAAATTAGGGAAACAACACCCTTCACAATAGCCAACAATAACATAAAGTACCTTGGGGTGACTCTAACCAAGCAAGTGACAGACCTGTTTGAAAAAAAAAAAAAAAACTTCAAATCTCTGAAGAAAGAAATTGAAGATTTCAGAAGATGAAAAGACCTCCTGTGCTCATGGATTGGTTGGATTAACATAGTGAAAATGGCCATTCTCACAAAAGCAATCTACAGATTCGATGCAATTCCCAACAAAATACCAAAACAATTGTTTATA
>CM053763.1:15152525-15189266 GCA_028658305.1 Pachyuromys duprasi
AAAGAGCAGGCCAATCAGTTCATGTAGGAGGCAGTCCCTGTTCCCATTGCTATGGAACCCACTTGGAGACTGTACTGCCATGGGCTACATCTGTGCAGAGGTTCTAGGTTATCCCCGTGCATGCTACTTGGTTGGAGTATCAGTCACAGGGAAGACCCCTGTGCTCAGATTTTTTTTTTTGTTCTGTTGCTCTCCTTGTGGAGTTCCTCTCATCTCCAGATGTTACTATTTACCACTTCTTGCATAAGATTCTCTGCACTCTGCCCAAAGGTTGGCCATAAGTCTCAGCATCTGGAGGGGCATGGGTGGCTAAGAGGGGAAGGGAGGGATTGGGAGGGGAGGAGGGGAGGAGCTACAGGGGGGATACAAACTGAATAAAGTGTAATTAATAAAAAATTACATAAAAGAAATAAAAACCTTTAAGATATTGAAGAAATAGTTTCCAAATGGGTTCTTTAGTAAGCAGTACAAGGGCTGTCTCTAACATAAACTCAGTGGTTGGCTCTTTGATCACCTCCCTGCCCTGGGGTGGGGGTTGGGTGCAGCCTTGTCAGGCCACAGAGGAAGATGATGCAGTCAGCCTTGATGAGACCTGATAAGCTAGGGTCAGATAGAAGGGGAGGAAAATTTCTCCTATCATGGGACTAGGAAAAGGGCAAATGGGGAGAGCAGGGAGGGTGGCTTGGACTAGGAGGAGACTGGGAGGGGGGGCCTGCAATGGCGATACAAAGTGAATACATTGTAATAAATGAAAATATAAATAAAATTAAATGAAAAATGAAAAAAAGTTTTTGGTTTTGAGAGTTGGCGTTGCAACAAAAGTGAGTCTTCAATTCTCAAAAATGAACTATTGTTTCCTTGAATAATTTTGCATTTTACACATATTTAGGCTAGTAAAGATTATTATATCCTCACCTTTTACTTGTTCTACTGTGCACACAGATACACACAGACAGAGTTGATAATTTTTTCCACTAAAGTATTTCTTCTACTGTTGAGTTTGAAATTTTTTTTTAAGGAAGAAAGGGTTTATTTTGCTCACAGTTCCATATAACAGCTCATCATCAAAAGCAGTGAGGGCAGGAACTCACAGGGCAGGAACTTAGCAGCAGACAGGAGTGATGCCTATGGGCTCACTCTTTGTGGCTTGCTCAGCCTGCTTTCTTTCCTTTTTTATTTTAATTTTTATTAATTACACTTTATTCACTTTGTACCCCCCCATAAGCCCCTCTCTCCTCCCCTCCCAATCCCACCTTTTCTCCTCCTTCTCCACACATGCCCCTCCCCAAGTCCACTGATAGGGGAGGTCTTCCTCTCCTTCCTTCTGATCCTAGTCTATCAGCTCTCATCAGGAGTGGTTGCTTTGTCTTCCTCTGGCCTGGTAAGGCTGCTCCCCCATCAGGGTGAGGTGATCAAAAAGCAGGCCAATCAGTTCATGTCAGAGACAGTCCCTGTTCCCATTACTATGGAACCCACTTGGAAACTGAACTGCTATGGACTACATCTGCTCTAAGAGTAACAATCAATAAATGGGACCTCATGAAACTGAAAAGCTTCTGTAAAGTGAAGGACACTGTCATCAAAACAAAATGACTGCCTACAGATTGGGAAAGAATCTTCACCAACCCTATATCTGACAGAGGGCCAATATCCAATATATATAAAGAACTTCAGAAGTTGAAAAGCAAAACATCAAGTAATCCAATTAAAAAATGGAGGACAGAGCTAAACAGAGAACTCTCTCGACAGAGGAATATAGAATGGCAGAGAAACACTTAAAGAAATGCTCAGCGTTATTAGCCATCAGGTAAATGTAAATCAAAACGACCCTGAGATTTCACCTTACACCCATCAGAATGGCCAAGATCAAAAACTCAAGTGACAACACATGCTGGAGAAGTTGTGGATAAAGGGGAACCCTCCTCCACTGCTGGTAGGAGTGTAAACTTGTAGGACTCTGGAAATCAATCTGGCGCTTTCTCAGACAACCAGGAAAACCACTTCTTCAAGATCCAGCTATACTGCTCATAGGCATATATCCAAAAGATGCTCAAGTACGCAATAAGGACATTTACTATTGAGTTTTTATTTTTAATTTTTGAAAAAATAATGAAAACATAATTCATTGTCACCTTTCCATCCTCCACTTCTACCACATCTTTCTCTCTATCCTCTTTCGCTTTGTCTCCATCTGTCTGTGTCTGTCTCTGTTTCTGTCTGTCCTTTCCTGTTCTCTTTCTCTCTGTTTTTCTGTCTCTGTTCCCACCATTCCATGTAGTTCTCACTCACTCCCAAACTTAGTCTTTTTCTTTGTTTATTTCCCTCTCTCTTTTACACACACACACACACACACACACACACACACACACATGCACAGACATACTGCTAAGTCTTTTTAGTGGCTTTGTGGCCTTGGTTGAAGTTATGGATCATAGAGAAGAAGCTGCTACTGACAGGGATAATCTGTAACTGTATTCTAAAATTAATCTTTGCATCCATTCATTAGTATAGCTGTTACCGCTCATCAAATAATCATCTTTTAGGAGCAGATGGAGATCATTACAAAGAATTATAACTGTTTAAAATGAAGATCTCAATTGATTGTGGTATGCCCAGTCCTAACAGATACATCTACAACAAAGCTCTTGTACCCCAGGATCAGGAAACATCTGAGAAGGGTAAGTGAAGAGGTTCTAAAAGATTGTATATTTTAGTACACTATGCGTGTGATACATGAATAACATGGCTTCCTAACAAAGACCTGAACATCACAACATCAATAGACATACTAATGTTGAAAGATGAACTCTCAAGTGGAACCAAACCAAGACAAAGAACTACAGGTAATTAATGGCTGTCAATAAAAGAATTAGTGTTTCTCACACAAGAGCTGTCTAATGGTTACCCAATACCAAATGAAACCCTCTTGATGAAATTTTTATTTCAACGGATACACGCCCATCACATAAGGGAGGGTTAATAGAGAGTATCAAAACTCTCTTGACCTCTTTGTGTACAGACATTTATTTGGAATTTTACTGCATAGATATGATGATTAATTGAACCTCCACCTCTTTCCATGGGTTTGTTTTTGCTTGAAAACTACTACTTTATGACTATGTGATTGGCTTTTATAGTAACTATTAACATCCCAATGTCATTTAGAGGCTCATCATATCTCTGTATCACCATAAACCCATGTGATATTAGGATTATAGAAAACCATGACACTCTTGCTTTTTACCATGGACATGTTAGAAGCCTTAAATATCCTTTCTAGGCAGCAGAGACAAATGGAAAGTTTTGTTTTGTTTTGTTTTTATATAACCTATCACACTCATTTTAAGGAACTTGCTATGGTTACACACTAAAATTATGAGTGAGTTAATGAAATCAATTTCTAAATGATTTTCAGTAAAATTTATTGTTACATTCAGGCTTAGAACAGTATAATTGTGTGAAATAATAGTCATGTTGAAACTTCTTCAAAAGTCGTTACATAGACATTTTATTATCTCAGTAAAGAATAGTGCAAAGCTACTAGGAAGTATTCAGAATTCAGCTCAAAGGAAAGAATACATAAAGGCATAAAAACCTATGTAGCATAAAATTAATCTCATAATAGAAATCTCATTGAAAAGGCTAATATATAAAATCTGGAGTGCTCAAAATAGTTCCTAATATATAAGAAGGAATATATAAAATATGAAACCCTTTAGTAAGAGGTTAGTAAAAATAATTTGAGAAGTTAAGGTATAATAAGGAGTAGAGTTACTGTACATTGTTACTCCAGGGTTAAACCTCACCACTTTAAAAAGATTACACCACTTCTTCATAATCTGATAGTAACAATTCAAACTTAATTCATTATCCACTGTCATATCCTAGAAGGATGGGGCTCAAGTTTTACCAGTTAGAAAGTGCCAAAGAACCCACAACTAGGGATAATACCAATTAGAAATTTGTAAGGCTTTTATTGTCCTTCACCCAGAAAAATATCTTAAATTCTTTCATGTGCACAGTATAAAAATCGTCTCCTCAATCTACTTCTATGAAATCCTAAAAAGATCAGGTCCTATGTTTGACCAGCTCATGACTGAAGGTCAGATCCAATGAACTATTGAATTTTAATGTGCTGTCATAATATTAAAATTTTAACATCTATATTTTTAATTAAATTTTTATTTTTTATATTAATTACAGTCTATTAATTTTGTATTCCAGCTGTAGCCCCCTTCCTTCTGCCCTCCAAATCCTATCCTCCCTCCCTCATCTCCTCCTATGCCCCTCTCCAAGTCCACAGATAGGGGAGTTCCTCTTCCCCTTCCATCTAACCCTAGCTTATTCAGTCTCATCAGAACTGGCTGCATTGTTCTCTCAGTAGCCTGGCAAGGCTGCTCCCCCATCAAGGGAAGGCAGTCAAAGAGCCAGCCACTGAGTTCATGTAAGAGACAGTCCCTGTTCCCCTTATTAGGGAACTTACCTGGATACAGAGCTGCCATGGGCTTTGTCTGAGCAGGGGTTTTAAAGCTACCTATGTTGTTGTGTTATATATTTTTATCTTTAGGACACTCAGGCATGTTTTACAATGGCTCTGTGCAACATTTCTTTGGAATTGCTATATATTGTAAACAAGAAAAATAAGATATTTTGAAATATTGTTAGCTTGAAATTAATCATTTCCTGGTTGTTCTACATTTAGAAACTCAATATCCCCAAATATAATCTTAGAGATTTTACAGCTCATGGTAGTTTAAAATATTGTTGAGCTGATGAATGCCCAAGGAAGCTTGAAAATAAATATGGTGCTAACAATATACAATCCATGCTGATCAAGGGATAGGGAATTTCAAAGGTTTTATCCACAGTTTCTGGCCTATTTAGTGTGTATTTATCTTCAAAAGATTTTAGAAAACATTTTGTTGTAACACGTAATAATTTTCCACATCTAATGTCTCAGAAATGAAATGCAGTATTCTTGACCCTCGACTGCTTTCAAAAGCATTATTTTCCTAAGATACTTCTTTCAGAATATTTTATATCATTATAATTATACTCTATCAAAAGACTTATACTTTGTTATAAACAAAAATGTATGCCTCTAATTCCCAGTAAGTCATACTGCATATACACTTGAGTGAATCAAATTAATTATAAAAGCAAAGACACATGGGGAAATGAATAGTGAGAAATGCTCAACTGACTGCTTTTAATTTAATGGATTTATCTATGAATTATGATATATCTACTAACATTATTCAATGAATCTTATTTCGGGTTTTAATGGGCATGTAATAGTTAATGATCTACGGTCTACCTGGAGTATACTTCTTTGCTTTTAGAATGAATTAATTCTGTTTTATATCTAAATCAAAATGAAAACATCAATATAACTTACAATAAGGTCACACTAACTTGACTTATATTTAAAATACTGTAATATGTTAAATGATGCAGTAAACTGCCATGGTCAAAACGAATTGTACTTTCAGATGCTTTATCAAAGAAGCAAAGGATGGTTCAGTCATTTGCAAAACATTCTTTTCAGTTGCCTGAATATAGAAGATTTTCATTGCTCTTTAATATAAGTATTCAACATGCAGAAAAGAAAATACCTTGGAAATTTATCAGTTACTCTGCCTTAATGATCTGTGCACTCTGAAGGAAGAAGTACAAAATAATACACACAGGCCTGAATATGTGCACATACACAGAAGAAGAGAGTGTGGAGGGGGTGGTATCTTTTCTCACCCTCAACCCTGTGCTCCTAAAGGAATGCTCTGGGAAATGTCTCTTTTCAACCAAATTTCTACTTTTTGATTTTCCTTTACATCAGTCATAAGACATATAGAAACTAAGAATATTGCTACTTATTGCCTTTCTGATAATTTAATTGGAAGCATTTTTTCTTTTAATAAATAACATAGTCACATATATCAGAATGTACAGTATTTCAGGAAAGATCTTTGTTGATTTTTTTCAACAGCAAAATCTCCTAAAATACACAAATTATCTGGGTAGTGAGTTGGTATTTTCTCACTCACATCACCAATGTTAAAAAATTAGACTTCATTTTGAATTGCTACTTAAAACTATTTATGTATTATTCCATATATAAAATAACATGATATACTGTTATTTAAGATATATTATAATAATAAAGGAGTAGATTAAAGCTAAGTGTAGGAAAACATTTTAGCAAATGAATCACCTCTAGTTTTTATAATTCTCAAAGCGAATGTGAATTTGACTTTCACAATAAATTAAAACATTATTTATGTCACATTGTTTCTCCTTAAAGGACCATCGTAAGCACAAAGGAAAAAAAAAACTATTTCTAAGAAATCTCATGTCTGGGGAATTCATATTTATGAATGCTGATATGAGCCTCCAAATATCAAGCATTTTTTTGTCTGTCACAGTAATAGTGACTTCAATCTGATTGGTGTTTAAAGAATAAATCATTGGGAGAAACCACAGAGTACCCTGAAAAGTATTCACAACCATCTTGTTTTCTGCTGTTCCCTTGGACATTACTATCTGCAGTACGAGGAGAAAATTCCACTAGAGACAGAAGAACTGAGAATGGCACCAACAGTATGTGGACTGTGAACCAGTCAACTCCCTTCTATAGCTATATCCATGATGCTCTGGAGTTTCATTTCAGACTTTCACCATTTGATCTAGTTAGCACACCTGAAAGCAAACAAAACTGCACATTACCATATGTCACAAACATACATTCTTCCAATGAATGTGCTCTTATGTACACACTGTGCAAGTATTTTATAAGAAAAGCACTTGTCGGTAAGAAAACCATTTGTTTTCTGACCAGACATTTAAGATTAATGAGTCTTAAATGTTTATTAGACATTGCTATTAGAGAAGAATTCAGATGGTAGCTTTTTCTATTCTGCATGGATTTCAAAGATTCATTATATAGCATGAAACAAGACAGAATATATTTGCATATTTTGTTAAAGAAAGGAATGGAATTGGAAAGCAATTACTATGAAATAAATTATTCTCCTCATTATAAACATTAATCATAAACTCAAATATTATAATGAACCTGTTGGTCGCTTTTGTTGTTTTTTTATTAAGACTCATGGAAATACTTTAGGAAAAAAAATAATTGAGCATTATTCAATTTGACCATTTACCTAGAGGTTTCAAAATTCTACAGTGTGGGACCTCTACTAGGTTACTTTATAAGAAGTTGGTAATGTCATGACTCTACTTCTTTAATCAAAATTTTATGTGTGTGTATGCGTGTATGTGTGTTGTGTATGTTTATTTTTAGATGCATGAGAAACAAGTCCTTAAAATCTGAGACTCTCATAAGGAGAATTTTATTTACACTACTAGTAAACTTGGGTTTCCAGAACACCAATTATTTTTCAGATCAGAATGCTTTCTACTTATAAATTAACACATAAACATTTTAATGTTAATTTGGGGCATAACTTAGCGATTTAATTTGTAAGTAGCCTGTTTCTGTGCTTGACCTATTTAGAACACATCTGTAAATGTGCCAACTGTCAGGAAAAAAAATAAAAGCTTAATTCACAATAGAATTACTAATTGTATACTCTATATAATATTAGATATTGTTCTCACTTATATAAGGTAATATTAACTGGTGTGCTATTGCTATTGTGGTGTATCCAGGTATGCTAAAATATCCTTCATACAGCTTTTTGGGGTTTTGCAAAGATTTTGAAAATGTGATACAAATTATATCTAATAGCATATCTGGGAATGGGAGGAGATGAGGAAAGGAAGGTGGAATTGGGAGGGGGTGAGGAGGGGGGCTACAACTGGGATACCAAGTGAAACAACTGTCATTTAAAAGAAATAAAAAAAACAGGATAGAATCAATATCTAGTTTAGGATTAAACCCTTATCCTTCAATTATTTTAGCCTTTTTTTTGATGCTCTGAGTATCTTAATTCCATACTGTTCACTGCAAAGATGGTTGTCTGATTAAGGCTGGGAATAACATTTGTCCATGGTTATTAGCACAAATATTTAGAAAGGAGCATCACATAATGTTAACCTAGCTAAACGACAATACTAATTTTAGCCTAGCACCTACAATGTCCTCACCATGAGTTTTTGGCTAGGTTTAAAATACCAAGTGTGGTTTCTCTCATGTGGGCCTCAAATCCAATGGCAACTGGTTACTCTCATAATTCTTGTGCCACTATTGTACTATTGGTCCCAAGAGTTTTGTTGTAGTGTGTAGAGTTCAAAGATCGGCATTATCATTGATTCTTTTTCTCCCTGCAGTAGCCTCAAAGCACTTTAGAGAACTACAGAAGATATCCATAGGGGGGAAACTTCTATCATAGATTAATCTTGATTTATCTCCATATTATAACCAATATTTTATGATATCGTCAATTATACAGTTCATTAGCTAATTCTCATGATCAATCAAATAGAATTGCAAGAGCCAATATTATTTAGGACTCCTTGTGCAACAATTCATTAAGATGTATCCCACCTAGCTTTGATATTTTATTTCAATACTCATAACTACTAGGGGATTTTTTTCATACACATAAAGGGAGTATCTCCCTTTAATAACAGATAACCTGAGCTGAAGATTCTACAGGCTATGGAATAAGTGGGATTATTTTAAAATGTTTATTTTTCCATCTTATTATTTTACATGAAGTAAGTTTTCAAACTTTGAGTGCTACTACGTATTTTTATTGAGAAAACATTAATCATTCTATATTTTCTAAAGAACGTATGTGTAGTTGGGTGTATTTAAACACCTTCTTGATCCCGTTCTTTAGTAAAAATTTTAAAAATTCTTGTGGATCATTTCATTACTCTCTTAAAGGGTAAAGGCATCAAAGTTGTATGTATTAATGGATTCATTTATAAGAAGCTTTTAAAGATGTATTAGTTTTATGTGTAGAGTTTTCTGCCAATATGTACCACATGTGTACCTGTGACTGCAGGATAAGAGGGCATCAAATCTCCTGAAACTAGAGTTTCAGATGGTTATGAGCATCCACATTTGGGTACTTTATGCAATACTACCTAGGTCTTATGCAATAACAACAAAGGATTATTATCTATTGAGCCATCCCGTGAGCCTCTGATGTAAGAAATCCTGAGTAAAACCTTAGTAAAATCCTTATAAAGCTTCAATTTCTAAAACAAAATTAAATAAAACACTTAATGCCCTAAATCGTTGAACTCCTTGAGGAAATACTTTGTGTATTAGACTCTAAGAAGCAAAAGGAAGAGGATAAAAATAAAAAGATGGAGATTAAAATAACAGTCGACATCATATATCTTTCTCAATGATTCTGTACTTTATTCTTTGAAATATTCTATCCCTGAACTTGCCACTCACTGGTGATCTAGGCTGCCTGATTGATGAACACTAGCACTGAAATTACAAAGCATGCTAAACCCACTTGGTCTAATTTATTGTGGGTGCCAAACTTAGGTCTTTACACTTGATAGGATGGTAGCATGATAGGATGGTTAATGTTTTCAACTCTACAGAATCTAGAATCGCCTGGGAGACAGATCTTTGGCCATGCCTATAAGATAAAATTTTAACTAATTAAGGTAGAAAACCCAAGTTAAACATGACTGACATCATATTATACCCTTAGACTAAATATTATGTGTCCTTTGTGTCCTAGAGCAAATAAAAGTGTTATAGTAGAGGAGTACATGTCTTCATTGCATTCGACTCCTTGACTGTGGGCACAATGCATTCAGCTACTTCAAGCCCTATCCTCATTGACACCCTGACACAACTGCACCTTGAGCTGCAAGCAAAAAGAAATCCATCTGTTCTTTAGTCTCTTTCTGTAGAAATTTTATCACATAAAATGAAACTAAAATAAAAATTGGTATCATAATATTGAGTTTGGAATATTAGGTTAGAAAAATCTTAGTATGCTGGAAGCAAAGTTTAATGGGCTGTTGTGGTTGAAGCTTAGATGGCAATAATATTGGGCTAGATGAAGATAACTGGAGGCTTAGTTCATGATTTTTTCAAAGGAGAATATGGACTCTATCAAGATCTGTACTGAGGGTCAATTTCATGATGTTTAGGCCAAGAATCTTTCTTCATTTTGCCCATGTTCTGAGAACCTAAGTGAATCTGAATTTAATGAAAATTAGCTAATTTTTAGGGAGGAGAGTATATTTTAAAACAGAAGAAAATTCAGGCCATTTCTGGGAAATATCACTGATGAAAAATCTCTCGTACTACACTGGGAAGATAGCAAAGACGTCCTAAGTGCATGACATCACCTAGTATAGACCCCATCTTATTTGGACCCATACTCAACTGAAGAAAGTTGAAACTCAGTAACTCTCTTGTTCCTCAAAACCATGTACCTAAAGAAGTGTTACCTCAAGATTAGCACAAAGAAATGAGGCATCTCTGATGTAAAGTAACCAAGCTACAGCCCAAGCTGATACTGAACTTGATACTATTATCTCCAGGGTACTGGTATTGCAGGCATGGAAAATGCATGTAATATTTCATTCTGACTTTAAAGACCATCTGATGCCAGGAATGAATAGAAGGTCAGAGTCCCTATAAAGAGGCCATGTAAGTGCAAGAAGCTGTGAAGGTGAACACTAAGTTGCTACAGAAATTATATGATGTTGAAGATGATGTAATTAGGGGTAGTTCTTAAGGGAACTAAGCTTACTAAAGAGAAAAGTATATGCAAATGGCAGCAGAACAACAAAAGATAAAGATTCCTAATATATGAGGAATCTACGTGTTTCTATTTCAAGCTCTACGTGTTTGATATGGAGCTGCTAAATTTGACATTTTTCTTGGTAAATTTTGGTCTTGATTTCTGCTCATTCCTCATAATGTCTTGATTCTCCCTTTTTGTAATAAGAATGTTTTCTATGTGCCAGCGTATATTAGAAGTATATGCCCATTAAATGTTTGTAACTGTTAATGACAATGGGTACCTTTTGATTTTGCTATGAATGTATTACTTATAAGATGATCTTGAGCACATTGGGGACAAAAGTTCTAAGGTTATCACTAAAATTGTGTGCTTTGGGGTAAAGTTGACAGGAAGTGATAAATTTATTGGTCACCTTAATTATTTTTCCTGGTGTATTAATCAGCGTTCTATTGCTGTGAAAGATGCCATGACCATAACAACTCATTGGAGTGCATTTACAGTTCATAGGTTCAGTCTATTGATTCATGGCAGCAAGCATTGTAGCACATAGGCAGACTTGGTACTGGAGACAAAGCTGAGAGTTATAGATTCTCATCCACAGGCAGTAGGAATAGAGGAACACTGGGCCTGGCTTGAGTATTTGAAGCCCCAAAGCCTACCCTCAATGACATACTTTATACAACAAGGCCACACCTACCCAAGCAAGACCATATCTACTCTAATAAGGCCACACTGCCTGATCCCTGTCAAGTAGTACTTCTCTTTAAAGACCAAAATTGCAAATATATGAGTCTATGGAGCCATTTTTATACAAACAACCAAAGCTGGCATATTTATGCTTTGTTTGAGTACTACACAGTTTCCAATCATGAATTTTCATTTCTTTTTATATGATATTATGGTCACATTTAAAATATTCCAAGCCACTTCAGTGTTCCCAAGCTAGGACAAATTTCATGTGCTAATGATGTCTTGACTTAAGAAGAATCTCTGATCTTCTGTTTGAGATGTGTTGTGTTTCTGCAGCAAATCTCTATTTAAGGAGAAAGTTTCATGAAAAGGAGGTGTGAGGAAGAGACACTAATGACAAAACATCTTTGGAATAAGCTATCTAATCTTCAAACAGGTAAAACATCTCTCAATGAAGTAAATTAAGGAAAAACAAGCAAAGATTTCTTTTAGTAATGATTGGAGTTTTTAGATATTAAGCCCAAAGTATCATTTTGTAATTGTTTACAGTTGAATTCATTCAGATTTTCTTTCTAACTAATCAAAATCAGAGAAGAAAAGCTATGGTTATCACCTTTGAAAGTTTTACAGTCTTGCATGATGCCCCAGAGAAGAGTCTGACATGGATTCTTTAAATGTTCACAGCCAGTCAACATAGCGTTTTGTTGGCCAGTAATTCTCTATCTGCCTTTCCTTGCTGGAAATGTTATTATTACTATTAGTAATAGTAGCAGTAGTATTACTAATATTATTATTGTACTTTTTAAAATTCTTCCTGCCATGCCAGTTTCTTTACCACAGCTTCCAGAGTCTACTACTCTAATCCATGACTCATTCTTCAATACTCTAAGTTTGTTCTCTCTAGTGAGTAAATTTATAACCATTGGGTATATATGGTAAAAGCAAACAAACAAACAGAAAACTGTATTTTAAGAACTAAAACTCCACATCCTTTCCAGTATGTGTTGATGGTTGAATCTCATTCAAAAGGGGAAATAAAAGAAACATCAGAAGCAGATGAAGAAAAGAAAAGAAAAGTGGGAAGGGAATCAAATATGAGGAGAGCAGGGCTATGAGGACAGAGAGGGGAAACCAATGGTGAGGGCATCTCTGAGACAAGCTGAAGACCTTCCCAGGGTAGACTACTGGGAAGATATGGGGTGACTCCAGTTAAGACTCCTAGCAGTGGAGGATATGGAGACCAAAGTGGTCACCCCTTATAGCCAGGCATAACTTTCTTTAAGGAAGAGGACACCTACCCACCCACAAAATCGTCAACCTAAAACTTACCCGCCTACAAGATATGCAGGGATAAAAATGGAGCAGAGGTTGAGGGAATGCTCAAACAATGACTGGCCCAACTTGAGACTACTTCATGGAAGGAAGCCTGCAACAGACTTCAAGATGTGCAGGGATAAAAATGGAGCAGAGGTTGAGGGAATGCTCAAACAATGACTGGCCCAACTTGAGACTACTTCATGGAAGGAAGCCTGCCCCAGACACTATTAATGTTACTTTGCTATACTTGCAGACATGAGTCTAACAGAGCCACCCTCTGAGAGGCTCTGCTCTGCAAAGGATTGAAACAGATTCTGAGAAACACAGCCAACATTAGACAACGCTGGGGGAGTCTTGACTAAGAGTTGGAGAAGGATCCAGAGAAGACAGGAACTCCACAAGAAGATCAACAAAGTATTGCCAGGGAAGACAATGCAACCAATCCTGATGAGACCTGATAGGCTAGTGTCAAATAAAATGGGAGGACCTCCCCTATCAGTGGACTGGGGGAGGGCAAAGAGGGAGTGTGGGGTTGGGAGAAGACAAGGGAGAGGGTCACAGCTTCGATAGAAGTCAGATAAATTGTAATAAATGATGATAATAAAAAAGAACAAGCATGGACTGGACCGAGGTCCCCTATACACACATTGCTGATGGGCAGCTTGTTCTGCATGAGCTTGGTCTACCAAATAGAGTGGGAACTCTCTCTGAAATGGATTCTGTTGCCAGCCTTTCTATCACTTTCCCCTAGCTGGGCTGTCTTGTTTGGCCTCAGTGGAAGAGGATATGCTTAGTCCTGGTGTGACATGATTTTTGAGGTAGGTCGGTACAGGGGTGGGGAGACAGCTCCCTTTCTTTGAGGAGAGGGAGATGGAAAAAAGGGCAGAGGACTAAAACTGCTACAGGATATATTTCTTCTTGAGAATATACTTTATTAAGAACCAAGGACACATAAGGCAAAAAAGAAAATTAAAAAAAAAAGCACAAAACTTACTAGTTTCTCCCTGAACACAGTCCATGAAACGGTGTGATAAAAATAAACAGTTCAAGGCAAAATGGAAAGTTGGGATTTTAATTTTTGATCTTTCTGTGTACAGTCTGGGGCCAAAATCTATTGAGAAAAGTGGGCTATGCTGTTCCTACAGAGTGCCCTAGAGTGCTGGCTTTTTTTTTTCTCTCTGAAACCCAGCATGTATGACAGCACTGACTTGGACCAATAGTTAGCTAAGGGGCTTCAGACTGAGGCAGAAAGATTCCTTCACTCCCTTTTCTGTACCTCATCTTGTCTGAAGCTCATGCAAATAGACAGTGGCATGAAGACACACTGACTGCAAGGTGAGTAGCATTTATTCAGAATTTATGAATCAAGATTCTCCAAGCAAAAATACAAATCTCCATAGGAGTTACAATTAAGGTCAATTATATTTCTGTCTTAATGCATCAATGGAGTAACCTCTTCAAAACAATAGCATTGGATTGCCTATGAGCTTCTCAGTCTCTATTCATGAAGGAAATATTCCAATGAATAAAAATAGGGAAAAGCTAATTTGTTAAAGTTGTTTTCATGAACTTGTGAGCAACTCAAAACAAGAGTATATTCCAAAGAACTTTAAAACAAGACCTCAACTTGTGGTATATTTTGAAATTATTTACTTGATTGTACACTTCCTCCTCTAAACTGGGAGCTTCTTGAGGTCCCTGGAAAGAAATGAAAACCACATGGACTGTGGTGTGGCTAGAACATGTGTTTGACTACTGGCTGTATTACCTTGGGCTGGTTACTTAACTGGTTGAGCCTCAGTTTTTATTTAATGTGCAAAGCTTTTTGGAAATTATTTTTCATGAGCTTACCACATATAAAGCATATGGTACCTATTTGTGAATTGAGTTAATGAACTGATATATTTATTAGTGTTTTTTAATGTATGAAAGGACTTACTTTGGCATTTGTTTGGTGTCGGTGTGGCACTGAATATAAATGAAGTGCAGTCAGAGTAATATGTCTTGATCACTCATGCAATGTAGAGAGTGTCTTAGAAATTCTTCCAGGGGCAGGTCATCTCATCAGGGACAAGACAAGGATATCAGGTTCTATGCATGCTAACTTCTCTTATATAGGTCTGGGGAGATTATGGTATTTAAAAGACCTTAGGATTTCATTATACTCTCTTTGAATTATTTTCTATAGTACAAATAAAGAACCAAAATGTCAGCAAATATCTTCATTTAGAAGAAATAAAATTATCATCAGAGGTACTGTGACTCCTTCGGGACAAGAGAATCTAATGCTATCTCTTTCTGTTGAACTTTACTGTTTGAGATATGCCAGACCTAGAAAAATGGGGTATGGCTACAAAGAAATTAAATGGGATTCAGTACCAAAAGGAGAGTAATTCATTCACTTTTAGGAGTAAATTCTGTCTCACTTGGTATTAATGTCTGTGTTATTCAATATTTGGAGAGTTAATGTGTCTCAGGACGGAGAGAACAAGATACACTGGCTAACTGTGAATGGGTTATAGTTAGATGATGTCTGTAGGGTGGTTAATTATGAAATGAACTAACTTCAAGACTTGAAGATGTTTGCTGAGAGAAGCTTGTGGAAAGAGACTGACTCAGAAGGGGCTACTTGTTTGTAGCAAGGAAAAGCAGCTATAAAGACAAATATTGTCACACTGCAAGCCCTGTGGTTAGCTTCAGATGAATTAACACATCACCTTAGCAGTTATAGGGATAGAGAAGACCAAGAGTTTTATTCAAGAAGCAAGGATCTGTGGAAGGCTTGTGAAATTTTAGTACTTTTAGTCAAGTTTCTACAACAAAGATGGATTTAAATTTTAAGCCTAAAAACTAAAGAAATTCCCCTTTATAAACTCTATCTGCTTCATCTGGAGACTTAGTGAAGTATTTTAATACTTGGTGCTTACCATAGCTTCATCAAAATAGGATAATGACATAATATAATCAAGACTTCATGTAGACTAAATTATTTTGTTGAACAATAGCATAGTTTGTTATTAGTCTGATTTATCTATGCCATACATGTCATGGGTAATTTTACTTTTGGTAATTGGAAAGAGTTGGAACTTTGATTTCTAAAAATACAAGGATTAGATTATTACAACTGCTTCATAAATTTTAGATCACATCCTCTGCCACTCTCTGGTACATAGCTCCCTAACCCTCCTATAGGACAGTTAGGGAGCTGGAATTCTACATGCCTAGGAGATAAACAAGGCAGCAGATAGATAAAATGCCAAACATTGGAAAGTATGATGAGGCGAAAATTGAAAGAGTCATGTTCTATTCATTTAAGGATTAGACAAACAACTGCAAGATCTTAGGCAAATCACTTGGCATCTGTGTATTGTTACTGCTTATCAAATAGAAGGCTGGGGTGAATGATCCACGGCAGATCTAAAATCAAGCCAATCTCAATGCTTAAGAAAGATACCCAGGCACCAATCCCTGCACAATGGAAGCCATTTATAACATATTCCTCTGGCATGCAGTGCTAATCTCTTCTGCAGTTCTCTTTGAGTAAACCGCTCAGCTTCCAGAGTTAGCTGACACCGACTTCATCTCTTACCTGTATGAGTGCAATGTTCCCTGGTCTGCTTTTCTTTTGTTAACTTAGTGTTACTGGTTCTACTATTTTGCAGCGTAGCAATGTGATGTCTCTAAGACAGAAAGCTAATTATTTCATTACCCTGTCTTAAACACTTTATTCCAAAATCAGAATATTTTTGTTTTAAAATACTATTGTTTGACAGCTTCACACAGTTATATAATTGATATCTTTTCTCACCCCTCCCACTCTCACTGAAACCCTTAATCACTTACACAATTTTCCTTTGCTGCCTTCTAGCCTAAATCTCTACCATTGTCTTGGCTTGTGACCATAATCATCTTGACCTCTTTTTCCTTGAGTGTACAACTTGTATTTTTTTATGGACACCAAGAAAGGTTATCTTAACACTTTATTCAAGTTACCTTTGCTGTCTCAAATAACCATCCCTTTATATGAATCTCAGTCCCACCTTTGAGTTATTTTATTCATTGCCAAACTGAAGCACAGGTAAAGTGCTAGAGACATTGGATTGTACAGAAACTTAGGAAGTTACGGCCACTTAAGAGACTGCTGTAATAAAAATACAAGTGAGGATAATAGCTGTAAAGTTATATTGCAATAGTGATTATAGGCAAGGAAAGAAGATCAATATCTAAGAAGTAAAAACATGATTTAATGACTCATTAGGTTGAGGGGATGGGAGAAGAAAATATGGGAAAATATGATGGCAATGGCCTAAGGTGATACTGGATCTAACAGGAAAGCAGTAGTAAGCAGAACATTAGAATTAATGGGATTGAAGAGAAAAGAAAAAAGAATTTGCTTCTGACATGTATGTTGTGCATTCACAACATAGACATCCCATTCTGGAGAAAATTAAAGCTATGAGCAGACAGAGCTGAGGCACATATGAACTGACAGAGACTGTGACAGCATGGACATGTGGTATGGATCTTCTTACCTCAAGGAATCTAATCATAGTGATTCAAGATTGTGTGTACTGAACAATTTATATTTTTCTTCACAACTATCTTCTCTCCATTCTGAATCCTTGGCTCAGGATTTGCTCTAGAAGAAGAGTAGATCACAGAAGGAAGAGCTCAAAAACACTTCACAATCTACTTTTGAACAAAAACTTGGGAAAGTTCAAGCCTGGAGTAGGTCTTGAATGGGAAATATATTATGGTAAACAAGTGAAAAGACTGTGGCTTTGTGGACAATACCTTAAATTCTACAGAACTAGTTTAAGAAATAGCAGAGGGAAGAGGGAAGAAAAATAGCCAAAAAGAGTCACTGTGGACAAATGACAAATGAGAGTGCCATCCAAAAATTATTTGAAGCAAAGGGTCATATGCTTACATGCGGCTACAAAGCAATACATGCTCTTGAATAAAATATTAGAGGGCATTAATTGGGTGGTTAATATTGTTTAACAACTAGATCAGACACAAAAACACTAGCAGAATGATTAACATAGAAATAATATACAACAAATAGACCTAAATTCATGTTCACCTAGAAAATCTATCTGAACATACAAAAAAATTGAAGGAAATGAAGGTGAAAGGAGATCATGGATTAATAATGGTTGTAAGATCCAACACATAACTTGTAATAATAAACATGAAAGCATGCAGGACATAAAAAGACACACAGTATTGGAACAAAACAATGAATGTTGGCTGACAAGATGATGTTTTTTGCTGAGCAAGCATAAGGACTTGAGTTTAGATCCCCAAACTTGTTCAAAGCAGAGTCAGTAACATCTGGGACACTGGCAGGATGAGCAAACGTCCACAGAAAAATCCTTGAGAGTTCATGGGCCTGGAGCAGTGAACAAGTGGCCATATCATACAAGCAGAAAGAAAGTACGGACAAAACCAACACAGATCAAGAACTCCATGTGCTTGCTATGGCGTGTAGGTACCAGTACTTATTACAAAACAACAGCAATAACAAAAACAAGTAAAAACCACACAACTATTACACTTGAAGGAACTAACAGACATTAGGAAAATGTACCAAACAAACTCTTAGTATGGTACTTAAGTGCATATGTGGTCCACATTACAGACCACTAAATAAGCTTCATTAAGCACATGAGAATTGTATAGTCCAATGACTCCTCTTTACCACAGTGAAATGACATTAGAAATAAGTAACAGAAATATGAGAAATTCACAAATAGAAAATTCAACAGCACTCTTATAAGTAATATATGCTAGAAAATACTTTTTAAAAATCAAATTTGTTTGAATAAAATAGAAAGAACATAAATTATGAAGCACAGTTAATGAGATTTTTATATGTAAACACATAGCCAAACATTTTGTAAAAATCTGACAATCTAGCTTGTTTAAAAAAAATAGAAGGAAAAACAAACATTAAACAGTAAATGATAAAAAAGAATAAAGATTTAAACTAGTGCTAAATGAACACAGTATAAAAATATAGGCCCCATATAAACAAACAGAATCTCATGTCAGCACAAATATATTTGCAGATATTTTCTGAAAGACATATGATGAAGAATTGGTTAAAATAAACAGTCCTCAGAAATAATAAATGAATTCTAAAAGGTTGAAATATAAGACACAAAAATAATGATTATATTTCTTAACACATTGACAATGAACAAAAGTTTAAGACAGCAGTCCCATCAATAATAGCATAAAATAATAATAATAATAATAATATTTTATTTTAAAACAAGGGGAGCTCTTTACTCTCAAGTTGTAACATATTGTTGAAAAAGCAGACAATATACCCAAAGCAAACTTCCTGAACATCTCTTGTTTCATGTATGGAAAACTCAACAATGCAAAGGAGAGTGCTGCATAAATTACCTGCAGATACAGTGTCACCCCAGCCTGTCAAAGCCCTACGTACATTTGTTTGGATGACATTGGTCTTAAAAATCATGAATGACTCAATGGAGTCAGAATAAGTCAGGAGTCGCTAAAAGCTTTCTAATGACTGCTTTTTATATCCTCAAAATTTGTAAAAGCCAGTGTGATCAAGACAATATGATTGATACAGACATGTACTCGTTACTCTCATAGAACTAAATGCTCATAGATAATATAGCAAATTAATTTATGTCAAGATTCCCAAGAAAATTCAGTTGGAGAAATTGTTCTCACAAAGTTAGATAGCTACATTTAAAAGGGTGACATTAGACCCTTTACTCATACCATAGAAAAGCTCAAAATAGACAAAATAAGTAAAAGCAAGAACTAACACTACAAGCAATTAATTTTTGGAGGAAGTCGTTATTACCTGATGTTAGTAAAGCCTTAGAGGAGACAGAAAAAGAGTAAGCATTACATAAATAAATTTATTAACATATAAATATATAAATAATGAATTTGTTGTATCAAAATATTTTTCTCCCAGAAAGATAGCACTAAAAATTAAATAGGCAAAATTTCTTGCAACATATATTTGTTAAAAGATTTGTATGTAACATAAAACAAAGTCAACTCTGTTAAACATTAAATTCATGCTTAATGACATGGGAAGATGCTATTTCTTTGCGAAAACCTGAGACAGGAGGATTGCAGACTGAACATAAGTCTTGGGTATGTAGTAAGAAAAAAGTCTCAAGTTCAGAAAACAAAAATTAAGCATACTCGAGAAGAAGACAAGGACAGAAGAATCTAGCCTGGTGGTACACATGGTGGCACATAATGAGAGACACCCTGTCTTAATGAAGGTGCAGGCAATACCTAACACTCCAAGTTATTGTCCTCTGACTTCCATGCACTAGCATGACCTTGTCCAAAATCACACAGGTCTATTAATTTATATGTGGTGGGTTTAGACAGGAGAGATGACGACAAAAATCTCTTTTAATTATACACAGGGGCATTTGCTGCAAAAAGAAAGGGATGCTCCAACATAGCCATTTTAGACTGCTGTGCTAAATGAAAGGATCCTCCCACAAAGCAACACAGGTTTCTCTTTACACAGAATGTCCACAGTAAGAGAGTTCATAAGAAAAGTAGTGCATGTCTAGAGTGTAGGTCATTGAGAATCAATGGGATCTTTTCTTTTTTTCTTAAATTTTAAAGTCCTTGTCTTCTTTTATAAAAAAAGTTTAAATACAAGTGTATTAAATATTGAGCACAACCTCATCTCCATATCACCTACTTCCTTCTTCTTTTTTCATCCTTAGCGTGCATCATTCAAAGTTTTCCTACCGTATTGGATACACTTTCACTCTTCACTTTAAACTTTCAACTCCACTGGATGTAGGAGAAAACAAGTTGCAGGACAAGAGCCTACCACAGAGGGCCTCAGAAAGACTACCTAGCAGTGTATCAAAGCAAATATTAAGACACATAACCAACCCTTCAGCAGAGTGCAGGGAAACATATGAAAGAGGGGAAAATTAGTATGATCTGGAGAGGACAGGAGCTCCGCAAGGACCAAATATATAAGGGCACAGAGGTCTTGTATGAGACTGTTTCTCCAACCAAGGACCATGTATGGATATAACCTAGAACCCCTGCTTGAATGTAGCAAATGGAAGCAATATCCAAGTGGGTACCCTAGTAAGGGGAATAAGGACTATTTCGGACATGAACTCAATGGCTGGCTCTTCGACCCCCCCTGCCCCCCTCCCCCCGAGGGAGGAGTAGCCTTGCTAGGCCACAGAAGAAGACATTGCAGCCAGTCCTGAAGAGTTAGATAAGCCAGAGTTAGATGGAAGGGGAGGAAGTCCTCCCCTATTAGTGGACTTGGAAAGGAGCAGGGAGGAGATGAGGGAGGGGAGGGGGGATGGGGGAGAATGCAGGGAAGGGGCTATGGCTGGGATACAAAGTACATAACCTGTGATTAATATAAAATAAAAATGTTAAAAAATAAAAAAGTACTAATACTATTAAAAGAAAACCTTTCAACTCCTAGTTGAAAATTTCTACACAAAAGGGTTTGAAGTTTCAGACTGAGAATTGCAGTACTATGTGTTGGGAAGACATTTCATACATTTTTTGAATAAAATTATGCATCAGTACCTAGTGCATGCCCATACACACGAACCAAACATATTTCAGTGAAACAGGAGATAAATTCCGACCATGCAAACGTGAGGAGCCAGGTAGGGGCTGGAAAGGCAGATGGGCACCACAGAATCAACAGAATTCGGGGGCTGGAGCAACATGGACGAGCAGTCTCTTGAGAAACAAGTCAAAGTCTGATTACCCTACTTGAACTCAGGAGGTATTTTTTCAGAGCTCTGTTTATTTTAAAAATGAAAACCTTCCAAACATGGACTGCTGCCACCATTAGGGATTAAAATATTCATCACAGTGAGAGGATAGGGCGGCTTTGAATGAAATTAAACACTGCGGCTAGCAGAGAGGATGCCAGTGACCTAACCTGTTTATTTCAGGTACCAGGTTCAACTTCCCAAAACTCAAAAACAGGAAAATCGATAATCACCTGTATGTTTAAGAAATTAATTGATATCTGCCTCTTGGGAATATGTATTACTTCCAGTATTTTTCCAGTTATATGATGTCTCAAAAAATAGTCTACAGTGTACTGAAGTTCTATTAATCCTAGTACTTTTCCTTGTTCACAACAGGGCTAAATTTTGTTTTTGATGAACTATGGAATGCTAGATGTCAGGAAAATAATAAGTTTCTTCAAAAACATGCAATTGTGGACCTACAGCCCTGAACTGCTCATGAAACCTGGGGCAAACAGACATGGGTTAAAGTCCTATCACTGCGTGTTATGTTAGTTAATGTGTAATGTTCATCTGACAGGTTTATTGAATTTGATTTATGGTATAACTCCACAAAAAATCTACATTTCTGATTCAGTAGCTGATATACTTTCTCCAACCCAAAATGACATCAAAATCTGTATCATCTAAAAATCTCACACAAAACAAAGGGAGAAAAATAACTAGCTTGAGATTAAAGTGATTTAACCAGGATGATTTATGTTAATAGCACCGAAGAGAATATTTTTTGGTTTTCAAAACCATAACAGGCAATTGATGTGCCATATTGTGGTATGGTTTTAGCTATCAACATGTCAGGATTTAGCTTCGCTGTTAACATTTTATGATTTAGAAGTCTGTGAGAATATGGGTTGTATAGTAACAACACAGGCTTTCTTCTCTCAGCTATATTTATTGAGCTTTCTTTCTTCCCCTTTTATGGAAGAAATTGAAAAAAGAAGGAAAGTCAGAGAGAAACAGTCATCCACTCAATATGTTTCATTTTCTTTATTATGGCAAGTAATGAGAAATAAAGGGACAGAAAACCTCTTGCTTAATAGCAGTGTCTCAGGCTGTAGGGGCCTGAGACAGGAGAATCCAGTTTCTTTTCGTTGGTAGATAACTTAAGCATTTTCAAAGAATGTACCACTTGATTGAGACCTTCATCAATTACAAGAATCCAAGGTTAAGAATGTATTGTACAGTACATTCTACTGAATTGACAGTTTTGATGCTGTTACTGTCTACAAAAGTAACACAGTTAGTGAGAGGAAGAAAAACTTTTCCAGAAGGTTCTATGTTATATTTCAAGTTTAATTCTTCCATGCCATATCTTCCAATACAAGAAAAGTGCTGGAAGCCTTAGCAAGAAAGTCTAGCATGGTGCACAGAGAGTACATTTTTTTAAAATATAAAGACTTTATGGTCAAAACTTAGTGATAATATTGGAAACAAAGCCACCTTTAACTTGTTGGTTTTCTCAAAGAACCAGCTTTTTTGTTTCATTGATTCTTTGAATAGCTTTATTTGTTTCTAATTGATTGATTTCAGCCCTGAGTTTGATTATTTCCAGCCATCTGCTCCTCTTGGGTGTATCTGCTTCTTTTTTTTCCTAGGGTTTTCAGTTGGGCCATTGAGTTGCTTGTATGTGATGTTACAAATTTTTTCATGAAGGCACTTAGTGCTATGAATTTTCCTCTGACCACTGCTTCAATGTGTTCCATAAATCTGGGTATATTGTACCTTCATTTTCATTGAGTTCTAGGAAGTCTTTAATTTCTTTCTTTATTTCTTCCTTAACTCAGCTGTCATTGAGTAGCAAGTTGTTCAGTTTCCATGTGTGTGTCGGCTTTTTGATATTTCCATTGTTGTTGAGGTCCAGCTTTAGTCCATGGTGGTCAGTTAGAATACAGGGGATTATTTCAATCTCCTTGTATCTGTTGAGGTTTGTTTTGTGATCAAGTATATGGTCTATTTTGGAGAAGGTTCCATGAGGTGCTGAAAAGAAAGTATATTCTTTAAGTTTGGGTGAAAAGATCTTCAGATGTCTATTAGATTCATTTGAATTAGGACCTCTGTAAGTGCCTTTATTTCCCTACTTAGCTTCTGTCTAGATCATCTGTCCCTTTTTGAGAGTGGGGTGCTGAAGTATCCCACTATTAAGGTATTGGGATCAATGTGTGATTTAAGCTTTAGTAATGTTTCATTTACGAATGTAGGTGCTCTTGTATTTGGGGCATAGATGTTCAGAATTGTGATGTCCTCTTGATGGATTTTTCCTTTGATGAGAATGTAGTGCCCCTCATTATCTTTTTTGATTCATTTGGATACAAAGCCACCTTTAATTTGCTCACTTTTTATGGCTCCATATAGATAAGTTAGACTCAATTTTGATGCTACTGAGGACATTGTCAATATTGATGTTTATATAACCACCACATCTCTAGCAAGGTAATTGGAATTCATGTTTACATTAATAGAAGATGTAACATGTGCACATGTTTTCATTTGGTACCAGATAAAGTATTATTAAGATCAAAATTTTGAGATTTTAATGTAGTTACACTATTTCTCCATTACTTTTTCTCTACCCACATCCTCCTAACTCCCCTTCAAATTGAGGAATTTTTATTTATGTTTTACTAATTGTTACTGCCTGCAATATGTATGTGTACATATATATGTATTCCTAAATATAAACTGTCAGAATTTATAATGCTACCTGTGTGTATGCATTTAGTGCTGATAGTTTATCAGTGAACAACCAATTAAGTTGCTTTTTCCTGGCGAAGTACTTCTTCCCCCTTCCCAACTTTTTTTATCTATAATTTTTCAGACTTGGATTGAGATATCATGGTCATTTTCTCTAATTAGTTTGTCATATTAAATGGTATAATCATTCTTCAGCACACATTGAAGCAGTCATGTTGGTGAGTCTTTATGATGATAGCTTATGATATTACTAGAAGGCACAATCTCAAAGCAAACTTCGTGATTCCCTAGCTTTTACAATTTTTCTGACCCTACTTCCTTGTGACTTAAGCCTTTGGTGTCGAAGTGTTTTGTAGATGGTTTCATTGGGAGTGGTGGAAGGTAAGCCCTATTGCTGAAAACACCACTCATTCAGAAACAACACCCAGAGACTCATGGACTGAGACTCATGTGAAAAGTCCCCCTCTGAGGAGTGGCTTTCACAGGACCACAATGTGCCATGAAAGCTTCCAAAAGAGTGAGGCAACTTAAAGCCCTATCCTTGTGATTTACATCAATAACAAGCATGGCTTGCTAACTAATGGAGCAATAGTGGTATGCATACCTTGGCACTAACCCACAGCTCTCTACTTGTATTTAAGAGCTAGTCAACAAAGGAAAGACCATCACTGGCAAAAGAAAACTAGTTAACTACTTGGTGCTAATGAAGCCATGGTTATTGGAGGAGAATCCTCAACTACCGATTTACTAAAGCAGCTTAATCCTTAACTGCAGTCTGCAAACACTTGCCTTTATAGCCACAGATACTTTTAATTGTCACCTCTCATCAGGGAAACTTCTCTTTGCAATAAAGGGAAACCATTACAGAAAAACACAACCAATCGAAATGCAGAGTTATGGAATTCAAAATGTATTCTAATTATCAACTATTATTCCTACAACACAGAAGTCCTTAGTTTGGAATAAAAACTTTGCCTGCCTTTAGAAGGGAAGATTTTAGTTCTAAAATGGGCTCACCTATTTTTCAGAAACAAAACAAAACAAAAAAGGTTACATTCTTGATTTGATATTTCTAACAGTTAAATGTAAAGAGAAGGAAAAATGCTAAAATATGTGTTTTGTTTTCCACAATTTTGAGTACTATGGAAAGAATACAGAAGAGTTATTGAAATGTGTGAATCTATATCTGCATATCTGATGATACCACCAACTGTGTTATCGTGTACATGATTCATTCCTGTCAACTGAGTAACTTGTTTGTTTGGTACTTTGAACCCATATGTGGTTGATATTATGAATATTAGACTGTTCTTATTAAGGTAAATTGAATATAGTTATGACAATATTTATTAGTCGGGAACATAAGAGCAATAGAAAACCTGTGAGAGACAGAGAAAGAGATAGATAGGTATGTAGATAGATGGTAGATAGATAGATAGATAGATAAATGAAATATTGATGCATATATACATAGGTAGTTACAGAGGGAGGGAGAGGTAGACAGAGTGTGTATGAGAGAATGAGAGAAGAGGAGGAAATGCAAGAGTCTGTGCCTACACAGGGAGGTTAATAAATGAGAAGAAACAGCAAATAATTGCTGGGACAGGCAGTTTGGATAAGTTGTCAAATAAAGTGATGATAGGTAAATAGACAGACAGACGGATAGATAGACAGACAGACTGAGAAACAATCACATTTTTAGACCAGTTCATGGTCATGGGGCGGCATATTATAGGGGATAGTACTTTGTCTTGATCCTAAACAGTTCCCAGTTTTTTTTTTCCTGCAGCCATATGGTTTTACAGTTGATAAATCCTTGTTAGCCCGTCACCATTACTCAGAGTCCATAGCTCACACTACAGTTCACATTTAATGCTGTATGAATGTGGAATTGGACAACTATAGAAATGATTCATACTTATTATTAGATTATGCTATATCATAAATTTACTAACTTATGTCAATATATTTTTAAAATGTAAATAGAATACTTTCACATGTATTTGGAGTCCAGTAAAAAATTATGCCTAAAGATACAGAATTTCTGAAGAATGACAACTGGGTTCAAGAATACAGATAGCTAAAGGACAAACTGTACCTGGAATTCTGAGGGAGCTTACAAAGGGGCTTATGTCACAGTACATAAAACATGTCAGTGTTTAATTATATACAAATGATAAACCTTTTGGAAACTAATGTGTTTTTAAAATATTATTACAAGGTAAAGAGAAAAAAATTCAAAGTAGTTACAAGGCAAGGCAAGGCAATAGTCCTTTCCCAAATGAATCTTGCCTAGCAGTACAGCAGCCCATAAAATGAAATTATATTCTCTCCATGTGCGTCAGCACCCATGCGATCCAATCTATTATTCTGCTGCTGCCAAGCTCAGGTAGATTCATGAAGAGGAAAACTTGTTACATAGTCCATTGACAGGCTTTCACAAAGAAATATACTCATTTACTTTAACCAAAAGATCCTTCTTAGAAAAATGTAAAGGAGGCAGTAATATTTGCAGTTGATTTACATATTCAGGGACTTGCAGTATGTCTGATCTAACTTGAAACTGACTAAATGGAGAATGATACAATTTCCCTTATTTTTTAACAGCATTTTAAGAAATGTTTACTTGTGTTTTATTGTTATTCATTATTAAACATTTTGAAATGACAGAAAGGAAAACTGATAATGAGTTGTTAAAATTAGAAATGTCAATTTTTGCATTTCATGAAATTTGAGATCAATTTCCTAGAAGTGTGTGATCTTTTACTAAAACCAAACATGTATTAATGACAGCAACAACATTTTATTTAGAATTTTATATTCATTCATTATTGTACTCATTCCATCCTAACTATGTGTTGTGAAAAAAAAAAAGTGTGTTACTAGTCTTGTAAGCACATTTAGAATTCACCTTTGGAAGAATTTAAGAACCTTGTTCAAATGTTTAAAAATGGAAAAAGAATTTATAATTTTTACCTCACTACTTCACATAAAATCTACACACCAGAAAGTCAATGGTGAATTCCAGAAACATAGTTTTGGTTTATTTTATGAGTGTGTTTTGTTTACATTAAAATATGTATCCTTATTTTGTGCAGTGAGCTTGTTTACTATATCAAATTGACCTTAACTTCAGTCACTATTAAAATGCAGTCAAACTCTATTTTGCTATAGAAATAATAGTCTCAGATAATTGGTTTCCAGCTTTTCTTATATTTTAATTTGTACTGAAGAACTCTTATTCAAAAGGTCCATTTTGTCCTGGATTTATTTTTGTTCAGCTAACCTAAAAGAAGAGCAAGAAAAAACATCATGTTGAAACTCAAATGTCATGTTCTTAGCTAACAATAGCTTCTTGTGCTGTGCTTATGTGAAGTCTTTCTCAGACAAACGCCAAATATCAATAACTCAAGAAATTAAGACACAAATCTTTAATGCTCTTTGAATACTCTTTTTAATGCTTTCCCTTTCATGTTTTCACTCCACCAAGCAAGTCAACCTCAGTTTTAGCCTCTAATATAGTAGTTATCATCTTGTGGGTTGAGACGACTTTGGGGGTCCAATGACCTTTTTGCAGTGGTCATATAGGCCATTAGAAAACACAGATATTTAATTATTTTTAATCACAACTGCAAAAATGCAGGTATGAAGTAGTGACAAAAATTATTTTATGGTTGGGGTCATCACAACATACGTAACTTTTTTAAAGGGTCATAGCGTTAGGAACCACTAAGCATTGAAAACGCTTGCTTGAAACTTAACTACATACTTACTGAACTTCCTGAGTATCTGGTAATAAGTACTGACATTCTCTCTACTGTTCTTTGCAAATTACAATGCATGTATGATGGCTTGTTTAGTCTTCTATATTCAGTCTACTTTGCTATTTATTGCACCTTTCTCCTGCTGTGTATGACTTTCTTTTTCCAGGTTCTCATAGAACAGGTCAAATTGATTTTCATCTTTCAAGAGTAAACATTCATTTTCCATAAAAGCCAGAGATTCAGGCATTCTAAGCTGAAGTAACAGCCTAAGTGTCAAACTGTGTTTTGAAGTGGAACATTATGTACAAATAGCTAATACAGTTGAGGGATATAAGTACGATTATAAAATAGAAAGTGTAGTCATGTTTTGGTCCTTGGTCTTTTCTTTTAAATAAAATTACCTTCTATAAACTTATCATTTGCATCATTAAATGTGTCATCTAGTATTTAGCCATTAAAATTTTCCTCCAGGGGTGGATTGTTTTGATCATTGTGTTTTGCCAAAGCTAGTACCAAGCACAGCCTTTGACTCAGAGGAGGCACTTAGATTTTTGGTAAACCTTACACTTTTGACAAATGACTCACAATTTTAAGAAAGAGCTACAGGATTTTAAAGTATAAGAAGAGTTTTAGAGGAAAAATTGTGTATATCCTGGTCTTGAAACACTGGTCATATGAGTAGGAACAACTTGCTCTTCATATCATAAGTGTCTGGGTTGCCAGAGTATTCAACATACACTAACCTTTCAAGTAGACATGCAAACATTACCAGAAGCACTTATCAGCAAGCCATCTTCTGTAGAGGAAAAAGAAGGAACCAAACATACTGGGGAATGAGCAAAGGGTAACTCCTAATCTCATCCCGAATTTGCTTTTCTTCTGAATTGGAATGAGAAGCGGTTGTTATTTACATTTTTTTCATTACAATTTATTCACTTTGTATCCCATCTGTAGCCCCTCCCAACCCCACCCTCCTTTCCTATTCTTCTCCTATGATCCTCCCCCAGTCCAATGATAAGAGAGATCCTCCTCCCCTTCCATCTGATCCTTTTCTATCAGATCTCATCAGGACTGGCATCATTGTCCTCATCTGTGGACTGGTAAGGCTGCTCCCCCCTCAGGTGGAGGTGAACAAAGAGCCAGCACATGAGTTCATGTCAGAGACAGTCTCTGTTCCTATTAGTGGGGAACCCTCTTGGACACTGAGCTGCCATGGGCTATATCTGTGTAGGGGTTCTAGATTGTCTCCAGTATGGTCCTTATTTGGAGTAGTAGTCACACAAAAGGCTCCTGTGTCCATATTTTTTTTTTTTTGGTTCTGTTCTAATGAACTACTTTTCCTTGGATGTTTTCTACATTTAGCTTTTATCAATTGTATAAAAGTTGAGCACTATCCAGTGATCTATTATAAAACCTATAGGAGTATCAGTCTCAGAAAAGACCCTGTGCCCAGATATTTTGGTTCTGTTGCTCTCCTTGTGCAGCTCCTGTCCTCTCCAGGTCTTACTATTTCCCCCTGCTTTCATAAGTTCCCTGCACTCTGCCCAAAGTTTGGTTATGAGTCTCAGCATCTGCTTTGATACACTGCGGGGTAGAGTCTTTCAGAAGCCCTCTGTGGTAGGCTCCTGTCCTGTTTCATGTTTTCTCCTTCTTCCAATGTCCATCCTGTTTATCTTTCTGAGTGATGATTGGTTGTCTTACCCAGGGTCCCCCTTCTTGCTTGGTTTCTTTAGGTTTGCAGATTTGTGTAGGTTTATCCTATATAATGTGTCTAGTATCCACTTAAAGGTGAGTATATACGGTGTGTGTCTTTCTGCTTCTGGGTTACCTCACTCAGGAAGATCTTTTCTAGATCCCCACCATTTGCCTGCAAATTTCATTATTTCCTTGTTTTTAATTACTGAGTAGCATTCTTTTGTATAAATTCACCACAATTTCTGTGTCCATTCCTCTGTTGAGGGACATTTGGGTTGTTTCCACGTTCTGGCTATTATGAATAAAGCTACTGTAAAGATGGTTGAGCAAATGTCTATGTTGTGTACTTAAGTGTATGAATATTAGCTAGAACCCCTGCACAGATGCAGCACATGGCAGTTCATTATCCAAGTGGGTTCCCTAGTAATGGGAACAGGGAGTGTCTCTGACATGAACTCAATGGCTGGCTCTTTGACTACCTCCCCCTGAAGGGAGGAGCAGGCTTGCTAGGCCACAGAGGAAGACAATACAGCCAGTCCTGATCAGACCTGATAAGCTAGGGACAGATTGAAAAGGAAGAGGACCTGTCCTATAGGTGGACTTGGAGAGGGGGATGAGAGGAGATGAAGGAAGGAGGGTAGGATTGGCAGGGAATGAGGGAAGGGGCTATGGCTGGGATACAAAGTAAGTAAACTCTAAATAAAATTCTGATTTGTCCATGATAGTATTTGCCTTACTCTTTCATTTCTGTGAAAGAATGCCATGACCAAGTCACCTCTTATAAAGGACGAAATTTAATTGGGGCTGGCTCACCATTTCAAAGGTTTAGGTCATTATCATCACAGTGGGAAGAATGACAGCAGACAAGCTGCCAAAGTGCTAGAGACAGAGCTGAGAGTTCTGTATCTTGACTGAAGGCAGCAATGGGGCAAGGTTCCATTAGGCATAGCTTGAGCATATATAAGACCCCATGCCCACCTGCATAGTGACTCACTTCCTCCAACAAGAGCACACCTATTTGAATAAGACAGCATTTCCTAATAGTGGCCATCACTATGGGCCAATCATTCAAACACATTAGTCTACCGGGACCATACCTTTTCAAACCACCACAGCATAAATAATGGGTTATCATTTAGGGAAGTATTCTGGATTCTGTCTCATATTTCTTGTATCATCTCTCCATATCTAATTCCATGAATGGCAGAACTTTTTGTAGTCTAGTTCACTTATCACAAGAATATTTTACTTAAAAGTTAAGAAAAGTTTAAATTCTTTAAGTTAAATCAACTATTTCTAGACTGTCACTTTATATCAGTAGTTTTAATCTTTGGAATGTTTTAACTGATTAAAAATCTTTATTTTTTCAGATAAACACTCTGAAAATTTGTTTATATTTTAATATTTTAGATTCTCAAGTTGTCCATTTTATTTACATTCTCAAATTTTGTGGCATATTGGCTTTTGAAGTAGGACCTAATGATTCTTTGGGTTTCCTCAGCATCTGTGGTTATGCCCCCTATCCAGAAATCATTTCTGGATTTTTTTCTTTTCTTTTAATTTTTTAGTAAAATAAAAATATAATGATTAGCCAAGGAAAGGAATGAAAGTATGCAGAAGAGTGTAGGCATAGAGTACCCGAACAGCTTTGTGAGGTTCTTCAAGGCCTAAACATTGAATTATTATTATTTTTTCATGAAGAAAAGAATATTACTTAGGTTTTGCTATGGAGAACAACAACAACAACAAAAACAGAGATCATGCGTTATGAACAAAGATGAGTCAGGGAGACAGGAAAAGAAGAGACTAAAAAAACAGTAAGAAGTCAGAGTAAAGAGTAAATAAAAGCTCAGACCATGCTGTTCTTTGAAAGCAACATGGCAGTCACATCAAATGCTTTATTCCCTTTCTACTCAGTGACCATGGTAGTATAGTGGAAATGAAATCACTGTTTGTTCACAAACTTATGTTTCTGGTGAACTAAACAGTGTAGAAATGTTTAGCTAAGCCTCTGTCAATGAATAATGGATATCAAAGTGTACAGACACCATGAGTTATAAAAATAAAGATTATATATATATACACACACATATACATATAATATTATACATATAATATCAGAAATAAAAGTATCTGCTTGTAGAGAATATAGGTCAGAAGAGTTAAATCAACAATTTCTTAATTTATTTTTATTTATTACAATGTATTCACTTTGTATCCTAGTTTTAGGCCCCTCCCTCATCCCCTCCTAAAACCATCCTCCCTCCCTCTTCTCCTCCTATGCCCCTCCCCCAGTCCACTAATAGGGGAGTTCCTCCTCCCCTTCCATCTGAGCCTAGCCTATCAGGTCTCATCAGGACTGCCTGCATTGTCTTCCTCTGTGGCCTGGTAAGGCTGCTCCCCACTCAGGGGGAGGTGATCAAAGAGCAGGCCAATCAGTTCATGCCAGAGGCAGTCCCTGTTCCCATTACTATGGAATCCACTTGGACACTGAACTGCCATGAAGGAAGGAAAAGAAGACCTCCCCTATCAGTTGGCTTGGGGTGGGGCATGGGTGGAAAAGGGGGAGGAAGGAAGGGACTTCTAGAAAAGGGGGAGGGAATTACGGGGGGGGCACAAAGTGAATAAAGTGTAAGTAATAAAAAAAAATTTTAAGTATTGTTAAAAAATTAAACTGCTGCTGCTGTCTTTGCTACAACATCTCTGAATCTAGAAAATAAACCAGAGAAAACAAAATTGTTACAGCATCTTTTTAATATTAATTTTTATTATTTTTAAGATTAATCACCGGTTATTTACTTTGCATCCCAGTCGTAGGCCCCTTCCTCATATCTTCCCTGTTCCTTTCCAAGTCCACTGCTAAGGGAGGTCCTCCTACCAATCCATCTTACCTTAGCTTATCAGATATCTTCAGGACTGGCCTCAATGTCTCCCGGCTCCCTGAAGGAGGAACAGCCTTGCTAGGCCACAGTGGAGGACATTGCAGCCAGTCCTGAAGATACCCGACAAGCCAGGAAAAGCAAATCTTAAAATGAGAATTTTTATTTGCCTATTTTAAGCTAGCATGCAAAGTTACATGTTTTATTAATTCATTTTGATACATAATATGTTTTCCTTCTGTACAACTTTCCCCGATCACCTCCTCTACTTGTTATACTTGTATCCTCCACAGTCAATATAAGGGCTAATGACAAGAAAGCCCCCAAGGAAGTAATATGTGTGACTAATAAGTACTTTGTCTTTAATGCTTTTGAGTTTTATTCATATTATAGATTGACTGAATAGATTAGTATTTATTTATTACATACGTAAAGATAGTAAAATTTGTCAGTTCATTCATCTGTTGGTGGACACTTGGATCTTCTCTAAGTTTAGACAATTACCAACAAAGCTGTTACTGTTATGAATATTTACATAAAAGTCTTTGTGTTGATCTATGTTTTTATTTCTACTGAATAAATACTTATGATTTGGGTTGTTAGGCATTGAAAAAGACATATTTAATTCTTTCTGTTTTTAATGTGTCTGTACCTTCTTACATTTCCATCAAAATTATATGAGAGCTTTGATTTATCCAATCTTATTCTGTACTTGATTTTGCCTTATTTTTTCCTCATGTATTTGGGAATAGGGAGGGAACTGCAAGGGGGATACAAAATGAATAAAATGTAATTAACAATTTTTTTTTTAAAAGAAAAGGAAATATAAGGAAAGGAAATCATGATGTACGAAAATTTGTGGGATATGAAACCAAGCCTGCCTTTTATGTGGGTTAGGAATTGACAAGCTGACTATGAAATAGCCTCGAATAGCCAAAAGCATTTGGGGAAAGAACAAAAATTGAACAACTTAGAGTATCTGACTTTGATACTTACTGTAAAGCACAGATATCAAGAATGTGGTTTGGAAGACTAGGTAGGCATACAGATCAATGAGCCATAATAAAGATTGCAGAATCAGATCCACACATTTGGTCAATTGATTTTAAATAAAGGCATCAAGATAACTCAGCAGAGAAAGGAAAAATAAAATCTTTTCAACAAATTGTGGTGGAACAAACAATTGAACAGAGATATGGAAACAAATCAATCCTGTTAAATTCAAATTAACACAAAACGTATCGCCAACTTACATGTAAGAGCTGTTACAGTATCTTTTAGTATGGAATCTGGTAAAGAGTTAGTAACTTTATAGATTGTTATAGAGAAAAAAAGATGCATAAGAAATATACAGTTGAGTGTATCATAATACAGAGATATTAAGCATGATTTCATAGCCTTCTGTCTTCATCAAAAGCACTAGGAAAGGCACAGCTTCAACTAAACTACGCCATCCCCTGGAAGATTCTTCACTGTGACTGCTTCAATCTTTCTTTTGCAAGGAGTAAATTCCACCAGTACCCTTGCTGGGACAATTCATTAACTGGCAATACAAGTAATGAGCTAAATCAATGATCATGAGACTTCTGAAGATTCATTTCTCTTTATTTCATCTTTTAGAACAAATAACAGCCCTCTTCTAAAAGCTAGAAGAATTTAACCTGTCTTCAAAACTAGACAAAGTGTTATGTGCAGATGCATAATTACTAGGGAGTCTTAAACCAATCCATAATAAAGACAAAGTGGAAATAATTAAAATAGAGATTCATGAATACTGTGAAAAAATTTCAAAACAAAAATACCAGAAAAAGGAGGAAAATGTAATTTATTGTACTAATCCTTGTGTGTTTTGTATACTTACAAAATTTTAAGATCAACCTGGGATTTAGGAAAAAGAATTTGAGTATTCAATTCTGGCTTTGTCAATTACAAGTTCCACAGTTTTGGGGAAAATTCTGACAGTCCACATGCCTTAGTTTCTTTTATAAACTTTATTTCTTTTTATTACAATTTATTCACTTTGTAAACCTACTGCATCACCCTTCCACATCCCCTCCCGATCCAACCCTCCCTCCCATGCCACTCACCTAGTACACTGATAGGGCAAGTCCTCCTTCCATTCTGAGAAAGCACAAGATTGATTTCCAAAGTGGTTGTCCAAGTTTACATTTCCACCAGCAATGGAGGAGGATTCCCTTTTCTCCACATTCTCTCCAGCAGGTGTTGCCATTTGAGTTTTTGATCTTAGCCATTCTGATGGGTGTAAGGTGAAATCTCAGGGTCATTTTGATTTGCATTTCCCTGATGACTAAGGGCGGGCGTTAAGCATTTCTTTAAGTGTTTATCTGGCATTTGATACTCCTCTATAGAGATTCTTTGTTTAGTTCTGTCCCCCTTTTTTAATTGGGTTACTTGACTTGTTGCTGTTTAATTTTCTCAGTTCTTTATATATTCTGGATATTATTCCTCTGTCAGATATAGGGTTGGTGAAGATCCTTTCCCAGTCTGTAGGCTGTTGTTTTGTTCTGACAACAGTGTCCTTTGCTTTACAGAAGCTTTTTAGTTTCATGAGGTCCCATTTATTGATTGTTGATCTTTAGGGCCTGTGCTTTTGGTGCTTGTCCAGGAAGTTGTCTCCTGTGCCAATGAGTTCAAGACTCTTCCCCACTTTTTCTTTTAACAGATTTAGTGTGTCAGGTTTTATGTTGAGGTCTTTGATCAACTTGGATGTTAGTTTTGTGCAGAGTGATAAATATTTATCTATATGCATTTTTCTACTTGTAGATATACAGTTAGACCAGCACTGTTGGTTGAAGATGCTATCTCTTTTCCATTGTATGGTTTTGGCATCTTTGTTAAAATCAGGTGTCCTTAAGTGTGTGGGTTTGTTTCTGGGCCTTCAATTCTATTCCACTGATATATCAGTCTGTTTTTGTGGCAGTACCATGCAGTTTTTATTACTGTTCCTCTACAGTACAGTTTGATATAAGGGATGGAGATACCTCCTTTTGTTATAGAGAATTGATTTAGCTATTTTGGGTTTCTGGTTATTCCATGGGAAGGTGAGAATTTTCCATGAATGATCCTGGGCAGAGAAACACTTAAAGATATGTTCAATATCCTTAGTCATCATGGAAATGCAAATTAAAACAACCCTGAGATTTTACCTTACACCCATTAGAATAGCTAAGATCAAAACCTCAAGTGACAACATATGCTGGAGAGAATGTGGAGAAAGGGGAACCCTCCTTCACTGTTGGTGGGAATGTAAACTTGTATAACAACTTTGGAAATCAATCTGACACTTTCTCAGACAATTAGCAATAGTGCTTCCTCAATTTCCTGCTATACCAGTCTTAGGCATATGTCCAAAAGATGTTCAAGTCCACAACAGTGACATTTGTTCAACCATGTTCATAGCAGCCTTGTTCATAAGAGCCAGAACCTGGAAACAACCCAGATGTCCCTCAATGGAGGAATGGATACAGAAATTGTGGTACATTTACACAATGAAGTACTACTCAGCAATTAAAATCAAGGAAATCATGAAATTTGCAGGCAAATGGTAGGATCTGGAAAAGATCATTCTGCATGAGCTATCCCAGAAGCTGAAACTCACACTGTATTTACTTGAAAATCAGTGGATATTAGACATATAATATAGGATAAACATACTAAAATCTGTACAACTAAACAAGTTAAGCAAGGAGGAGGACCCTGAGTAAGATGATCAGTCCTCACTCATAAAGACAAACAGATCAGTAATTGGAATAAGGAGAAAACAAGAAACAGGACAGGAGCCTACCACAGAGGGCCTCTGAAAGACTCTTCCATTTTTTAAAAATTTATTTATTTTTATATCAATCACAGGTTAGGTAATTTGCATCCCAGGCGTAGTCCCCTCCTTCATTCCTTCCTACCCTCCCCCTCCCTCCTACCCTCCCCTTTCCTCCCTCATCTACCTCCTCCCCACCCCCTCCAAGTCCGCCAATGGGGGAGGACCTCCTCCCCTTCCATCCAACCCCAGCTCATCCTGTCTCCTCAGGGCTGGCTGCAATGTCCTTCCCTGGTGTCTAGCCAGTCTGTCACTCCCTGGCTTGTATGGGGGAGGGTCAAAGAGTCAGCCATCAAGTTCATGACTGAAACAGTCCCTGTTTCCCTCACTGGGGTCTTCAGTCCGACACCA
>CM053763.1:15189766-15246816 GCA_028658305.1 Pachyuromys duprasi
TGTGTAAAAGTACCACTTGCAGGGTATCAAAGCAGATGCTGAGACTCATCACCAAACTTTGGACAGAGTGCAGAGAATCTTATGAAAGAAGAGGGAAATTGTAAGACCTGGAGGGAACAGGAGATCTTCAAGGAGAGGTACAGAACCAAAAACTTTGGGCCCAGGGATCTTTTCTGAGACTGATGATGCTCCATTCAAGGACAATTTATATTCAAGTATTTGGCTTGTATATCTGATCTCTTCAGTACTTTAAACATTTTAGTGTGTTGGATTTTATCAGAGGCTCTTCCAGCATCTAAGTAGATGATCATGTTTTTTTTTTCCCCTTTCGGTTTGTTTATATGGTGGATTACATTATTACAGTGATAGATTTCTCTATATTCAACCACCCCTACATACCTGGGATGAAGCCTACGTGGTCATAATGGATGATTTCTTAAATATGATTTTTTGGATTTGTTATGGAAGTATTTTGTTGAGTATTTTTATATCAATATTTAGAATGGAAATTGGCCTGATATTCTCTTTCTTTATTGGGTCTTTGTGAGGTTTAGGTATCAAGGTGACTGAAGTTTCATAGAATGAGTTTGACATGTTCTATCTGTTTCTATTTTGTGGAATAGTTTGAAGAGTATTTCTGTTAGCTCTTCCTTGAAGGTCTGGTAGAATTTTGCTCTGGAACCACCTGGCCTTGGGCTTTTTTTGGATGGAAGACATTTGATGACAGCTTCTATTTCCTGAGGGGATATACGACTATTTAAGTTATTTTCTGGTCTTGATTCAGGTTTGGTAAGTGGACTTGATCAAGAAAATTTTCCATTTCATTTTGATTTTCAAATTTTGAGGCATATAGATTTTTTAAGTAACAACTAATGATTGTTTCGATTTCCTCAGTGTCTATTGTTATGTCTCCCTTTTCACTTCTAATATTATTGATTTGGATAGTATCTCTCTGCCTTTTAGTTAGTTTGGCTAAGCGTTTGTCTATTTTGTTGATTTTTTCAAAGAATAAGCTTTTGGTTTCATCGATTCTTTGAATTTTTCTCTTTGTTTCTAGTTTAATTATTTTAGTCCTGAGTTTGATTATTTCCAGCCATCTACTCCTCTTCTTTTTTTCTAGAGTTTTCAAGTGAACCGTTATGTTGTTTGTATGAGATGTTTCAAATTTCTTTTTGAAGGTACTTAGTACTATGAACTTTCCTCTTAGCACTGCTTTAATTGAGTCCAATACGTTTGGGTATGTTGTGCCTTCATTTTCATTGAATTGTTGGAAGCCTTTAGTTTCTTTATTTCTTCCCTGACCCAGCTGTCATTGAGTAGCGAGTTGTTCAGTTTGTATGTGTAGACTTTTGATATTTTCTACTATTGTTGAGGTCCAGCTTTAGTCCATGGTGGACATATAAGATACAAGGGATTATTTCAATCTTCTTGTATCTGTTGAGGCTTTCTTTGTGTCAGAACATGCTGGCTCTTTTGGAGAAAGTTCCATGAGGTGCTGAGAAAAAGGTAATTATTTTGTGTTTTGGTGAAAAGTTCTGTTGATGTCTATTATGTCCATTTGGTTCATGACATCTGTTCATGTCATTGTTTATTTTGGTTGTTGTTGTTGTTTAATTTCTGTTTTGTTGAACTTTCCTTTGTTTAGAATGGTGTTTTGAAGTCTCCCATTAATAATGTGTGGGGATCTATGTGTGGTTTAAGTTTTATTAATATTTCTTTTACAAATATGGGTGCCTTTGTATTTGAGGTATAGAAGGTCAGAAATTTTGTGGTTTCTTTTTAGAAATTTCCTTTGATGAGTATGAAGTGACCTTCCCGATCTCTTTTGATTAATTTTTGCTGAAATTCTATAATATCAGATATTAGAAGGGCTACTCTTGCTTGTTTCTTGGGTCCATTTGCTTGGAAAACTGTCTTCCAGCCATTTACTCTCAGATAATGTCTATCTTTGTGACTTAAGTATGTTTTTTGAATGCAACAGATTTTTGGGTCTTGTTTATACATTCATTTTGTTAGTCTTTGTCTTTTTATCAGAGAGTTGAGTCTAGAGATATTGAGAGATATTAATTACCATTGGGCGTTGGATACTTTTATTTTGATGTTTGTTTTGGTAGCATGTTTGTAAGCTTGGCCTCTTTTAGTTTTGCTGTAGTGAGATTATTTATTTCCTGTGTTTTAATGAATGTAGTTAGCTTTCCTGGGTTGTATTTTTCCTTTTAGTATCTTTTGTGAGCCTGGATTTATAGGTAGGTATTGTTTAATTTTTTTTTTTTTTGTCATTGAATATCTTGTTTCTCCATCTATGATGACTGAGAGTTTTGCTGGGTATAGTAGCCTGGGCTAATATCTGTGTTCTTTTAGGGTCTTCATGATATCTGTCCAGGCCCTTTTGACTTTCATAGTCTCTCTTGAGAAATCACATGTGATTCTTAAGGATTTGTCATTCACTGTATGTTACTTGGCCTTTTATCCCTTGCAACATTTACTATTTTTTTATTGTTGTTTTGTTTGGTTTTGTTTGGTTTGCTGTAGTTGTTGTTGTTCTGTATACTTACTCTTTTGATTATTAGGTGGAGGGAGGATTTTCTTTTCCTGTCTAATTCATTAGGTCTTCTGTAAGCCTCTTGTATTCTTATAGGCCTCTCCTTTAAATTGGGGAGAATTTCTTCTGTGATTTTTGTTGAAAGTATTTTCTGTGCTTGTAGATGGGATTCTTCTTTTTCCTCTATTTCTATTATTCTTAGGTTTGTCTTTTCATGTTGTCATGAATTTCTTGGATAAATGTGTCAAGAAATTTTTAGATTTAACATTTGGCTTTTTAAAATTATTATTATTCTGTCCTCTACCCATTGGGCTGTCTCAGGCTGTTGTTTTCTGGTGTCTGTTGGAATCTTGGGTGGGGAAAATCCCCTTGGCAAAAAGATGCTTGTTACTGAAGGAGGCCTCAGCTATTTTGATATGGTCACCAAATGTCCAGTGCTTTGCAGGAACTTCCACAGCTCACTTCAGGTGTATGGACTTGTGTGGTCAGTGCTCTTCTCTCACCAGAAGAAGTCCTGGAGACAGCCCCCCTGCCATTGGATTTCTTGCTCTGATTTTAGCAAGCCGCTGCTGCTGCTCTTACACTGTGTTTGCTGGGCACAGCACTCTTGATGAACCAGGGAGCCCTGCAGTATGGTCAGTTTAGCTGGAGAGACAGGATGCACCTTTGATCAGTGTCTGGAGGCTGATCCAGTGGATCTCAGGCTCCTTAGGTCTGAGGTTGGAGCTCTGTGCCTCAGTACCCAAGCAGTAATCAGTGGCAGGTGAGCACAACTCCCATGGGTGTGGCAGGAGGTTAGAGCAGGAGCCTGAGGGAACCCAGGAACTTTTCTGGGGATTAGCTGGGTGTTCTGAGTGGATGTTTCCCCCACTGTGGCATTTCTGTCCTACAAGGAAACCTGGTTTCTGGTGTTTTAGGGTCCATAGTTCAGTCTGGGGTGGTGAGTAGAACATGCAGGTGCAGGCAAGTGGCTCTGCATTGGTGATTGGGCACCTGCAGGAACTTGGGAACTTGTTTCCTCCAACAGGGAAACCCAGTCTCTGGTGCTTTGGGGGCCACAGTTCTGTCTCAGAGGGTGAGTAGGGCATGCAGGCAGGTCTCTGTGCTGGCAACAGAGTGCCTGCCGGGACCTGGGAACTCTTCCTGGGTTTAACTGGGTGACATGAGAATGGACCCAATTGTTTCCCACACTGTGGGGTTTCCTCTCACCTGGGAAACACAATTGCTGGTGTTCTTGGGCCCAGACTTCGGTCTTTGGTTGCTGTGTAGTCACCGTTGTCCTGCTAGTCTGACAAAGTGCCACCATTTGGATCAATGCCTCAGTTTCTAACATGTAAAGAACCTAAGTGACACAGACATGATTACTTCATTTGCATAAAAAGTTAATATACAATGTAACATATACAACGTGTAAAGAATGTGTTGGGTAATTCTAAGAAGCTATTCAAGATTACTGCTGTTGCTATGTGCATACATTATCTCACTCTGTATATAGAACTGCAGTCAAGTAAGATTTTAAAAGAACCTATCTTCCTGGAGAGATGGTTCAGTGGTTAGAACACTTTCTACTCTTCCAAAGGACCCAGGTTCAATTCCCAGCACTCACATGGCAGCTCACAACTGTCTATAACTCCAATTTCAGGTGATCTGACACCTTCACACTAATACACATAAAAAATAAAATGAATTAAAAATAAAAAGAACATATCCTTAACATTTTTCAAGGCTTTGTTCTCTTCTAGCAAGTGGCTTCAGTTGTTTCATCTCACCAAGCCCTCTTCCATGATCCATGTAGGCACACTGACAGTGCCCTGGCTAACTACCAGCTTACCAGGAGGGGGACCAGCTTAATTGCCTGAGTTTTGGCTTCACAAAGCAGCTTTCACACCTAAAGCTAGAGCAGCTCACATCTGTGTCTGTCAGGCTTCTGCCTTGCAGATGAAGAAATCAGCTGTGCCCAGTCCCCCCAGGACACCCAGGGGGTCCAAGGCTCATGCATAAAATCAGAACACATAAACCAATTTCCATATAGAATACAAATAACATATTCATTTAATAACATAACTACCGAAACATACTGCCCATATTATTTTAAGCTCCTATGCAGGTAATTACAAATCTGCTTAGGAAAAAATATCAATGAAGCCATTAAGTCAAAACCAAATTGCCTCTGTTCTATTTCAGAAGTAGACATTTCTGTGAACATTTGTAGTACCCAGAGATTTTTTTCTTTAATGTTAAGCAATTCATGGTGCTACCTAAGGCTCTGAAACCAACGTGCCTATATGATCACCTACACATACAACCTCTGTACATATGCACAGTACAGATGAAGAGAAAACTTGCTAGCTCTTTCCTGAAGTGTGGAATCTTTATTTTGTACATATAAGAAGTATACTTTTATTGTTGTGACATAAGCAGGATCACTGGTTGATGATCAGTGCAAGAACCCACAGGGTGCCATGCAATAAAGCACTATGCTTGAGTTCACATCTCAGAGTACCAACTGGGTTCTGATAATGACACCTCTGACTGTAAGATTTTAATTACTCAGCGCCCACTCAGTACCGTAACTGTATAAATAGCATGCAATGCAGGAGTCATGCAATTTTGCAAACTTTCATTATTACTGACTGAATGCTTCTGGACTGTTTCATATCACATAAGATCTCACTATACTTTTGCAGAATTTTCTTTGTATGATTCTTAGCTATGTAACCACATAGTTGTGTGAAACAGCTTAATGTAAAAATGGGTATAAACTGTCCATCATTGTGATTAGAGGGGGCTATAAAAGTTGCCTTGGCCTTGAACCCAGCAATGAATACACTGTTCACGTGCTGGTCTAACATTGTTAACTTGCAGCAATAACTTCACCAAGGTCTTCTTCAGCTTCTTTCAAGTCTGGACCAGAAAATGTATCCAAATTAATTATTCCAATAAATACACTATTTTTAAATGCTTTTAATTGCCCTCTACTTCCAAATTAACTTCAATTTAAAATCTTTGGGTCAATGCACTAAATCATAGATTTAAAGATTCAAGTCAATATATTAAATTTAATTCTCTGTTTTTGGATAAGATACTTAAAAAATATATACTAAGGTATCACAATGACATCTAATATACAATTATTAGTATTAATTCCTGATGAGACCTGATAGACTAGCATCAGAAGGAAGGAGAGGAAGACCTCCCCATCAGTGGACTTGGGGAGGGGCATGCATGGAGAAGGGAGGGGGGGTGGTATTGGGAGGGGAGAAGGGAGGGAGCTACAGGGGGGGGATACAAAGTGAATAAACTGTAATTAATAAAACTAAAAATAAAAAATAAAAGCCATTAAGCGACATTTAATGGCTACTAATGACCATTGATTTAATCAATATTTCTTTTTTAATGTTGTCATCATTACCATAGTAAGAGAAAGAAAGGGTATCACAGAAAGTAAATTCGAATCAATTATAAACTCCAAGTCAAGGCCAGCCGTCTCTACACTATGTAGTTATTAATGATGATGTGACTTTTTTTTTTTTCAAATTGAGTCTCCCCAGTGGAATCCCCAGGTGCTTACAGAATATCGTAGAGCAGGCATGCAGGCATTCCGTTTTGTAGTCATGCCTCTTTGTGTGAGAGACTGTGGTTGCCAAAACCCTTGAACATTGTTGTGTGTTTTGGCACTGTTATCTCTGTGATCTGTTATCCCATAATCAAAATTTATTTCCTAAACTATTTTAAAGCTGGGACCTGATGTAGGACATGGATGTTGATGAGCCAGTGAAGATTAAGATGGAATGATGATCACAGCCAAAGAAGGAGGTACAGACCATTCTAGAGTTAAATTCTTATAGATTTCTATTTTAGAAATATGAAGATAATTTTCCAGATGCAAATCTATTCCTCACATGATATGAGCAGCTATTCATGCTGTGCATTATGCATTTTTTTTAATTTTAAAAATGTAAGTAGGCATTTTCTATTGGTTTATGGGTGGTCCAATCAGACTTCATTAACACCAGGATGAGCCTGCAGAGGGTGGACGCTGGCAATGGTGGTAACGTGTATGGACTGGAAGAATGAAGTTATTACACTATTTTTATGAAAGTCAACCTAGCAAAATCTTAACATGAAAACATCTTCAAGAATAACCATGAGTCTTCTGCTAGCTTCTATTGCCACACTTATGTGTTTCCTTCTTTAATTTGTAAATACTTCATTTGCCATACAGTTTTTTGTGACTAACCTTTGAATAGCTTGCCTTAAATAATGTAAATATCATTTCCCTTACTTCTGTAACTTACAAAAATAAATATACTTAAAAGGAAAACTTAATTCTCTCTCACCAAGACAGATAATGGGACACATAATGGCACAAAAATCGGGACTATATAAGATGAGAATAATTTTCTCAGGATAAACTGTTAATGCCAACTGTTGGTGTTACTTTTTAAAGTTAGTTCATTTACTTTTCTTACGCATCTTCCTCCCTTCTCCACCCCAATCCTTTCCAACACCCCTAAACAAAGTAGGAGAGAAATGTTTGTGGGGAGAGTGGATGTTGTTCTTTTAGCTACTTCCTGATGGTTAAGGTGGTCTGGATTGGGGGGGGGGGTCAAGTCCAATCCTGGTTTCAGGATATCTCAAATATCTTCTCAAACTGCAACAACTGCAAGAAGAAGCAACAGAGGGAAAAAACAGCATTCTTACCCCTGGGAGCCGCCTTTCTATGTCTGGGCTCTGGCCTTTATTCCCTCTTAAAAGTCCTCAGAATTAAATCGTCTGCAGCTGGCAAAGAGCCCCTCTCAAAGCCCACAGGAGGCAAATACTCACTGCTGTGGACAATCTGAACCAGTCTCATATCCCACACATGGGAGTAAAACAAAAATATGTTTTCAGATCAAAAACCATAATTTCCACAACAGCCAACAGTTTTATTCTTGACAAATGGGTTGATTTTCTTTCTATTCACAACTCATAAAAAATATCACAGGAGACTGAGATTTTTTATTAGCTCTTCAAGACCCTTCTTCATATATTTTTCATCTAATTCCTAGACTCATATTTTTATGGATAAAAGCTCTTTTTATGGAGGGACCAAGGTTTGTTGAATATAGGTATAGATAAGTGTTTCCATAAACACCAGGGAACACTGAAAACGATGGAAGTATTTGTAGGTTGAAAAATCTCTTTTCTTAAGCTTAGAGAAATTTAAAACTCTCAAATTTCTTATATTGTGCAGTGCAGGGAAACAAAGGTAGAAGCAGGAAGAAATTTAAATTTTAAACAGATAAATTCCTGCCTAAAACTCTTACCAAAAATAGAGGACATCTTAAAGAAAAATTTTCATACGACATGTAAAAACTTTTATGGTAATTACTGACTTTCTGATTAATATGAAACTAAATTATCATGTGGGTATGTCCATCTGAACAGAAAGCCATTACTAACTGAAAAGGATAAAAACAATGTCATTCAGCATATCGATAAGTCTAAAGCAATGATAATACAAACTGAGATAAATAAGATAAATTTGTTCTGAGTCAAACAAAACATGGTACATATTTAGAAGAAAACAATTTGAATATCATTTTTGATATATTCAATAGTGCATAACATTAATAAAATAAAGACTAATATTAAATAAATAGTAAGAAGCTAATAATGAGATAAAACCTGAAACCAATAAACCAAAACACTAAATTCTACTTTCTTTTGAAAGTGGAAAAAGATCTGGGAATATAGTTTAGTGATAAAACACTTCCTTGACATATGACAGAGGCAAAGCCCTTGAATACATCCAAACACCACCAGAAAGATAACAAGAAAGAAAGATGAAGAATTTGATATACACAAGGTACACACAGTTAAATGTACTCAAATTCAATTAATATGACTTAAAAAAAACAGAAACAATAGAATATTACTAGTGAATTTTATTTAAGATTTAATTAAAATCATGATACAAAATAATCCAGAAACAAATATCAAACATCCATCTTCTGACACCTTGTAAACAGGAATCTAAATGTTCTACAGAAGTCATTTAGAAATGATTTGTGTTTTTAGCTTCTTCTCAAACATGCAAATGAGAAGTTGAGACAATGTCATATCATTGAATATGATCTAAGAATACAGTATTAAAAAGACATGTTCAATGTGCTACTCCATCTAAGTAGCTCATATTGTAGCAATGCTGACATAGCATTGCTTTGTAGACTTTGTTACAAAGTCTAAGATACACAAAAATGCCAACTTAAGGTGAAAACACAGGTCATTGGAAATGCACACACCCAGCAGTTGACATTCAAATGGAGCAGCTACTTTGTAAGACAGTTGGTTAGTTTGTTTCCAAATTAACCATATTTTTAGCATACACTGTATCATCAATCTTCAACATACTTATACAATTGTACTAAAATATTTCCTTATATAGACTTATGAGATAGGATGAAAATTCCAAAATCTGTGCACCTAAAGAAGATAAACAAAAAGGAGGACTCTGAGTAAGATAATCAGTCCTCAGTTAGACAAATGAGCTGGGCATGGGAAGTAGGAGAAGACAGGTAACAGGACAGGAGCCCAACCCCAGAGGAACTCTGAAATGCTCTACCTAGCAGTGTGTCAAAGCAGAAGCTGAGACTCATGACCAAGCCTTCTGCAGAGTTCAGGGAATCATATGAAAAAAGGGGGAGTTAGTGGGACCTGGAGAGGACAGGAGCTCCACAAGGACAAAATATATCAAGGCACAGGGCTCTTCTATGAGACTGTTTCTCCAACCAAAGACCATGCATGGATATAACCTAGAACTCCAGATTGGATGTAGCCCATGGTAGCTCAGTATCCAAGGGGGTTTCTCTAGTGAGGGGAACAGGAACTATTTCTGACATGAACTCAATGGCTGGCTCTCTGACGTCCCCCTACCCCTGAGGGAGGAATAGTCTTGCTAAGGCACAGAGGAGGACATTGCAGCCAGTCCTAAGGATACCTGATGAGCTGGGGTCAGATGGAAGGGGAGGAAGACCTCCCCTATCAGTGGAATTGGAAAGGGGCAGGGAGGAGATGGGGGAGGAAAGGTGGGATTAGGAGGGAATGAGGGAGGGGGTTATGGCTGGGATGCAAAGTAAAAAATATGTGATTAATATAAAAATAAAAATTAATATAAAAAGTCTTCCTTTTTCCTCTTTTTTCACTATAGTAATGGAAGTACTAAACAGAGCAATCATCAAACAGAAACAAATAAAAAAAACATCAAATTGAAAAACTAGAAAGCAAAAATGTCACTGCTTGCAGAATTTAAGATTAGAAAACTAAAAAGAACTAAGACATACACATGCACCCACATGTACACGCGTGCACACACACTTAACAAAGAAGTTTGACAGTTTTATCATACATAAAATATCCTAATAATAAGTTATATTAAATAAATCTGATAAAGCTACCACAGATATACATATGGATAGATAGATATATCCCTTCAAAAATCTCTGAGATTAAATAAAACTAAAGATTTAATGAATTACAATAAACACTATGTCATTGAAATTGACAGACACATAAAATAATAGAAATATCATGTTCATGGACTGAAAGTACTGTAAAAAATATTCCTACTACCCAAAGTAATCTAGAGATTTAATAAAAACTTTCTTAAAAAGTTGATGACACTCACAGAACCAGAAAACACAATTTTAAAATGTGAATAGGGCTAGAACAATTCCAACACCACCTTGAATAAAAGGAGCAAACTATGAGATCTTCCATTGTAGGAAACCAAGTATATTTCAGTTAAGTGATAACCCAATATTTATAATTATTGGCACAAACCTAGACACATAAAGCAAAAGAACAGATGAGAAAAACCTAACACACACACACACACACACACACACACACACACATGCAAGTATAGCAGGTTTATTTCAATTCTGTTTGCTGTTATAAACACCTTGACCAAAAGAAAAGGAGAGGAGGAAAGAAGAGTTTCACTGAGGGAAGTCAGTATAACAGTTCAAGGAGGAACTTGGACACAGCCTTTCTTGCAAGTTCACATAACATTCCCCATGACAATGTAATTCACTTCACAACCAAAGAAGTACAGTGGAAACTATGGAGGACATACAAGTTAACTGTCTCAGAAACAAGTTTATACTCAATTAGATTTCCTATGCAATTTGAGGCTACGGATCTACAAATGGTATATTCCCTGTAGACTGGCCTCTTCTAAATCAATTAACAATCAAGAAAACCACACAAATGTGTCTGTAGTCCAGACTGATGTGTCCAATATTTTAACTGAGACTCTTTCTCAGGTGACTATAGGCTGTGTCAAACTGATAACTAAAGCAAACTAGGACAGTTGCCAATTGGCCTTCATCAAAGTTACTGAAAACATACACATTAGAGAAAATACAAGTTTTTTTTTCAAACTAAGGAAACTGGGCATTCTTGTGTGAAATTAGGAATCTATATTCAGATCTCTTATATATAAAATAATGAATTTAAAATGGATTAAAGTTTGAAAACTGAAACTTGGAAGTGCAAAAGTATTAGACAACACATGAAAAAATGCTCCCAGTGTTGTTTATGCAAGGAGCTTTAGATAAGAGCTCTAAAGGACAGGAAATCAAAGTAAAAATAGACAAATAAGATTTCATCAGACTGAAATATTTCTACACAGGAAAAGGCAGACCAAATGAAAAGATGACCTACATATGGGAGAATATTTTTTGAACTATATCTTGATATTCTTGTTGATAGCCAGAATATATAAGCCACACATAGAACTCAGCAATGAAACATTCATGTGGCTAATGTGGCTAGAGAGATGACTTATCAGATAAGAATACATGCTACTTTTGCAGAAAACCCAAGTTCAGATTACTGCAGCCAATTTGGGGGCTCACAGCAACATGTTACTCTAGCTTTAGGAGATCCAGAGCATTCTCCTGGCCTTCATAGCCACCTGCACTCCTGTGTACATACACATATATAGGAATACACATTTAATTAAAATGGAGAATAGAGCTTCATAGGTATTTTTCTTTTTAAAATTTATTATTTTTTGTTAATTACAGTTTATTCACTTTGTATTCCAGCTGCAGTCCCCTTCCTTATCCTGTCCCCATCCCAACTCTCTCACCTTCATCTCCTCCCATGCCCCTCCCCAAGTCCACTGAGAAGGGAGGTCTTCCTACCCTTCCCTCTGACCATAGCCTATCAGGTCTCATCAGGACTGGCTGCATTGTCTTCCTCTGTGGCCTGGTAAGCAGCACCCCGCTCAGGGAGAGGTGATCAAAGAGCCAGCCACTGAGTTCATGTCAGAGATAGTCCCTGTTCCTCTTACTAGGGAACCTACTTGGACACTGAGCTGCCATGGGCTCCATCTGTGCAGAGGTTCTAGATTATTTCCAAGCATGGTCCTTGGTTGGAGTATCAGTCTCAGAAAATACCCCTGGGTCCAGAATTCTTGGTTCTGTTGCTCTTCTTGTGGAGCTTCTGTCCCCTCCAGGTCTTTCATCTATCCATTCTTTCATAAGATTCTGTGCACTCTGCCCAAAGATTGGCTATGAGTCTCAGCATCTGCTTTGCTAGTCTGCTGGGTAGAGTCTCTCAGAGGCCCTTTGTGGTAGGCTTCTGCACTGTTCCCTGTTTTCTACCTATTCCAGTGTTCTTTCCTTTGCCTTTCTGAGTGAGGATTGATTTTACCCTGGGTCCTAGTTCTTCCTTAGCTTCTTTAGGTGCACAGATTTGAGTATGTTTATTCTATATTAAATATCTAGTATCCACTTATGACTGAGCATATACCATGTGTGTCTTCCTGTTTCTGGGATTTTTCACTCAGGATGATCTTTTCTAGTTCCCACCATTTGCCTGCAAATTTCATGATTTCCTTGTTTTTAATTGCTGAGTAGTATTCCACTATGTAAATATACCACAGTTTATGTATCCATTCCTCATTTTATGGACATCTGGGTTTTTTTTCCAGAATCTGGTTATTATGAATAAAGCTGCTTTGAACATGGTTGAACAAATGTCCTTCTTAAGTACTTGAGTATATTTTTGATATATGTCTAGGAGTGGTTTAGCTTGAACTTAAGGAAGCACTATCCCTAATTGTTTGAGAAAGTCTCAAATTGATTTCCAAAGTAGTTGTACAAGTTTACATTCCCACCAGCAATGGATGAGGGTTCCCCTTTCTTCACATCCTATCTAGCATATGTTGTCAGTTGAGTTTTTTATCTTAACCATTCTGATTGGTGTAAGGTGAAACCTCAGGGTTGTTTTGATTTGCATCTCCCTGATGACTAAGGAGTTTGAGCATTTCTTTATGTATTTCTCTGCCATAAGATATTTCTCTATCGAGAATTCTCTGTTTAGCTCTGTACCCCATTTTTAATTGGATTACTTGGTTTGTTGGTCTTTAACTTCTTAATTTCTTTTAATATTTTGGATATTAGCCCTGTGTCACGTATATGGTTGGTGAAGACTGCATCTTCATCAAATGGTTCTGCTCTAACTGGATGTCTACCTGTTGAAATATGCAAATAGATTCATATTTACCACCCTGCACAAAACTAAAGTCCAAGTGGATCAAAGACTTCAACATAAAACCAGACACACTAAATCTATTAGAAGAAAAATTGGGGAAGAGCCTAGAATTCATTGGCACAGGAGACAACTTCCTGAACAGAACACCAATAGCATGGGCTCTAAGATCAAGAATCAATAAATGGGACCTAATGTAACTGAAAAGCTTCTACAAAGCAAAGGACATTGTCATCAGAACATGACATTTTTCAAAGAAAGCTTACAAAAGACCAATAGGTATAAATTTAAAAAATTCTGTCTTGCCAATATTCAAATATACAAATCACAATCATTATGAAATATTACATATGACTTCATCCCAGAAGGAATTTTCAGTGCCAAAAAGACTGAAAAAATGTAGAATTACTACTTAGCAGCTTAGTACATGTGTGCAGCCAGAGTTCTGTCTCGAGAGCTGAAAAATCAAAGCACAGCACACAAAGACTGTGAAAAGACTGAGATGAAAAGTAGATGCTGTTCATGGGAATATGAATCATATGGTAATTAGGGATTGTATAAAATATCTTTAACATTATGTTTGATCCAGAAATTCTATTATAAGAGTATCAAATGAAAAATATAATCAGTATGTAAAGGACATTATTATTTTTATAAAGAAAAATATACAGTTACCAAGAAGGGGAAACTATCTATTACTGTCTATTAACTCATGACCTGATAAGGAATATATATATATTGTATTTATAATAAACTGTTTAGATATAATGCAATTCTATTAAGCCATTGAATGAAATTCTGTTATTTGTGACAATATGAAGTTGAAGGCCACTCTAAGATGAAGCATGCATTTAAAAAAATATTGATAAAAAAAGTTGTGAAAACAATGGTAATTACAAAAGTTGTGAAAAGTTCCAGGCATAGTAAGGAGAATATGGCATGAGAAATGGTGATGGCTTGGTACAAAATATAGATAGGAACAACAAGTTCTGGTATGCTGTTATACAGTCAGGTGACTATACATTAAAATTAATAAAAATCTATATGTGAAGAATCTACAATAAAGGATGCTGAAAGTCTGTATCAGAAAGAGAAACGCCTGAGGAGGTAGGCACATCTACTCTGATTTCATCATTTAATATTGTATATTTGTCTTAAAATACCACCATGATCACATTTGTTTTCTACATTATCAGTTCAAGTTTTATTGAAAAATTTCATACTCATATAAAAATATGTATATTAATGATTGCAGTGTTGCTATTCTTAATCCCTGTGAGTCCATAAAGGTAGTAATTAGCCAAATAGCAGGGCACAAAAAGCTGTAAACCTATGCCTGAAGATTGTCAGAGCCAGAATTAGCGAGTGTCTTTCAGCAAGTGAATTTTTGCTGGACACAGTGAGAATATTGCCCACATCGCATGAACTCACAACAGCTAGGGCTGCATGCAGAAGACCTGCACAAGATTAAACCAGCCAAATCCTTATACGGACAGGGAGGGGGTTTAGGAAGTCTCTCTCCTGCCTGAAAAGTAATTAGCTAGCCATCAATAGCTGCCAAGGGAGGGGAAGAAAGTTTTCTTCAGGGATCAGGACTCTGAAAGGCTAACCATGCTTACACCCATCCCCGTGTAAGGCAACACTAAGCCAACTCAATAAGATTTGTCTTTTTAATAACACATACTATAGGCAAGGAAAAGGGGTCAGGAATAGGATGGAATTGTGGTAAAAAAAAAAGAAAGAAAGAAAGAAAGAAAGAAAGAAAGAAAGAAAGAAAGAAACCGGGAGTAGAGTGTGATCAAAACATGTATGTTTGTAATTCTTAATTTAAAAAGTTTAAAAGGAAACAACCATGTTTAAAAATTAAAATAAACAGCAATAACAAAAACTTAAGACAGTAGCAAAAACCCGTTCCCACCCCTATCCACAGAACAGGCATCAGACATGTGTTCATACAGTATAGCCAAGTGGCTTTTAGAAGCCAGAGAAGGTAAGAAAAATAATTTCTGGATATGAAAGACCTTATCCCTCAGTAAGAACTGCTAGAGTGGAAGCCAGAAGTGTAAGGTGGAAGTTCAACTCTGATGTTGTACAGTCTACAATGTTGCCATTCTTTTCTTGGCATGCTGAAAAGGCTTTTATTTAGGAATCAGACAGTAAGACTAGTACATTAAGAATGATTAGAGTTATGGTAAAATTTATAAAGTAACCAAGAATGCCCAGACACAAAAGACCTGACAAAACTTGGTTTATAGTTAATACCACAAGAAGTTGCTCAAAGAAACAGCCAATGACAAAAGCAAAACAGACAAAAAAACTGTAACAAATATGAGAAAACTCAAGATAAGAGAGAATATTGAATCCATAGGCACTGTATTATTAGTGCCTAGTTTCTACCTAATACATACAAAGATGGTCAAATGTGACTCATGACAGAGAATAAATAAAAGTCATGTAAACAACCCTTTAAAATGACCTGTGAGGGCAGTGGATGAACCTTGGTAGCAAAATACTTGCTTATCATTTGTGTGACTTGAATCAATGCCCAGCAACACACACACACACACACACACACACACACACACACACACACGTGTACTCTTTGTGATAGTACCTTCAGCCAATTTAATTGTATTGAAAGTTGTCAGAAGATTAGTAAACATGGTCTAAGAGTATCTATGAGAATGTTTCCAGACATGATTGACATGAATCTGGGCATCTTCATTGAATTGGCCGGGGCATAGGAGTAATAAAATTGAGGAAGGGAGCCAATATAGGCATTGCCAACACCTGTAAATATCACTCATGAGTATTTTCAATTTCTTTCTTTTCAACTTTAAAGACAAGAACTTTATACTTTATTAAGATACAGTGCTAGAAGTTATGAAGGATTTTTGTTGGAACCCATTTGGAAAATAGAGTAGCTCTAGTATAATAACTTGCACTGCAGAAAAAATTGTTAAAGAAATTTATTCCAAAGTCCAAGTATTAGTTCAATATCCCATATTTGATTCCATGATCTTCATAGGAAGGTCTTCCCCAATATAATGTGTTCCTATACAGCAGACATATTTAAAGTCGCTTGATTTTTCCTGTTACTCCACTGCAAGCTTCTACTGTAATCCCACATAGCAAGTCAGTCATCATTTTCACAGGGCATGATGGCCTTGACCCCTTTTCCCTGCCAGCAGCATCTTTGTTTTGGGGTACCTGTTCTGCCACCACAAACTCTCCTGCTGATCCAGGAACTCTATTCTGAATAACTGGCTCTTTTCAATGTGGACTAACAAAAGTGACTTTCAAAAGAAATTTCGAGCCTTCAACCTTGACTTGGGGCTGCATCACTGATCTCCTTGCTCTCAGTCTTCTAGCTTCTTGGAATAAGTAGCTACAAGTAGTCTAGCTCACCTGAATGCACACAGTCATTACTCAGCTCTAACTGTGTAAGCCAATCCAAGAAATCCCCTTATAAACACAATGTTATAGACAATGTTGGTTGTGTTTCTCAAGAGAGCCCTGACTAAATACAAATGGATGGCAAATCAAAGTGTCTTAGAGTTTTTATTACTGAAATGAAATACTGTAATAAATACTATAGGAAGGTGGAGAGGAAAGATGATATTTGATTTATAGTTACATGTAAATATTCATCAACAGAGGATGTCAAGACAGGAAGACAATACAGCAGAAACCTGCAGGCAGGAGCCAGTGTACAGGCCATGGAGGCAGGCTGCTTTCTGTCATGCTTCTCCAGCTTTCTTACAGAACCTAGGACCACCATCCCAGGAATGTCATCACATGAAATGTCTGGGCCCTCCCCCATCAATCACAAAATAAGAAAATGCCAGGCCAATCTTACGGAGACATTTTCTTAATTGAGGTTCCCTCTTCTCAGAAAGCATTAGCTTGTGTCAAGTAGTAATCACATTAAAATAATTGTCTAAAAGAAGGCCCTAGAATACTAACAGAAGACAATGGAAAGGTCAAAGAAAAGCTGTATAAATAAAATGGAGCATCAAAAAGAGATAGAAAGCCTGTACTTGATATTAACTGGGAAAGCTACGAACTGATAGGAGACCAGAAGGCCTGAAAAGAACCCAAAGGTGAATTTTAGATGAAATTTTAAAGTTACCCAAGAGATGAAAGCATACATTTGAGAGCGTACAAGAAAGAATATTTTTTTTAAAAATTGTAAACTAGGGCAACAGATGTTATCTAGCTTGGAAAATAAAAGAAATAAAATCCAAGACAAGTAAACAGTGTCAAATGGACCTAAGAGAAAGGTCCCCTGCTACCATTTGACCTGTGCAATACAGGAATCTTCCAGGGGTTCTTTTAGAGTGAAATAAACAGGAAAATATATCAAAATCATTTGAAAATAAAGCTTTCAGTTAAGGTTAATACATGAAAAACTATAATGTCTAATATTGTAATGTTTTCTTTTACTTTTGAGATTATAATATAATTATATAATTTCATCATTTCTCCCTTACCCTTCTTTCTCTAAACCCACCCGTATACCTCTCTCTTATACCTCTGAAATACATTACCTCTTCTTTCCTTAATTTTTACTGCATATAATTATATATATCTTATACTTATGTAATACAAATAGTTTATATATGTGTATAAATGTAACCTACTTAAACTATATAATGTTATTCATTTTATGCTTATGAATGAACATTATTTGTAAATTCGTATTGTATATTATACATATTTTAAGAGAGAAATGCACTTGAACTGGTTATTAGTTTATGATTTTTACAGTCCAAAGAAATGTGAGCCATAGGAACAGAGTTCAGACAGTATAACTTCAATTCTCAAGCTGTAATATAGAGCAACAGTAACAAAGATTGCATGGTACTGGCTTAGAAAGAGAATGGTGGAACTGAATAGAAGACCCAGAAATAAACCCACACAATTATGGACACCTGATTTTTGACAAAGATGCCAAAACCATACAATGGAAAAAAAGATAGCATCTTCAACAAAAGGTGCTGCTCTAACTGGATGGCTACATGTAGAAAAATGCAAATAGATCCGTACTTAGCACTCTGCACAAAACCGAAGTCCAAGTGGATCAAAGACCTCAATATAAAATCAGACACACTAAACCTGTTAGAAGAAAAAGTGGGGAAAAGCCTGGAACTCATTGGCACAGGAGACAACTTCCTGAAGAGAACACCAACAGTACAGGCTCTAAGAGCAACAATCAATAAATGGGACCTCATGAAACTGAAAAGCTTCTGTAAAGCAAAGGACACTGTAGTCAGAACAAAATGACTGCCTGCAGACTAGGAAAGGATCTTCAACAACCCTATATCTGACAGAGGGATGATATCCAGCATATATAAAGAACTACACAACTTAAAAACCAACAAATCAAATAATCCAATTTAAAAATGGGGAACAGGTCTAAAAGGAGAATTCTCAACAGAGGAATATCAAATGGCCGAAAAACACTTAAAGAAATTATCAACGTCCTTACTCATCAGGGAAATGCAAATCAATACAACCCTGAGATTTCACCTTGCACCTATCAGAATTGCTAAGATAAAAAACTCAAGTGACAACACATGCTGGAGAGGTTGTGGAGAAAGGGGAACCCTCCTCCACTCCTGGTGGGAATGTAAACTTGTACAACCATTCTGGAAATCAATCTGGCACTTTCTCAGATAATTAGGAATAGTGCTTACTCAAGATCCAGCTATACCACTCCTAAGCAGAGATGCAAAAGAGCCTCAAGTACACAGTAAGGACATTTGCTCAACCATGTTTGTAGCAGCTTTATTTATAATAGCCAGAAGCTGGAAACAACCCAGATGCCCCTCATCTGAGGAATGGATTCAGAAATTGTGGTACATCTGCACAATAGAATATTACTCAGCAATAAAAAATAAGGAAATCATGAAATTTGCAGGTAAATGGTGGGAACTGGAAGGGATCATCCTGAGTGAGCTATCCCAGAAGCAGAAAGAAACACAAGGTACATACTCACTCATATAGACATATAATGTAGGATAAACCAATGAAATCTGTACACCTGAAGAAACTAATCAAGGGGGAGGACTCTGGCTAAAATGTCCAATCCCCATCCAGAAAGGCAAAGAGGATGGACATCCGAAGAAGGATAAATCAGGGAACAAGGTAGGAGCCTGCCACAGAGGGCCTCTGAAAGGCTCTTCTCTGCAGACTACCAGATGCTAAGACTTATGGCCAACTGTTGGGCAGAGTGCCGAGAATCTTATGAAAGAACTGGGAAATAGTAAGCTCTGTAGAGGACAGGAGCTCCACAAGGAGAGCAACATAACCAAATAATGTGAGCAGAGAGGTCTTTCCTGAGACTGATAGTCCAACCAAGTACCATGCGTGGAGATAACCTAGGACCCCTGCACAGATGTAGCCCATGGCAGTTCAATGTCCAAGCGGGTTCCATAGTAATGGGAACAGGGACTGTCTCTAACATGAACTGATTGGCCTGCTCTTTGATCACCTCCCCCTGAGGGGGAAGCAGCCTTTCCAGGCCACAGAGGAAGACAATGCAACCACTCCTGATGAGACCTAATAGACTAGGACCAGAAGGAAGGAAAAGAAGACCTCCCCTATCAGTGGACTTTGGGAGGGGCATGCATGGAGAAGTGGGAGGAAAGGAGAGTTTGGGAGTGGAGGAGGGAAGATGCTACACAGGGGATACAAAGTGAATAAAGTGTAATTAATTAAAAATTAATACAATATTGAATTAATTTTGTATCCAGCCACATTGCTGAAGGTGTTTATCAGCTGTAGGACTTCCCTCGTAGAATTTTGGGGTAACTCAGGTATACTATCATATCATCTGCAAATAGTGATACTTTGAATACTTCCTTTCCAATTCGTATCCCCTTGATCTCCTTTTATTGACTTATTGTCCTCTAGCAAGGACTTCCAGAACTATGTTGAAGAGATATGGAGAGAGTGGACAGCCTTGCCTAGTCCCTCATTTCAATTGGATTGTCTTAAGTTTCTCTCCTTTAGTTTGATGTTGGCTATAGGCTTGCTTTATATTGCCTTTACTATGTTTAGGTATGTGCCTTGTATCCCTGATCTCTCCAAGATTTTAAACATGAATGGATGTTAGATTTTTATCAAATGCTTTTTCAGCATCTAAAGAGATTATCATGTGGTATTTTTCTTTCAGTTTGTTAATATAGTGGATCACTTTGATGGATTTCTGTGTGTTGAACCACCCCTGCATACCTGGGATGAAGCCTACTTGCTCATAGTGGATGATATCTTTGATCTATTCTTGTATTCAGTTTGCAAGTGTTTTGTTGAGTATTTTTGCATCAATGTTCATGAGGGAGATTGGCTTGAAATTCTCTTTTTTTGTTGGGTCTTTGTGTGGTTTAGGTAAAAATGTGACTGTGGCTTCATAGAATGAGTTTGGTAGTGTCCCTTCTGTTTGTATTTTGTGGAATAGTTTGAAGAGAATTGGAATTAGCTCTCCTTTGAAGATCTGGTAGAATTCTCTGGTGAAAGCATCTGGTCCTGGGCTTTCTGTAGATGGGAGATTGCTTCTATTTCCTTAAGGGATATAGGACTATTTAACTGATTTACTTGGTCCTGATTCAGCTTTGGTAATTGGAATCAATCAATAAAATTGTCCATTTCATTTAGATTTTCAAATTTTATGACATATAGACATTTTAAGTAATTCCTAATGATTATTTGGATTTCTTCAGTGTCTGTTTTTATGCCCCTCTTTTCATTTCTGATTTTGTTAATTTGGATATTTTGTCTCTGCTTTTTAGTTAGTTTGGATAAGGGTTTGTCCATCTTGTAGATTTTCTCAAAGAACCAGCTTGTGGTTTCATTGATTTTTAAATTGTTTTATTTGTTTCTAATTTATTGATTTCAGCCCTGAGTTTGATTATTTCCAGCCATCTACTCCTTTTTGGTGTGTCTGCTTCGTTTTTTTTCTAGGGCTTTTAGGTGTGCCATTAAGTTGCTTTAATGAGATCTTGAATTTCTTCTTGAAGACACCTGGTGTTATGAACTTTCCTCTTAGCACTGTTTTCTTTGTGTCCCTCGAGTTTGGGTATGTTGTGTCTTCATTTTCACTGAATTCTAGGAAGACGTTAATTTCTTTTTTTTTTTTTTTATTCTTCCCTGACCCAGCAGTCATTTACTGGTGAGTTATTCAATTTTCATTTGTGCATGTAGGCTTTTTGCTATTTCTGTTGTTGTTGAGGTCCAGCTTTAGTCCATGTTGATCAGATAGGAAATAAGGTATTATTTCAATCTTCTTGTATCTATTGAGGCTTGCTTTGTGACCAATCGCATGGTCCATTTTGGCAAAGTTTCCATGAGGTGCTGAAGAGAAGGTAAATTCTTTTGTTTTGGGGTATAAGGTTCTGTAGATATCTGTTTGGTCCATTTGATTCATGACCTCTGTTAGAGACATTGTTTGTTTAATTTCTGTTTTGTTGACCTGTCCTTTGTTGAGAGTGGGGTGTTGAAGTCTCCCACTATTAACCTGTGGGGATCTATGTGTGGTTTAAGTTTTATTAATGTTTCTTTTACAAATGTGGGTACCCTTGTATTTGGGGCATAGCTGTTCAGAATTGTGATGTCGTCCTGGTGGAATTTTCCCTTGATGTGTATGAAGTATCCTTCCCCATCTCTTTTTATTAATGTTGGTTGAAAGTCTATTTTATAAGATATTTGAATGGCTACTCTTCCTTGCTTCTTGGATCTATTTTCTTGGAAAACTGTCTTCAGACCTTTACCTTCAGGTAATGTCTATCTTTGTGACTTAAGAGTGTTTCTTGTATGAAACAGATTGCTGGGTCTTGTTTAAGCATCCATTCTGTTAGTCTGTGTCTTTTATTGGAATTGGTTCCATTGATGTTGAGAGAGATTAATGACCAAGTGGCTGTTAGATCCTTTGATTTTGATGTTGGCTGTGGTAGCGATTTTGTGTGCTTGGCTACTTTTTGTTTTGCTGTAGTAAAGTCATTTATTTCCTGTGTTTCCTTGAAAGCACTTACTTTTCTTGGGTTGTCTTTTTCCTTCTAGTGTCTTCTGGATGGATTTGTGTGTAGGAATTGTTGATTTTTTTTTGTCATTGAATATGTTGTTTCCTCCATCTATAAGTACTGAGTTTTGCTGGGTATAGTAGCCTGGGCTGACATCTGTGTTTTCTTAGGGTCTGCATGATATCCATCCAGGCCCTTGTGGTTTCATAGTCTTTGTTGAGAATTCAGGTGTGATTCTGATGGGTTTGCCATTATATGTTACTTGGCCTTTTATTCCTTGCAGCTTTTAGTGTTTTTTCTTTGTTCTGTATACTTACTGTTTTGATTATTATGTGGTGGGAGGATTTTCTTTTCTGTTCTACTTTATTGGGTGTTTTGTAGGCCTCTTGTATATTTATAGGCCTCTCCTTTAATTTAGGGAAATTTTCTTCTAATATTTTGTTGAAAATATTTTCTGGGCCTTGGAGGAGGGAATCTTCTTTTTCCTCTATTCCTATTATTCTTAGCTTTTGTTTTTTCGTATTGTCTTGGATTTCTTGGATAGTCTGTGTCAGGACTTTTTTTTTTTTTTTTTTGATTTAACAATATCTTTGATGGATACATTGATTTCTTCCACTGTATCTTCCACATCTGAGATTCTTTCTTCTATCTCTTGTAGTATATTGATTATGCTTTCCTCTGTAGTTCCTGTTTTCTTCCCTAAGTTCTTTCTCTCCATAATTTACTCTATTTGTGTTTTCTTTAAGTTTTCCAATTCTATCTTCAGATCTTGAGCCATTTTGTTGATTTCCTCCACCTGTCTGACTGTATTTTCCTTCAGTTCCTTCAGCTGTTTGTTTGAACAATCCTCTGTTTCTTTTATTTCTTTCAGTGATTTAGGTATGTCCTCTCTAAAGGCCACAAACTGTTTGGCTACAACTTCCTCTATTTCTTTATGCATGGCCATAATCTGTTTGACTTTATCTTTCTCTAGTTCTTTACCCATTTCATTTGTTTCCTCTATTATCCTCTTCATCAGCATAGACGTTAGGTCATCTTCTTGAATTTCAATTATGCTGGGGTGTCCAGGGCTTCTTGCCACTGGATAACTGGGTTCTAGAGATGTCATATTGCTCTGTCTTTTGTTGGTTGAGCTTTTATGCTGACCTCTACCCATTGGGCTATCTTAGGTGTTGGGTGTTAGTTTCTGGTGGTTCCTGGAATCCTGTGGTGGACAGAATCCCCTTGGCAGGAAGATGATTTTTCCTGAAGGAAGCCTCTTCAGCTTTTTGGGTATAGTCACTGAATGGCCGGTGTTTTTCAGGAATTGCCACAGCTTACCTCAGGAGTGGTAACTGTGGTCCTTGTTAGTCAAGAGACCTCTCCTCTCAACCAGAGAAGTCCTAGAGACAGCTGCCCTGCTTCTGGTTTTTTTTTTTTTCTGTAAATTTAGTGAGTTGCTGCTGTAACCTGGTTTCCCAGGTTTTTGGTCAGTTTAATTAGGGATAACTGATTACCCCTTGGAGCAGTATCTGGGGGTTGATCTCAGGGATCCAAAGCTTCTGTGGGTCTGAGGTTGGGGCTCTGTGCCCCAGTACCCAAGTGGTAGTCAGTGGAAGGTGATCTCCACTTTCATGCATACAGCTGGAGGCTAGGTCAGGAGCCTATGGATAGCCAAAAATTTTCCAGAGCTAGGTGACCTGATGTAGGGCCAGATGTTTCCCCCACAGTGGGATTTTCTTCCAACAGGAAGGCCAGGTTTGTGGTGTTTTAGGTGGTTCATATTGTGTGCAGTCACTGGTGGTGGTAGCTCGAAGCTGGTGACTGGGCAGAAACCTAAGACCTTTTCCTGAGAATCTTCCCATGTGTGCTGCTGGTGGTACAGGGGGCGGGGAGGTCAAGAGGATTTGGGGGGCTGGCTGAGTGCTCTTAGCTGTTTCCCTCCCTGTGGGGTTTTCTCTCAACAGGGATGTCTAGTCTCTCATGCCCTGGGGCACACAGTTCTGCTTTTTACTGATAGCTGGGGCCACAACATGTCACTAGGCTGGCGGCCTGTTCTAGCCTGTCTATGGGTCCTTTTCCAGGGATAGACTGGGTGACCTGAAGTCAGTCCCTGTGTTTGCTTCCTTCCTTGTGGGGTTACTCCCTACAAGGAAACGCAGTCTCTGGTGCCCTGGGACACATAGTTCCACCTGTGACTGAGAGTCAGGTGTGCAGCAGGTCTCTGTGCTGTCTTTTGGAGCCCTGCTCAGGGCTGGCAGCTTGGGCCTGCTGGTCTGCGGGACCTTTTCCAGGGATAGACTGGGTGACCTGAGGTCAGTCCTGTTTCCTTCCTTCCCTGTGGGTTTTTCCCTAGCCTGGGAATCCCAGTCTCTGGTGTTTTGTAACCACCATTCAGCCTGGGAAGGTGATCAGGACATGCAGGCATGTGGCCCAGGTCTGGTGACCTACTGCCTGTGGGACCCAGGGTCTCTTCCTGGTTCTGGCTTGGTGACCTGAGAGTAGACTTGACTGATTCCCGCACCTTGGAGTTTCCTCTCACCTGGGAAACATGATTGCTGTTGTTTTAGGGCCCAGAGTTCAGTCTCTTGGTTGCTGCACTGATGTTGCTGTTCTGCTCCTCAGAGGCAGTGTCCTCCTGGTGCTGCCATTTGGATTGAGCCCTCTCTTTGCACACGTGCATTTCTAGTTGTTACTCATGTATTTGAATTAGTATTGAATGTGATTTTTACAGTTTCATATTTATTGATAGCTGCTCTCTCTTGTCTGCTCTGATTTTATTCAAATGGTTTAATAATAATACCTTTTCTTTTCTAGTCACTGTGTATTTTTTGTCTCTTCAAATATAGGGCTTAGACTACATGTTTTTCTGATACATATTTTTACTAATATGTCTAGTTTCAAGTATTTTTTCTTTACTATCCTTCATAGATGTCTTAATGAGCACATGATTAATTCCACACTATAATTTCCATGACATTTTTGTCATTTATTTCACTTAGTCATGTTATGACCTCCCAATACACTATCACTCAGTACTTACATTTGAGATTGGTGGTTTATTTTCTTACAGGTTAAATTTTAATGTCATATTTTTCATTTTCTTTTCTTGTTGCATAGTTTCTACAAAGAACATCCTAATGTAACTTTTACACTCACTACTTTATAAGAAGAGCGTTTCCTTCTTCCAGACTCTTTGAAAGTTTTAGTTTTCTGTGAATTTTCTTTCTGGTTTTTTTTTTTTTTTTTACAATCTGTTTATTTTATATCCTTTATATCCTGATTGTAGCACCTTCCCTCAACTACTTCTGGTCCCACTCTCTGTCCCTCTTCCCTGCTATCCCCTTTCCTTAGTCCGCTGAAAGGGTGAATTCTCCTCCTCTGCCATCTGCCTCTAGCTTATCAAGTCTCACAAGAACTGCCTAGATCCTCTTCTTCTGTGGCCTGCTAAGGTCACATCGCTACGGGGAAGTGATCAAAGTGAGGGAACTAAGTTCATGAGAGAGGCAATCCCTTTTCCCCTTATTTGGGGAACCACATGGATACTTAGCTGCCTATGGGTTTCACTTGAGCAGATGATCTAGGTCCTCTCTGTGCATGGTCCTTGATTGACGCTTCAGTCTCCGTAGGACCCCCTGGGCTCAGATTTTTTAGCTTAGCTATTAATTTGTAAATTTAAATATAGTATGCTATGGCAGAAGTTTCTTTCAGGTATTCCATTAGATAGGTTTAGAAGTTAGTTGATCTGCAGTTTTGTCCTTATCATCAATGTATCTTTGGACATTCATGAGCTGAGTGTCATGGATATAATCCTAATGCTCAGCAAGCTGAGATCAAAGGGATCATGAGTTCAAAACCAGCATGTGGTATACAGAGAGAAAGTCCCTAAATTAGAATAAAAGAAAAATGATTTGTCCATATTTGAAGTTCTAGTTCATGATATATAGATATAAATATACATTTTGCATGTTACATTTAACACACATACATGTAGCTTCATATATAGAGAGAGAGGATCATATTCAAATTCACTCATTCGTAACTTGAATCACCTGATGAGCCCAGTAAAAGGCTTCTTCTTTTATGTGAAAATACTTTTCAAACTAACAGTTTATTTCTGTACTTTACAGATGACTACAGGCTTTACAGTTTCTGCAGGCTGCCTCTTCTTTGCATTAAGGCACATATAAATAAATCCTAGACATTTAATCTAATCTGTATAATTCCAATCTCATGTCATTCCTGGCTGGCTCTGATGTTGTTTCTTAGTATTTCACATGCCATGTGCTTATTTTTGGAACTGGATGCATTGTGTTTGATAAGAAGAAGTGAAGTGAAAAGACCTGCAGAGTGGGGATGTCTGGAAAGCTAGCTGTGGGTGATCTTGGCTTGGTGTCTACTACCTCTGATTAAAATAGAGGCTTTACACTCTTCTAGTGCTCTTGTATATGTCTCCTGTCATTTTAAAATTTATTTATTTATTTAATAAATTACAGTTTATTCACTTTATATCCCAGCTGTAGCCCCCTTCCTCCTCCCTTCCCAATATCACCCTCTTCCCTCATCTCTTCCCAGGCCCCTACCCAAGTCCACTGATATGGAAGGTCCTCCTAACCTTCCCTCTGACCCTAGCCTATCATGTGTCATCAGGACTGGGTGTATTGTCTTCCTCTTTGACCTTGTAAGGTTGCTTCCCCATCAGGGGAAGGTGATCAGAGAGCCAGCCACTGAGTTCATGTCAGAGACAGTCCCAGTTCTCATTGCTAGGGAACCCACTTGGAGGCTGAGCTGCCAGAGGCAACACCTAAGCAGGAGTTCCAGGTTATCTCCATGCATGGTCCTTGTTTGGAGCAGCAGTCTCAGAAAAGGCCACTGGGGCCCAGATTTGTTTTTTTTTTTTTTTTTTTTTTTTTTGGCTCTATTGCTTTCCTTGTAGAGCTCCTGTCCCCTCCAGGTCTTTTTATCTCCCCCCTCTCTAATAAGATTCCCTCTATTCCCAGTGTACTTTTTTCTTCAGCCTTTGAATGTGGAATTGCACCTGCAAGATTTAGATTTCCAGCTTTGATTTGTGTTTGCATCATTGGTTCATTTCATCCAGAGGCTACCTTTTTCTCAATTGGTCACTTGTTTCCCCAACTCTTCCTCCATTGGACAGCAAGTGTGGAACTATCAGTGCAAGCTACTCAAACAAACCCCATCAGATAACTACAGCAACACTCTTGGATCTTCTATAAAACCTTACTACAAGAACTTATAGAACAATTTTCCATTTTGAGGCATGAGGTTGTGATAGGCAGAGGCAAGAGAAATTGTGAAGGCTGTGGAGTCTTGCTAGAAGCTCAAAGAAACTGAATCATGGGAAATATGGGGACAGTAAAAGGTTGGTTACAGAGACAAGCCTCTACAACCAGATAGAGACCTTAATTTTTAAGCTTTACTAAAGTATTTTGGGTGATTTTTTTTCTGAATGCTTAATTTTTATCATATGGGATGAGTAGGAAGAAATTAATAATTTTGAAATACATTCATGTAAAAGAAAAAATACAAACACTATAACATAAATACTGAAACATTCCCCTGACATATGACTTAGTGATTTCTTCAAATGAGCATTTTAGTACTAACAATTGCATAAGTTATCTTTTTGGTTTAAATTAATAATTACATTTCTTTATTTCCCACTAGTTGCTCAATTATTCTTTCTTGCTTTCTTGAGGATTTTATTTTTCATAACTATTTCTGTTTAAGTCAGAGATCAGGAATCATTTTAAATCAATATACAGGTCCATGTTTAATACCAGAAGACAGAGGCAAGCAGATCTCTGAGTTCAAGGCCAACTAGATACAGTGCAAGTTTCAGGTAAAAACAAAACAAAACAAAACAATCCTTAGGTCCAGGGTTGATAGTCACACCTTTAATTGAAACACTCAGGAGATGGAGAAATGCAGATCTCTGAGTTCTAGTCAGTTCTGTCCAATCAGTTTGGTTAATTCAGTGAGTTCAGGGGAGTACAGTGAAGGTGAGTTCATGGCAGCTCAGTTTGTGTAATTCAGAGGCTGTTTTACAGAGACAGGTTAAAAAGAGAACAAGCTAGACACAAGTAAAAACAGAATGAGCAGAAAATGGGAAGGGGCCAAAAGATTAGAACAGATTGCTCAGGTTAGTTTGAAGCCAAGCAGAGCAATTTATTCAGGTAAGAGAAACCACTTTGAATCACTTGGCTTGAAGAGGAGTTTGAGCTAGAACAGTTGAGCTGAACCAGCCAACCAAAGTTCAGAAAAAAAACAAAACTAAACTAAAAAGGGTGAGCTTATTCAGCAGTAAGTTTCAAGGGCTGAAAACATTTTAGGTCTTGATTATATTTTATAGATGCTGGAAGCTTCCAGGACTAACCCTACTTCAGCAGACAGAGGCAGTAAGCTTCAGAGATGACAATTAATTACTTCAGGTGAGTAAAAATTACATTTACACATTAAAGCACATTTTCTAAAACAAACAAAAAATCATCTTTTACCCCCCATAACACAATTTGTGTTGTTAAAACATGAACATGGGTATAGTATTATTAGTATCCATAAAATTTAGTCATAGTTCACCACCTAGACTCTAGATCACGGCTTTGTTAAATTTTGTTTCCTGATTATCAGTCTTACTTTGTCTAAGCTTTCATCAATCTTTCTTCTCTTTTATCATCTTGGGAGTTTAAAGACTGTAGACTACAATGTACTTATTTAGTAAGATAACTCTCAATTTGTATGTGTCTGTTACTGTTTCATTTATAGCTTATTTTATCAATCGGTGCATGGGATTCTTTTCTATTTTTAGTGATACTGACATTCGCCTCTGGCTAAAATTGGGGCAGAAACATTAGTCATTCCTTTGTATTTAGTAATATCGTCTATTAGTAAACACTGAGCATATTTCCAAGAAGAAAGATACTCAAGTGCCTCAGCTTCCCTCTCTGTGTAATTTTTTGTACCACTCCCCATATTGCTTCCTTAAATTTACCCGTCACATTTGGGTATGTCTTGTTTGTTTGAGGTGGGCAAATGATGTAGTTGATGCCTTGACTATGTTAAAAACTGCTGTTAATAATGTAGCCTACAGCGTTATATTGAATTATCTACAGCCTTGGAAATGTTGGTTGTCGTCAGAGGGGAGTCATTCTCATAGAGGGGAGATGGAGAAATCCTGATGATCCTGATTATTTTTCTGCCATACCCTATTTTGTTATTCTATTATTCTATTCTGTTCTGTTCTATTCTTTTCTATTCTTCTGTTCTGTTCTATTCTATTCTGTTCTCTTCTACTCTGTTCTATTCATGATTTTATTTTGTATACATGATACTACACTGGAGCCCAGAGTGACCTGAAACTTATTTTCTAAACCAAACTGACTTCCAATTAAGAACAAACTTTTATCTCAGGTTCCCAAGTACTGAGTATTCTGGGTAGTTTCTCCTTTAAGCCAAGGGAGGTATGAAATTCTTCTTAAAATCCAAGGGGGGTATGAAATTCAAAACTTCAAGTGAAGTTATTTAGTCAGAAGAAACAACACATGAGGTGATGTGAGACTTGAGTCACTATCACATTTCAGATACTTGATGAGGAACATCTGGTATATGACCTCTAACAAGTCTGGACAGGGTCAGGTCTCAGTTTTATACAGGGAGCTCCATGATGCACAGCATATATGATGGGAAGCATAGATTTCTGGGTAGTTTGGAGATTAAGAAGTTACCATGGATGTAATATTTTTCCTTGAGACCTGTGGATTAGACTGAAACAATGTAGACCCAGGCTCTAACAATGCCAAATTCAAACTCCAGGTGGCATCAGCTCAGGAAGACAGTATGAGCTTCTTATCTTCATACCTGAGTGTATAACAATGTCTTAACTGTACCCTGGCCATACATTGATATCTGCTCAGCTAAGAAATGAGAGAGGCTAGGGCCATTCAAGCAAGAGCTCTGAATCTCAGAAGACACCATAACTAAAGATCAGAACTTACATATTGAGACTACAAAGAGAGACACAGGGAAACTCTTTAACACTTGCTCTAAGAAATGGGTTGTTCTGTAATAAACAGGTGCAATGGTCCTTCCAAGTTGTAAAGCATGTTCATCACATAACAAAAGTCTTCTAAAGCATGTGCCCTCAACAAAGATTTGAGTCTCTGTCTGAAGCTAATATCTGTTATCATCTTTTAAGCATTAAGGATATGGGACTGTGGTTTCTGTTATCTTATTTTTTCCATGTCTGAAAGAAAAAAAAATTGCAGATTCTTTTAATCCACATACCCAGAGGATTGTAATAGAAAGTTGTGTCTAGGTTGATAATGCTATTTTCCTATTTAGATGTTTTCAGTAATTATAAACATGAAACAGAGAGTTTGCTGTACCTAAAAATGCTTCAGAAAAGAATAAATTATCTTTAATTTATATCTCTAAAAATAACAAATTCTTAAACTAATATTCTCACCTTAATTTTTAGAGTATTTGATATTTGTATAAAAACACATTATAATCAGTCAAAGGTAGTTAGGTCTTCCTGCACAGAGAGCTGGGATGGAAACAGTGTTTTTCTTATTTTAAAGAAATAGTAGTTAGAAGTTTAATAAAGATGCATATTGTATGTATTCAGTGTCATAAAATGGAACTCAATATTACATACATTTAAATCTAAATATAACTCTTTAAAATTGGTATCAATCAAAATCACCTATTTGAGGTTTATGATACAATTTCTCTGAGAACATATTTCAAGCAATTTTAAGCACTGTATTTTTCCTGTGTGTGGATTAAAATAAGCATTTTTTCTTTCTATGATGAATTAATAAGTGTTGTGTCTGCAGTAGGTGGGGACTGCATACAGCCCAAACTACATGTATCTAGTTTGAAAGTTCACAGAGCACAAGATTAAATATCAAAGTATGAGTATAGAATTAGAATGTTATTTTTATTTCTAAATTAATATTTTAAATTTTGATCTTCAGTTTCTTTTTTCCTTTTTTTAATTTTTAATTTTTAATATTAGTTATAGTATATTAAATTTGTATCCCAGCAGCCTCCATTCCCTCCCAATCTAACCTTCCCTCATCTCCTCCCTGCCCCCTTCCAAGTCTACTGATAGGGGAGGTCCTTCCCCCTTTCTATCTGATCCTAGCTTATCAGGTATATTCAGGACTGGCTGCAAAGTCCTCCTCTATGGCCTAGCAAGGCTGTTCCTTCCTTGGGGGCAGGAGTGTATGTCAAAGAACCAGTCATTTTGTTCATGCCAGAAATAGTCCCTATTCCCCTTACTAGAAACCCACTTGGATACCGAGCTACCATGGGCTACATTTGATCAGGGGTTCAAGGTTATATCCATACATGATCCTTTGTTGGAGATACAGTCTCATAAGAGACCACTGTGCCCAGATATATTTGGTCCTTGTGGAGCTCCTATCCTCTCCAGATAATATTTACTGACCCTTCTTTCAAATGATTCCCTGCCATCTGCCAAAGGTTTGGTTATGAGTGTCAGTTTCTGCTTTGACACATTGCTAGGTAGGCTCTTTCAGAAGCCCTCTGTGGTAGGCTTCTGTCCTGCTACTTGTTTTCTCCTACATACAATGTCAATCACAATTGTCTTTCTAAGTAAGGATGATCATCTTACCCCGGGTCCTCTTTCTTGTTTATCTTCTTTAGGTGTACAGATTTCAATAAGTTTACCCTATACTCACTTATAAGTGAGTATGTATCATGTGTGTGTTTCTGTTTCTGGGATATCTCAGTCAGGATTATTTTTCTAGATCCTATAATTTGCCTGCAAATTTCATGATTTCCTTGTTTTTAATTGCTGAGCAGTATTTCACTGTGTACCACAATTTCTGTATCCATTCCTCTGTTGATGGACATCTGGGTTGTTTCCATTTTCTGGCTATTACAAATAAAGCTGCTACAAACATGGTTGTGCAAATGCCCTTGCTGGTACTTGAGATCATTTGGATAAATGCCTAGGAGTGATATAGCTGGGTCTTGAGGAAGCACTATTTCTAATTTTCTGAGAAAGTTCCAGATTGATTTCCAAAGTGGTTGTACATGTTTGCATTCCCATCAGCAGTGGAGGGGGGTTCCCCTTTCTCCACAACCTTTCCAGCATGTGTTGTCACTTGAGTTTTTGATCTTAGCCATTCTGATGGGTGTAAGGTGAAATCTCAGGGTCATTTTAATTTGCCTCTCTCTGATGGCAATATCTATAAAATTTAAGAAGTTAGCACACAATGCTATCTGTAATGACATTAGAAAACAGTGCATATATTTCTGTCTGCATATTCATAGTATAATTTAATTTTTACATAGTTTATTTTGTTTCAACTTAAAGAAATTGTGGAATATAAATAAGAGCATCAGTTTGAACACTATCTTAATTATGTGGTGAAGATTATATCAATATACTTTAATAAAAATATTGTATTTAAATGTGCTAAGTTACTACACATTTTCTACTTGTTATTTGTTTAACAGTAATCGATGTTTGTCATGATATTCAGTTCAAAGTTCATAAGTTTCTTTTCAGTGAAGAGATAATTATTTTGAATACCACTATCTTTCACTTATACATTTGTTTTCACATAATAGCTCCTATAACTTTGCTGTCACTAATAAAGACACAGTCACAGTTAACTTAATTTTTCTCTTTCTTTTCTTTCCTCCTTCTCTTCTCTCCTTTCCTTCTTTTGTTTTCTCTTTTTTTAAATAGTGCCTGTGAGCCTCTGTGCCCACTGCCACTAAGACTCTTTTCCACTGACTGTGTGCTTGAATCTCCTCCTCTTTGTTTCATTCTTTGCACTGACAGTATCAGGGCAATGGAAAGGAAATGTTATAGTTACAGTGTTTAATATTTTTTTTGTTCTTACCATTGTTACCTCTTTTATTTCTATCAAAACATTTGGATCAGCACTGTCAGTTCCAAAGAACCTGCTGACACATGGAAGAAAACTTTGATAAACAGTTCTGCCAGACATTTTCCTATATTCTGCAGAGTTCTTATGTCAAAAAAAAAAGCTTTTTTCTTGTTCCTTATGATGTTTATGTTGAAAAAAATTCTTGATTTGTTAAGGGCTCATTTTGTATTTCTACTTGAAGTTTTAATCTTCTGCTTCTAACCTCACAACTGGTTGCTGTGGAAGTGATTAAGTTGTAACAAATATAGGATTATTGTAATTCTGGGCAGACAATAAGCAGGGAATGATTTTTCTAAGAACAAAGACACCATTTTCATGGAAATATAACAACAGTTTCAAAGTAAGGAGCAGTTTCGAAAGAAATAAATCTGAGCTTGACTAGGGCAGATTATACAGAAAACAGTTAAAGATCAAAAATTCATGTGAAAAACTGACAGCTCTGAAATAGTGGCATACACTCTTTTATTTGAGTTCTAAGGCTCTTTGAATGGATGCATGTAGGTTTGCAAGCTTATGGTTTGCATGCATCAGGACACCCTCTTAAATATCTACATCTAATTGAAAGTGACATTTGACCTTGAACAAAGAAGGCCAGTTTCTCATTTATTTTGTAAGGCAGAGTCATTTTAGAACTGTACTTTCAATCTTCCATTGCATGGAAAAAATGGCAATGGCAAACATTATAAGCCCAATGGAGTTTTATTTGCTACATAGATTAAATATTAGATGGCTGACTCTATATTGAGAACATTTTCTAAATAATTTAAACCCAGAAAATTACTGAGCAATTTGTCAATACTTTCTGAAAATATTTTCTTTCCCCTTACACTGAGTATTGGAAAGGAATTCTGAAGCATGATGCCACTCAGGGTTTTACTTAATATTTGTCAAGTTACAACGAAGGGCAGTTTCTCATCCCTGAAGAATAAATGCTGCTTTGACAAACTTTTGAACTGTGAGAACTACAAGGAAACTTTTCTCCCCCATTCCTATGACTTGCCATTTTATAGCTCTACTGATGAGCACACAGCTCCATCTGGGGGCAAAGCCAGAGGGAACATTCTCTGTGTCTTGGCCAGATTGCTGTCATCTGTGCAATGGAGGACAGCTTCCAGTGTCAACAGTGTGCTCAGCCACCCACAAAAGAATCTGAAGTAGCCCTCTCTTGGCCATACTTTCAGGTCCTGTATGTCAAGACACTTCACAAGGTCATGGTGGTCAATCCAAATGCCCTTCTTCAGGAACCTCAGAAACTTCTGATTGGCTCTTCTTCATTTTCTATCTATCTTTGAAATGATCCATACTCTGCGTTTTACTTGATTCTTCACTTTTCTTCCAATGAGTTGTACAATCCTATCTTCAAGGGCTTGCTCCACTCTGATGACTCTTGGATATACACATTGAGTCCTTTTTTTCTGAAACAATGTGCTCCCTCATACCACTCTAAAGATTTTTCATTGGTTATCTCATGGCCAAACCCAGACAATACACTCAAAGTTATTTACTTGGCCTTGCTTTTCACTTCATACTTTGGGATCTAAGTACATTCCTTCTTATACATCAACACCAATAAATTTTTCATAGCAACAAATTCTAATCTCTGAAAAGGATTCAAACATTTTTTTTCCTCTTTACTCTTGCTGTCATAACCAGACTAGTTTTTTTTTTTTCTTTTTCTTTTTAGGACTGGCTACCTGAAACACAGCACCTGCATTCTAGTTACCATTTCCTGGTATTTAATCTACCATTGGCAATATGGAATGTGTGTGTATGTATGTTGGTTTGTGTTTGTGCAGAAATGTGTCAAGGGGTAGTGACACACATGTATATGCATGCACAAGGACACCATGGGATCATTCTTCAGGAATCTACCATCCTGCTTGTTTTTAGAGATAAGCTTTATCATTGACATTGAACTCAACAAGTAGACTAGACTGGCTGGCTGTTGATCTTAGCAGTGATGAATTACAAGCATATGCTTGTGAGTTTGGGGTGATTTTTAAGATTCCACTCCTTACAAAACTAGCACTTTACTTGCTGAGAAGTATCAGGAGCCCTTGTACCATCCTTTTAACTGCTGTTTCAAATAGACAAGATGGTGATACAATCTTCCTGCTCAAAATCTCTAAGGTTTCTCCATATCAGTCAAGAGTATCTGATTAAGCAGTATACACCAGAGACTGACAACTTGGCTTCAAATGCTTAGAAGTTGTTGAATTCAGCCAAATTGTTTATTGGTTGGTGTGCTCATCTTACATATTTCTTCAGTTGTTAAAGAATTGCAAGCTGTGTGGGACAAAGATATGCTATTTCTTTAATTCAGGAGCATTCTAACTGTTGACATGTGGTGAGTACTGAAAAGATACCGACTTTGTCATTTTATTACTCGAGTGTTATGACTGGAATCACCATAGGTACTGTGGACTGAATAGGCTCACTAGATTATATGTTGAAATTTAATCACTGGAGTCATAGTACTAAGCACCTCTGTCTATAGGAAGTGTTGATTCCATGAGAATAAAAACCTTAAAATTGCTGTTAATCCTCTTTTAAAAGAAGTTAAAGGGAACATTGCTTTTCCTATTTCCTTTCACTTCCTGTGAGTTCCACAGTAGCTTTCTGCTACTTAGAAGCAAAGCCTCATGGGCATAAAATCAGTCTCCCCTTGGTTTTAGAATTCCAAGCTTTCAGAACTGTGAGAAAAAAAAACAGTTCTGTGCACAATAAATTTTCCAGTTTTGGATATATTGTTAAAGCAGCATGAGCAGTCTGAGGCTATAGGCATTAACCATGGCACAACATTCACAGCTTTCCTTATTCTTATTATTTGACCATCCTACATTTGACCATGATGTTCTTCCAAATACAATCCCTCCCTAAATCTTTAAGTATGCAAGCATATTTAGTTGTTCATCTGGAATGTGTAAACTCTCTTCTTTCGCCTTTACCAAACATTCCCTTTATTCTTAGTCATCTCTGGGAAAGGTGACTTCAATACATAATCAGCCAAACATTACTTTTGAGCTCTATTGTTAGTAATAACTTTAACCTGCCAGTTTGTTCTTATCTATTATTTTAATATTACCAGAAAACTGTGAATTTGGCATGCAATATATAATTTTATTCCATTCTCTAGTGCTTTACACTCTATCTAGAATAACATATACACTAAAAAATGAAGTTTTTCCATTTTGAAAGTAATATTTTTCAACTTTAAATGAATGGACTTTTGCAAGAGAATAAACTCCAGGTGGGATTTAGAGGGACTTTGGATTACATACACAGTTGCTAAAATCTCTTTTTCTTCCCTTACATTTGTGCTCTGCTGATCCTCTTCTTTACAACACACATTTACTCAGTTATCAAATATAGATTCTATCTCAGAAAGTGCTTTGAGGATCTAGCTAGTTTTCTCCCCATCTAAATCCATCAGTTCTTGTCTGGCTGCTAGTATTATGTTATATAAAGAAATTTTACACTGTTCTCTTGCTTAAAGATTCTTATCCCAGGGAAAAATTTTATCCCCTGGTTCTAAATGTGCAATTATTTAAAGACTATCTCTAGAAGCCTTCTTTCTCCTGTTTTCAATAGTTACCATAAAGGATCCTCAACTCCGTACTTGACATTGATGGGGAGAGACAAAGAAGTGTTTTCTTGCCACTGAGTATTTTCACGAGTTGTTGGAATCTTATGCAGTGCTTTCCATTCTGGTCTCTGCATATCTATAGCTTAGACAGCATGCATGCCTCCTCCTTCATTCACTCACAGGAGTTCTTCACTGAACAAGAGGCATCTTGTGTCCCTGTGCAGCTGAGTTTTCACATTTCCATCAGGGTTATCCCTCCAACATGTCCAACCCTGCCTGCCTCATGGTTTCTCTATTTCTGTTCTCCAATGTCAATATCTCTCCCTAATCAGTATTTTAGAGTGATTCATTCCGTTCATCAGGGACACCTCCAATAATTTTATTTTTTTTTCTTTCCAAAATTTTCAGGAATATTTTCTGGTGTATATTTCTTGGAAAAACAAGTTACATTTAAAATTCACATTGTTTATAGAAATACATATCAACACTCATTTTTTGTACATTTTCTTCGGGCTATCATAGCTAATTTATACTTTCCCATTATAAATTATTTGTCTACTCACAAGCCTCTGTTGTTTTAATCATATCTATATCCTTGAAACCAATGGGAAAAAAAGTTTAACATTTTTACTGAAATACTCTCTAGAATGTTTCTTATAGATAAATATATTGATAATACAGTAACTGCTTTTTATCCTTTAAAGACTTCCATTAAGTATCTTAGTTTGTATCATTCCTTCTTTACATTCTGTCTTCTCCTTGATTCCTAGAACTTGTTTTTGTAATTCTAACTGAAGTTTCTTCTTAGTTTGTACACTTTAATTTCTTTTATAATATCTCATCTTATGTACTGGTTCAGATCAATTCCTCTATATTTAAAGACATAGGTAGGTCACCTGTAAATATTTAAAAGTCTCATATCCTGGCACAGTTTCTCAAGTGCCATACTGAGTTTTTCTGTTTGCAAACAATCAAGATACTAAAGAATTGTTCGGTTTTTGTTCTTAGTATATGGCACCTGACCTCATTATTCATTCCTGTCCTCAAGAGATAACTTGGACTTAGCCTGCATTCCTGTCACTCTCCGCATGCATAACCTGCTAACTGTGCCCTATGGCGCTGGTTTTCTTTCTTTTCTCTTTTTCCACCTAAAGTTTAACTCACCTTTTTCATTTTTCTTTTCTTTTTTTGGAGAGGTAACTTTAGGCACACTTTAAGTCAGACCATTGACTCTAATATCATTCTACTTCCCTCATTTCTCTGTTAAAATGGCCATTACTTTTCAAAATACCATGTTCTCATCAAAGTTTCTTTACAATGTTCTTTGGATTTTGACTCCCAAAGTCAATGGATTCATATTTACTTTATTGTTACACAAACAAGCTACACTAGGCAGCCCACTGTATAAAGAAATAAATTGTTTAAGCCCAGAAATCTGAAGATACAAGGTCTAAATTATTTGATGACAGTTAAGATGTCTCAGATGTCAGAGAGGCGTTTTAATGTACTGCATGACAGAAGACAGGAGATATATGTACAGAGGTATGCTTGTTCTTGTTTTAATACCAACAGCATTTGGTCATGGCATGTTACCCTAATGATCATATCTAGTCATAACTTCCAAGAGTTACACTCTAGTGAGAATGGAAATATTATTTTAATATATAAAACCTGTGGCTCATTAACTTTCTTCATGTCAATTCCTTCGTTTTTTAACTTAGACTGTGGCCCACTCTATCTTTTAGGTTTACCTATTTTCATTTCCTCATCAGAGGAGGACTTCATGAAATTGCACAATGATGTACAGACATCCAGAGTCCACAATATTAGAGGTAAGTCTAGTTTCTTTTGAGGTATATTTAAAAAACAGTTTGAGAATTGTTGCATGTGAACTGATTTCTTGAGTGTGTCCACTTCTGAATCATTGAATGGCTGTTCCATTTGTCCTCTAAGTTACATGTTTCTGCTGGAGTGTCTCTGCATGTAGAACAATTCAGTGCAGTCACTGAGCTGGCCTAAGGAGTTATATGGAGTACAAGTTGGAGAACTACTTGAACTGTAGAAATGGTCCATAGAACAGATTGAATTGACACATAAAAATCCTGGCAATATATTCTTGCTAAAACAGACACAGATAACACATGTCTTTGGGGCATTTCTGATATCTAACTTTTAAGCAGTATGTGATCTAAAGCTGAGATTCTTCTGTAGTTTATGCTCCAATATAAAATGCATTGTTATTAGTTGTAGACCACAAACTCCTGGTAGTTCAGATCTGTCTGCAGTCAGCTTACTTCAGTCACATATTCATTTGTGTAAACTATACATTTTATACAAATGCTTTAAAAATAAATTAACAACTTATTCTAGATCCTGGCTTAAGCTTCAATATACAGGCCTTCTTATCTGCATTAGAATTAGCTTTTAAGCCTTTGATTGTCCATATTTATTTCCATATGGGGCATGTACATGGCTCAATAGTACTTGTATGAATAAAAATCAGAAGGAAGGGAAAAGAAAACCTCCCCTATCAGTGGACTTGGGGAGGGGCATGTGTGGAGAAGGGGGAGGGAAGGTGAGATTGGTAGGAGAGGAGGGGGGATTTATGGGGAGTACAAAGTGAATAAAATGTAATTAATAAAAACTAAAATAAAAAATGAAAAAATATTTTAGTGAGTGACTCAATGAGTGAAAGCAGGAGGATAATTAATTTCCTCAACTTCTCAACTCCTCTGTGCCTCTTGAACCCTGTGGAGTTAAAGGGAATATCTTAAAGAAAAGTTCTATCACTGTGTAATTGAAAAACTTAGAGCCCTAGAAAGCCAAATTGTTGTTGGCATGGAATTTCCGTTGTGACCCTGAGAGTGACAGAATAAGATGTAGGTCACAAAATCTCACAACTAGAGCTCTGTGTGCAGAGTTGCCCTCTCGGATTTCAATCACTTTGATATTTCTTTATAGTCACTGGAAAGTTTTGGCTACTTTATAAGGGTGAGCTGGAAAGTACATTTGATTTTTTGCTTTATTTTTTCCAATTTTTGAAATTATAATTACAACATTTATCCTTTCCCTTTCCTCTTTCCTCCCTCCTAACCCTTTCAATTACTCCTCCTTGTTCTCTTTCAATTTTTTGGCATCTTTTTTCATTAAATGTTATTACATGTGTATGTGTGTGTACATGTGTATATGTGTTTGTGTGCATGTTCTTAAATATAACCTGCTCAATCTTATCATGTTAATCAACTATATGTCTTTAGGGCAAAAGATTTGCTGTTATATAACCAGTTGATATTTTTAAGTAAATAACATTTTGCATACAATAAAATTGCATTTATCTTTACACTATTTTTAAAAGTAGGAAGATGATTCTCTTTGGAAGATATTAGATGGGGCATATTTAAAGTTTACCCATTAGCTTTTTATGTTATATAAAAACTATTCTTTATCTGCATACTGTATTAAGGATAGACCAATGTAATTGGTAATTATGTTTTTGTTTACAGAATTAGAAAACATTAAGAAATGAGATGCATTTCTAAAGAAAATATTAGCCACAAGTCATTGTTACAACTTTGTAAGTGATCTAAGAATCATTACCTGTGTTCAACACTTTGCTAGATTTTTCTCAGAAAATATTTTTAAATTCCTATGTCCAAAAGGGCAGATAAGAAACATATTTATTTGTACACAATAGTTAACGGGCATTTATTGCTGTATTATTTTTTAATTTAAACTTATCTTCTCTTTAACTCTTTCTCTCACTGGTTTGTGACCTCCAGCCACATTAACACCTAATAGATTTCAGATTTTGATCGGTAAAATTTATTCCATTTATTCGAGTGTATTTTTTGTGCATTTCAGAAGGTTAGGTATCAGGTACTAGTAATTAATAACACATGTTAATATTGATCTTTTCATTTATGAACAGAAATTTATCTTCTCCAATGAAGATATAAGCCATTGAGAAGACCAGACCAATTTGTTGTTGCTGTTTTTACGGTTTTCATATGTGTATGTATATGTATATGTGTATTGTATGTATATGGAAATGTACTAGTATTTGAGAGTGGAATCAAGGCAACAACGGATGTTTTCTTTGTTAGTATGCACATTATTTCTGTAAGACAATCATCTACTAAAACTGAGTCTGGGACTTAGTGATTAGCAACAGGCTCCAAGAATCACCTATTTGACTATTTCTTCCCCTTCATCAATGGGATTACAGTCATAATGATGTAAATGTATTTTATTTGCCTGAAGTGTACTCTCAGAGGCTTACTGGTAAAAAGCTGGCCCTTTTCTAGTTCTTTCGGGACACTGGCTGTCTCTTTCAACTCGGCTGTTCTGGCCTAAACACCTCTCTCAGCTGACTGATTCAAACTATTTTATCTCAGCTTCTGACTAAATTGCTCTGTTTGGCCTCAAACTAACTCTAGCAAATTTTTTCTAATCTTTTACTCCATCTTATTCTTTGGCTCATTCTGTTGTCACCTGTGTCTAACTTGTTCTCTCTGCAACTTTTCTCTGTAAAGTTTTCTCGGTATAAACTGCCTCTGAACCCCGTGAGCTGAATTGCCACCGATGGGACTCAAATTGAGTGCATAGCTTCTCAGCTGACGACTGAATTTAATGCAACTGAAATGCCACATTGAACTGTCCCCTCTTTTCTGTCTATTCTCATGAGAGTAGGTTGTTTCCTCTCTCTGATTCATTCTGTCAAATAATTCTCTGATTCTTCACTGTGTCTGCCCCTCAATTAGATGCCACTGTCAAACATGGCTGCTTCCCTCAAGAAAATAACCTTCTCTACATTGTGTTTTATTAAAGGTGTGTACTAAGTGCATGTCTGTATTCCAGCCAGAGGGATTAAAGTATATGGCATGTCAGCATTCCAGTCTAATCACACAGACCAAAGTCTTCATATATGATCCTTCTCTAGAGAAGCCATCTTGGTGGATTAAAATTCCTCTACATGTTGATGTGTTTTTGTTGTTTTGTTATATTTTTATGTCACTACTGGTGACCTGAAGTCATATCAAATCATAATGTGTTGCCATGTGGCAGGCTTTTTATTCAATGAGCCATCTCCTCAGACCAATAATTGATTTATTAATTTTGATATGTGAGAAAGTTCAAAACGACATGTGAAATTTTTATGAAAATGTTTATGAAACTTAAACAAAAGTGTCTATAAGTCAGTATTCCATGAAATCTGATGAAGTTCATGATGATTTTTCTCTTTATTCTAGACAAGATATACAAATACATATTTTTTCATATAGTGGAAAATTTCTGGTTGCATAAATAATCCTGGAAGATGTGGGAGGGCCTACAACCGGGTTGCAATGTTAATTTTAATAATAGAAGAAGAATTAAGTTGTATAAGGTTTTTATGTTAATATAATAAAAGGAATATTATTAGACTGATTTTTGACACTTTAGCGTATTAACATTTAATATTGCTTACTGTAAATACATAAGACATTTTGAGTTTGAGGCAAGGAACTAGTTTTAATTCAATGATATTTGATTAAAGTATACTTAATACTGTAAGTGTTGTTCTTTTTATTTCAAAATCTTCTGAATTTTGGTATCAATTGTTATTATTTTTTATTTTAGGTATTTATATTATTTTCCATTATGTTCACGTTTTCTCGTGTACTGCGGATATATGCACACGAGTATATGTTTCAGATTCAGCGGACGTGGACGTGGGTGCTGAAAATGCAGACAGGTTCGACAGGAACAACAGGCACTCTGAACAGCTGAGCCAGGTCTCCAGCCCTGCTCCCAATACTTTCAGTTGTCAACCAGATTGCTGACAGTTTAAACTAATTCCTCTCACTTTCAGCTTTTATCTTCAATTTATTTTTCAGTTATTTGTACTCTTTTTATTTCATATATTTAGAGTAATTTCATGTACATGTAAACCAAACCCAAAACTCAAAAAAGCATTTTTGAGATTTTGATAACAATTACCTTAAAACAATATGTCAAGGCATCAAAAACTAAAATATAATTCATGTATGAGCTCAGTATATTTTTCCAATTATTTGCATGATTGTTTTTTTATTCATCAGTGGTAAAAGTGACAGACGGTTCCTTGTCATTATGCCTCTTTGGAAGGGAAGGTGTGTAAATATGTTCCAGTGAGGGCTTGTTACATTAATTCCAGTGTCAACCATTCTCTTCCTAGGGAAAATGATAGTCTTGTGCTTGTTGCTCAATCCTCACTCAGAGGGCTACACATTGTAAGAGGGAGAAAACAGGCAACAGGAAAGGAGCCTGTCACAGAAGACCTCTGAAAGCCTCTACTGATTGAGGTATGGAAGCAGATGCTGAGACTCATAGCCCAACTTTGGTCAGACTGCATGGAATTTTATCAAAAAGAGAAATAGAGAAAGAAGTGGAGGCAGCAGGAACTGCATAAGGAGAACAACAGAACCAAAAATCCTGGGCCTAGGGGTCTTTGCAGAGACTAATACCCCAACCAAGGACCATGCATGGAGATAACCTAGACCCCTTATCAGATATAGCCCATGGCAGAGCAGATCATTCTCCAAGTGGTTTGCCTCATAAGATCTTTAAATATATTGCTTTCAAAATCAGTCACAATCAGAAGTGCTGGGTGTTAGTGATTCCAAATACAAATTTTGAAGTTTTATATGTGTAGTCCTTATTTGGTTGGCTTTATCTTTTCTGCTGAGAATCTTGTCTGAAAGTTATGCAACCTTTCAAGGTTAGAGTCCAAGCTTTCCTTTCAGCGCTTCTTGGCATTGAATTTGGAAAGACATTTTTATTTGATGGTATTTGACTAGAGGATTCTATCATCTAATAGGTTTTATCTTTATGAATCAACTGTTTCAAAGACTGCTTGAAAGAAGATCAGTAAATTTTGATTTCTATTCATACTCATTTTTTTCCCACAGCAATGTAAGAGAGCAAAATATCACAGAGAATTCACAGCTATGTTTTTCCTACATTCCTTGGGCACTGTTAAGTATCTCTCTTCTTTAACTTTCAGAATCTTTTTGCATTTGTTTTAAAACTATTTGTTTGCTTTCACTTAATAGATATGGTAGGAGACAAATTTTCACACCATTCTTCCAGAAGTACAACAATAGAAAAATCTACTTACAGTATACTAAATGATACTTTATTACTATTAGATTTGTTTTTTCCATTGAAGAAATATTTAACTCAAATTTAATTATAATATTCTAAAGTAATAATATTTAATATGCATGCTATTTTATGATTGCATAAAATCTACTTGTTGATAAATCATTTAATTTGATTATGCTATTGGGCTCTATATTTATCATTATAAAAAACAAAGGCAATATATTATACTGATTGTACATTTTAAAATGTTGTTTATTCACTGGAACCACTGTTGCTGAGCTCCGACCACATTGCTGTGCACCCGACGCCCCACATTGTGCACTAGTTGTCCCAAAAGTTTCAAACTCCAAGATGGCAACCCTCAAGGACCAGCTGATTGTGAATCTTCTTAAAAAAAGAACAGGCTCCCAGAACAATATTATGGTTGTTGGGGTTCGTGCTTTTGTCATGGCTTGTGCCATTAGTATCTTAATGAAGGATGTGGCAGATGATCTTACCCTTGCTGACATCATGGAAAACAAACTGAAGGGAGAGATGATGGATCACCAGCACAGCAGCCTTCTCCTTAGAACATCAAAATTTTTCTCCAGCAAAGACTACAGTTTGACTGCAAACTCCAAGCTGGTCATAATCACAGCTGGAGCCCATCAGTAAGAGGGAGTGAGCCTACTTGATTTGGTCCAGTGAAATGTGAACATCCTCATCATTCCGAACAACGTTGTGAATTTCAATCCAAGTGCAAGCTGCTCTTTCTTTCCAACCCAGTGGATATCTTGACATATGTGATTTGGAAAACAGTTTCCCAAAAACTGAGTCATTGGAAGCGGTTGCAATCTGGATTCCATTGGCTCTATTGAACAGTAAGAGAAAGACTGGGAGCTCACCCACGGGTGGATCTTAACGGAGCATGGAGACTCCAGTGTGCCTGTATGGAGTGGTGAGAATTTTGCCAGTATGTCCCTAAAGAATGTGAACCAAGAACTGGCACTTACTCAGACAAGGACGAGTGGAAGGAGGTTCAAAAGCAGTTAGTTGACAGTGCCTATGATGTCATCAAAGTGAAAGGTTATACATCTTGGGCCATTGGCCTCTCTGTGGCCAATATGGCTGAGAGCATAATAAAGAATCCTAGGCAGGTATATCCCATTTCCACCATGATTAAGAATCTCTATGAGATCAAGGATGATGTCTTCTTTAGTGTCCCTTGTGTCTTGGGATGAAGTGGAATCTTAGATATTGTGAAGGTGACTGACTCTTGAAGAGGAAGCCTGCCTGAAGAGTGCAGACACACTCTGGGGTACCCAGAAAGAGCTGTAGCTCTAAACTCTTCCAAGGTCCTAGAACTTCACTGTCCAGGCTGCAGAAGGGCTTCTATGGAGACCATAATCTGTCTCCCCCTCATCTGAGCTGTGGCTCGTGCAGTTGGGTTCAGGTGGTCTGGGAAAAACCTCAGTTCCTACAGCTTTACCCTGATGCTATGTGGTACTTGTGTAGTGGCAACCTGGTTAGGGCGACAGTCCCACGGTCCCCAAGACACACTGCCAATTGTGTACAGAATTCAATGATCCTGGGACCCTGCTGTGTCACTGTTGCTGCACACCCTCACCAAACATGGCTAGGCCAGCAAGTTTCCAGTTAGTCATAACCTGGCTCCAGTGTGTAAGTCCATTATGTATATCTGTGCATAACTCTTCTAAAGGATATTATTTTAGGTATTATATGTGTCTGTAGTGTACACTGCAATATTATGTAAAAAGTGAGATCTGCATATGGATGATGCAACCAACTACCCAAGTGTCATGCCAATGAAAACACCAAATAAACCTGAACAGTATAAAGAATAGTGTTTATTTACACTCTATATTGCAGTTTCCTTTTTTATAATCTCATTATACAACAAATTATCACAAACATTAGAAACAAAGGCCAATATAAACATACCCTTTAGCTGCTATAAAGAAAAGTGAGGACAAGTAAATGTTGTCAGTGGAGTACAACTGGGTTCAAGCCAGCACTTAGAATATTTGACTCCCATCAGCATCTATCAGATCTCATGTTTAAAGCTTTGGAATGCCTTCACAAATAGTCATCTCAATCATTTCCTCTGCCCTCTCCTTATATATACAGTGCAACAAATACCCATAACCTATTAATCCACCACAGATGATGCTGATAAGATTCCAAATGTTCCACCTGGGACCAATCAAAATGACAATAACAATTAACAATGGCTGTGACATCAATAATTCACTAAAGAAACCACTCCTTCTTTGACTCAGCAGTATCTACACATGCACACATACATACATACATGCATGCATATATATGTAAATGTATGTCTCTATCTGTATATATATATATGTATTTATATAGTAGAGTTGTATATAAGCATATATGAATTACATATTATGTAACAATATATACCATATATTCAACTCAAAGTTTAAATAAGATTATGATAGACAATTAGATTGTTTGACTATGACTTACTTATGAATTGTTAGCATCATAGGATAAACATCTATAGATTGTCCTACCAGACTTCTTTGTCCTGTAACATTCTTTCGTGACTATATGAAGGAAGCTGACACTGAGTCTAGATATAAAGCTGCTTCTGACCAATGAGAGTCCCTCGTAGTCAGGAGATGAGAATAGGAAGAGTAGGATGCTAGTACCTTCATTTTCAAGAGCCTATTGGCCATTTGCTGTATCTTGAACACTCTCTATGTACTGTCATAGTTTTGGGAGTCTCTAGCCTTGCAGGTGTTTTTAGTAGATTTCTGGATTGGTTCTTTTTCATTACTATTCAAGCTAAGGACTTTAAAGCTCTTTCCACTATTGCTTTATTTTTTTATTGTTATTATTTTGTCTTTCACTCTTCTGATCACAACTATTTTATAGCTATTTTAATAAAATGTTCTCATGAACTTATTTAAAACTGTAATCTACTTCTTGCTTGTTTTAATGCCAGCAGATTTATCTCTACTTGAAACTTTAGTTTTAATCCCTTAAATAGTTTCAGAGGTGAATTTCAATGCTTTCTACATAGTTAAATATATTTAACTGACAAAAAGTGTCCATGTATTTCTCCAAAAATGTTTTAAGAATAATTCTACTTTGAAAACATTCCTATGAGTAATATAGCTTCCAAATGTGGTGACTGCCTCTGAGTTCTTTTTGCAGAGGGTTGCACTTTAGAATTCTGGACTCTACAAAACATTTTTGCAATAACTTTGGTCTATTGAAGCTAATCTAGCATGCTAAACACAACAGAGGCTGATTCCTAAATAAACAGGACTAAAACAAAGAATTTGGACTATTATATTTATTTTCTCATAGTCTTGCCTCCAGCTCCACTCTTCATTTCTAACAATAGTCGTTGACTTCCCCTAGTGAGAACTGCACAGTTGTTGTGATGAATTCATTCACCTGTGTGAAGCATACAGATGGTGTACACATCACTGATACAGTTTAAGTTAAAATATTTAGTGTGTAGTGATTAGTTGGTGTAACTTGTTTCATATCAACTTCCTTTTGACTCTTGAGCCAATGTTAATTTGTTTTGATCTTTCAGAAACCAAGATTTAGGCTGACAATTGCGCTTTAGGGTATTCTTAAAGCAGCTTGCCTGCTCTTTGACCAATCTTAATTTCGTTGTTGGCGTGGCCAGATGCTCAAGTGTACTGCCATCATCCATCAACTCCACGTGTCTAAACAACACCAAAAAAAAAAAAAGCGAATTGCTTTAGGCTTTGCTTTAAAATATGTAGTTGGCTTGTTTCCAGGAATTTTTCACAGGTGATTTTCCACGTTAATATCTCATAGGTAGATGCAGTTTCTCTTCAAGGAGAAGTTGAAAAATTTTATCTCCAGTATGACTAGTTCAGAACTAAATCCAAACACTGTTGTTGCTACTGATAAAAAGATATGTGAAGAATTTCTGAATATAGGTGGCTAGTAGAAATAATTACTTCCTATTTATTATCTTGTATTCCTAATAATCTAGACACAGGCTCCAGCCCTCTCCAATCCCATGATCCATATTTCAGTCTAGAACAGTTATTTTCAATCTTTCTAATGCTTCAGCCTTTTAATAAAATTCCTCATGGTGTGGTGACCCACAAATGTAAAATTATCCCATTGCTACTTCATAACTCTAATTTTACCACTGTTCTGAATCATAAGTTTCTGATGTGCAGAATTTTAGATATATGATCCATAAAGGATCTGCAAGCCCCAGATTGAGAATCACTGGCCTAGAGGAAACACAGAACTTATTATTTCAATATTCCTTATTTTGTCTTTCATGAACTAAACAGCAAAGATGACTGACACAGAAGTAATGATGAGCGATACATGTTTGTAAACTACACTGATACAATTGCTATACCAATAATTTTCAGTGCATATGTATTTCTACTAAGCATTTGAGTTATATTATATGACTGCCTATCTATATAGTAACATAATACGAATAGCCTAAGATTCATTTTCAATGATAAATTATCATTATGATTCTTTGGTTTATACATTCCTACTGTTTTTAAATACAACTTTTCGTTTCCCTTTAACGGTATGAAGATTACAACCATAGAGTTTTGTTTGTTACTCCAAATAAATAACAGAATTGGTTTATTATTAAAAGGCTATCCTTTATTGTTAGAATAAATTTTCATTCATCTCTGTTTTTAAGCAAACTAATGTTTTTGTCAATCTTTGAAATTTTTATACAGTATATTTTGATTATATTAAACAGACTTTTAAAAGTTATCATAATACACATAGATAATTGCATCTGTCAGCCCACATCAGAAAAGCATGGTTTGTAGTAGATGGTGATTGATAAACCCACAATTGCCAAAATGTAGAGAATAATTGACTACAGAATGTACCTCCATATATGGAACATCGGTATCACACCTTCTTCTCCCAAGTCTTAGGGATCATTGCAAAAAAAAAAAAAAATAGAGTAGAAAAACTACAAGAGGAGGCAGAAGACACAAGTAAACAGTATTTTTCTAGACACAACACATTAGTTGCACACATCAGCCAAAGCAGTTGTGAATGCATGCACAAGAGCTGTGCAAGCTCTCCTTTCTTTTTTAAATAATTTATTTATTTTTATATTAGTCACAGGTTATGTACTTTGTATCCCAGCCATAGCCCCCTCCTTCATTCCTTCCCACTCTCCCCATCCCTCTCTCATCTCCTCCCTGCCCCTTTCCAGTCCACTGATAGAGGAGGACCTCCTCCCCTTCCATCTGACCCTAGCTTATCAGGTCTCTTCAGGGCTGGCCACAATGTTTTCTTTTGGGGTCTAGCAAGGCTGCTCCCCCCTTGGGGAGGGGGTTGAAGAGCCAGCCATTGAGTCCATGACAGAAATAGTCCCTGTTCTCCTTACTAGGGTATCCAGTTGGATACTGAAGCTCTCCTTTCTATTCTTAATTTTTTGTAGTACCCCATATCATTACATCTATAACATGAGATCCTATAAGTTCTTTGTAATACAAGGTAAACTGTACTACCATGACTGCTGAAAAGAAGAGCAAAGAGGTAAAAAGATATATGATCACATTTTAGGTGAGTAAACTTACAACATGAATAAAGTAACATAGTAATAGGTTGAATCCACAACCAGTTTCCTCAAATTTATCTTGGTAGGCTTGATGTCTGACTCCTAGATGACTAGAGAAGATGGTCCATGTGTCAAGGGGAAGAAGTAAATTCTGACTGAAGCTAAACAACCAAGTCTGAAAGACTTTCTCATTTAAGAATATCAAGACAACAACCTTAAGAATACGGTGGATCACAAGTAGGAGTGCATGATTCCCCTACATACTGATAATGTGCCTAGAAGAAGATATCATTTCCCTTTGATATTTGCTCTATAGTAGTGTGTATCAACGAGAAATCACTCATCAAAGGAACTGTATGTAGTCATTCAGTGTAGAGATTTAGGAATAAAATTAATTGAAGTAGAGAAGATCCATTACCTTTTAATGGAGAGGTGAAGAAACAAATCTGACATGAAACAGATATTTACATTTGAAGAGAAGTCCATGAGGATATATGTGTTAATAGTTCTTCATTCAAGATGCAACAAGCACAGAATCTTTGATGTTGGCATGGGTTTCTGGAAACACAGGAAGGGGATGAGATCCCAGACAGCTGGGACTGATGGAATAGGACTTCTTTTTATTGTGATACAATGTGTAGTTTATAACAGAATTTCACAGGTTTCAGTAGGACTGCAGTTGGTGTGTTAAGATAGTTGATGAGGGATTTTAAACCAGGGATTTACAAGACTTTTTAGTAGATGACTGACTACAGAGGAAAAGGAATGAGTAAAATGCCAAGTATAAGACATATATAGTAGTCTAAGCAAAAGTCTATCATGCCTGGGGGAGACAACACCCTCTATTATTAGCATACAGAGAGGTTTTGATAATTCTTAGAGAGGTAGAGTGTTATAGAGAGTAAAAATAAGCCATTTAGAAAGTATTTAGGTAATTTTTATGTCAGTGTAAGCAATTCTGCCAACAAACATTAATATTATTAATAGCCTATTGGGCAGACATTTTAAACTTATATACTGGAGTTTTGTCCATTTTAAAGCTCAGACTTTGAGCTAAATTAGCACAATAACCTCCATCTCTGACCCTCAGTATTTTTCAACAAACTAATGTAGATGTAGAATGTGAAAAATTACAGGTCATCAGGACTTCAACACAGCAATGCAGTGTCTTATGCCAACTCTTTTCTAGTTCCCAGGGAAACGTTAGGAAACTCCTATTACACTAGAGAGGAAGAAAGTCAAGAGGCTTTCTTAAATTTTTTTTCTTTTTTAATGATGAATAATGATTGTGCAAAATAACTTTAAAAACTCCTAGGAGCTTTTCTTGATTTTTGATGTGATTGTAATTATGCAATTTAAAGTCTCCAACTGAATTAAACTGCCTATAACCATTTTAATGACTTAGTAAAGAAAGAGAAAATTGCAGAGCTTAAATTCTTTTTCAATATGATGACTCTTGAGAATTTTAGTGACCTTGGTGGACCTTTTAGAATTTGAGTTCATTTATAAATCAAACCAGAAAAAATATTTTGAAATGCTGTTTAGAAGCTCAAAAGAATTATTGAACCCTGAATAAGTTTCTTTTCATGGCATGATAAGGTCATTGTAAATGAGTCAGAAACATGGATTACATTTCTTTTAAAAAACATACTTTGCTTCACAACAGATTTGCCCCAAAAGCATTTTGGCTCTTCCTGAATCCCAAATGATTTCCTTTTCCCCCCTCCCCTTAAATTCTCCAATAAACTACCTAAACCCATAATCTAGGTGAGCTCACCTGCCTCTTCCTCTCACTTCCCTATTGAGTTTAGCCCCAGGCTGTTCTTTAATAGCTCGTAGAGTAGAAATTTTTATACCAAGAATCAGTAGAGGCACAAAGTTTCATAAAAGCCTGGAAATTTTATTTTTTATTCTTTTCTGTCAAAGAAGTACTTTAAGGGAACGATATTGTTCCTGATGCCTGACTCAAATCTGTTCTGTATTTGAACTCTGTGATTATGAAATTTCAATTAGAGCTATAAAAAGCAAAGCTAACAGATACCAGGGAATGCAAAAGAAAAACAGGATGATCTTTTTTGATTGGGAAATAATAATTTAAGTTCAGTGGCTGGGTCCGGGTAGCTGAGTTTACATTTGCTTCTCCTCATTACAGAAACACTTGAACTATGATGAATTTTCATTGAGCAGCAGAGCTGTCTTTCAAATGGTGATTTTATTGGGGTGCAAATCCCTTTAGTTATTGCTTCAGTTCGTTTTTAAAATGGATTTGAAGCCTGGGGAGATGTACAAATTAAGACAGGCTCTTCTGCTGCTCTGTTCAGTCTGTTTCTCCTGCTACAGACATGGGGAGAACCCCCCGGGCTCTCATCTGCCAGGAGCATCCCCTGTTATCTTGCTCTTTACAGCCCTGTATGGAAACACAGTCCTTTTCTTCCTCAGAAGTCATTACAATGATTGGATTATGTCTTTAGGACTAGAATGACTCTCCATGTTCGTGTACTACTTTAGTGATTGAAATATGAGCTTTAGTAGTGAGGTGAAGTAACTAGTACTTAATACCTCAGCAGTGCAGATGAGTAGCAATGTTGGAATTGTTTTTCCATGCATTCGTTGTAGTTCAAGTCTAAAATGATTCAAGAGAACATCATGAACTTGTCTGTGTGTGTGTGTAGGTATGTGTAGGTATAGGTAGGTAGATGCTAGTTGGATTGTGTTAGAGGCTTAACTGAAAGTATAAATTAATAGAATAGAAAAGTAAGATCAACTGTAGTTACTCTATGGAGTCATTGGCAGTGTAATACTACCCTCAGAAAATGGTAAAGTAATTTTTCCACACTCATCTTAAATGTATTTTAGCGATGGATATGCTATTTTTAAGAATGAAGTTTATTTTCTAAATGTTTTTCTTTTTATATCTCATACATGCATGTAATATATTATGGCCATCCTTATTCCCTTAGTTTTCTTCTATACCTCTTCCTCTTCCCACCCTCCCCTGTACCTTTCTGTATTCTGCTTTTAAGATTTTTGTTTTTGTTGTCTGCTTAGAAACTCAACCACTGTATTAAACCAGGCTACTTTTGGAACATAGGTTTGGAGGATGGGTAATTCACCAGAGTCTATACATCATTGAAAAAAAAATGGTTTCCTCTCCCACAGTAGCCTTAAGAGCCATTAGCTCCTCTACTGGGTGGAATAAAACCACAGGAGACCCTGTCCATGCATGACTAAAAGTTTATAGCTCAAACTTATGCAGGCCTTATGCAGGAAAATGTAGCTATTGTGAGTTCATGAATACCATAGCTATGTCATGGCCATAAAAACTCCATTTAACTTTTAGTTTGCTCACTGGTTGGCTTGCTGTGGTCCACATGCATCTTCCATGCTACATCATGGCTGCTTACAATATCCTCCACAACTTCACTGTGTTTTGACAAAGTCAAGGAGTTAAACTCACTCATGTTCCGTTTCAAATAAAATCCATCTCCTTAGGGAACACTGTAGGTTTCTGTTCTCATAGCTTGCTTCTCCCACTTGATGGAATACTTTGCAATGCTGCAAAAAATGCTTGAGGCAGGGAACAAAACCTGCTCTTTTCAGAGTGATGGTTTGAGTCTACTAGGGCAGTGCTGGGCTTGGGTAGAAACTACTTACAGATTTGGAGATAATTAGGTCAACTTTTATTGATTTCTTCTTTACTGATTTTGTAAGCAGAGAATTCAGTATGATTATATAATTTACATTTATGGCCCATAAAATAGCTTGTTTTGATAAATACTACATTCTCAGGGAAAAGAACATATATTTTGAGATCCAAGATGGCAGTGACCAGAGCGCACCATATCTGAGGTACACAGGATCTGAAATTCCAAAACTGATGAGTAGAGGCAGCTGAAGCCAGAATATAGACATTGAGGCTTCCTGGATGAGAGGGGATAACCCATAAGGTGAGATCATTTGGATCCAGGTCACCCACAGACATCTCTGGGGTCTGAAATTGGTGAATATTCAACCTGACGGCACTTCCCTCTTGATGGGCCTCTCCCCTAGGTGGAGGCAACCCACAATGCCCACTGCTCAAGCACAGACAGCCCTGCTCAGTAACAGACAGTAGAGGCTGACCTCCCAGTTCTGTAGCAGCTGTTGGCTGTACAGGCCTCCTAGGTCTGCAGGCAGCTGTAGCCAGGGCCTCCCAGTGGGCAACTGTACCGGCCTCCTAGGTCTGCAGTGGTGGCTGGCAGCTGTATGGGCCTCCAGAGCCTTCCAGGTCTGTGGCAGCGGCAGCAGGATGGTAGCTAGCCCTAACAGGAGCATCCATGCTCCATGACTGAAACAACAGAAGTGACTACCCCAAGTGAGGGACTCCCAGTGGACACCACTGAGCTGACTGATCTCCTACATTCTCATTTGTCCAAAACTGAGAGTAAAGAACAGGGGGAATTCTTGTGCTTTGTGATTAGCAAGTGAGTGCACCTTCTAGTAAATGCATACAGAGCCCAGATGCAGGGTTCCTCTAAGGTAGTAGCCAGATATCTGATCTCCTCTCACCCACATGCCCACTGTGGGCAACATAGGGTTGCATGGGACAGCATTCTCAATAATGAAGCCACTGTTCTGTGGGTCTAGTAGAATCCAGGCAAACAATTCCTATTTGAATACCAGGAGGACAGTATGACAGGCTTGTACACCACTGAGGTATTCAGGGCAACTACACATGTGCATTGTGCCCGTGAACAATGCCAGCACCCCCACCCCCACACATTTAAACCCCACATTGCAGGTATCTACAGGCTCTAGCACCCCGTCCTTCAAAGTACACTTCCACACACACACACACTTGTGCACGTGCACTGCAAACTTCCTCCTTTAGCTACAGCTGAAACACTGACACACACTCTCAAACCTATGGGCCTCTCTCATCTTCCTGAAGAATACTTTAGATACCAAAGAAAGATAAACTCAGTTTAAAGTACAGACTTCAAGAACAAACAGCAAAGTTTACAGATAAGCAGATGGCTAGTGGTCAGCTTAAGAGCACATCCAACAAAAATCAGGACATCATGGCTTCACCAGCAACCCTGAAAATCAATGGATATTTTAATTCACCAGAAATACAGGAAAATCATTTTAAAGCTATATTTATCCAGTTATTAGAGGCATATAAAGAGGAAACGAACAAATCTCTCAAAGAAATAGCCACACATATGAAGGCAAATGAAGAGGTAATGAACAAAAGCTCTCAAAAAATTACAGGAAACTACAGCCAACCAAAAAAAAGCACAAGTAGAGGCACAAGTGGAGATACAATTAGTGGTACATAGAGAGGAAATAAACAGAAAAATAGAGACCATCATGGAAAGACAGGAATCCACATTCAAACAGATGAAGGACGTGGTACAAGACATGAAAACATAATTAGAATCAATAAAGACAACACAGAGAAAACCATGGAAGTGGAGAACTTTGAGAAAAGAACAAGAACTACAAAGGTATGCGTCACCAATAGAATACAAGAGATGGAAGAGAGATTCTCAGGTGCTGAAGATACATTTGCAGAAATTAACACATCTCTCAAAAAAAAAGGAAGAAACTCCTCACATCACATTATAGTCAAAACACAAACTCTACAGAACTAAGAAAAAGTATTAAAAGCAGCAAGGGAAAAAGGCCAAGTAACAAATAAAGGAAAACCTAACAGAATCACACCAGAATTTTCAACAGAAACTAGGAAAGCCAGAAGGGCCTGGGAGGATGCCATGCAGACTCTAAGGGAAAAGAGATGCCAACTCAGACTACTATACCCAGTAAAACTTTCAATCAACATAGATGGAGAAAACAAAATATTCCATGACAAAACTAAACTTGAACAATATCTATAGAGCAACCCAGCCCTGCAGAAGATACTAGAAGGAAAAATCCAATTCAATGAAAACAACACCCAAGAAAACACAGGATATAGATAACTTCATAACAACAACAACAAAAAATAAATAAAAGAAAACAAGCATTGAAACACAGTAACACCACCAACTGCACATAAAAAGGAACTGACATTCCTTGGTCACTATTATATAAAATCAACAGACTCAACTCTCCGAGAGAGAGAGAGAGAGAGAGAGAGAGAGAGAGAGAGAGAGAGAGAGAGAGAGAGAGAGAGAGAGAGACTAACAGACTGGTTGCAGAAACAGGAGCCAACATTCTGCTGCATCCAAGAAACACACCTCCACAACAAAAAACAAATACTACCTCAGAGTAAAGGGCTGGAAAATTGTTTTTCAAGCAAATGGACCCAGAAAGCAAGCTGGGGTATCTCTTCTAATATCTAATAAAATAGACTTTCAACGAAAATTAATTTTAAAAAATTAGGAGGAGCACTTCATTCTCATCAAAGGAAAAATCTGCCAGGAGAACATCACAATTCTGAACATCTATTCCCCAAATACAAGAGCACCTATATTCATAAACAAACATTATTAAAGTTTAAATCCCATAATAATCCCAACACCTTAGTAGTGGGAAACTGCAACACACCACTCTCACTAAGGGACAGATCATCTACACAGAAACTAAACAGGGAAATAATGACACTTGCAGAGGTCCTAAATCAAATGGACATAATAGATGTCTACAGAACTTTTCACCCAAACTCAAAAGAGTATACATTCTTTCCAGTACCTCACGGAAACTTCTCAAAAACTGACCTTATAGTCAGGCACAAAGCAAGCCTCAACAGATACGAGTAGATTTAAATAATTTCATATCAGACCACCATGGCCTAAAACTAGACTTCAACAACAACAGAAATAACAAAAAGCCCATTTACTCATCAAAATTAAACAACTCTCTATTCAATGACAGCTTGGTCAGGGAAGAAATGAAGAAAGAAATTAGAGACTCCCTAAAATTGATTAAAATAAATGCACAACTTACCTAAACTTATGAGACACAAAGAAAGCAATGCTAAGAGGAAAATTCATAGCACTAAGTACCACCAGAAAGAAGTTGGAAACATCTCATACAAGTAACTTAACAGCACACCTAAAAGCCCTAGAAAGAAAAAAAAAAGAAGTATATATCCAGTTGGACCAGCACCTTTTGTTGAAGATGCTGTCTTTTTTCCATTGAATGGTTTTTGATTCTTGGCAAAAAATCAAGTTTCCATAGGTATGTGGGTTCATTTCTGGGTCTTCTATTCGGTTCCATTGATCCACTATTCTGTTTCTATGCCGATACCATGCAGTTTTTATTACTATTGCTCTGTAGTACAGCTTGAGGTCAGGGATGGACATACCTCCAGATGATCTGTTGTAGAGGATGGTTTTGGAAATTCTGGGTTTTTTGTTTCTCCATATGAAGTTGAATATTTTTCTCTCAACGTCTGTGAAGAATTGTGAAGGTATTTTGATGGGAATTGCATTGAATCTGTAGATTGCTTTTGGCAATATGGTCATTTTCACTATGTTAATCCTACCAATCCATGAGCACGGGAGGTCTTTCCACCTTCTAATATCTTCTTCAATTTCTTTCTTCAGAGATATGAAGTTTTTTTTTTTTCATATAGGTCTTTCACTTGCTTGGTTAGAGTCACCCCAAGGTACTTTATGTTATTAGTGGCTATTGTAAAGGGTGTTGTTTCCCTAATTTCCTTTTCGGTCCTTTTGTCTTTGGTGTACAGGAGGGCTTCTGATTTTTTTGAGTTGATTTTGTATCCAGCCACTTTACTGAAGGT